>CAHIKZ030000194.1:572500-767500 GCA_903632075.3 Acanthosepion pharaonis | reverse complement strand
GAAACAGTTTATTTTTTAAACATAAAAGTTAAAATGAATTGGCAATTTTATCTCAGTTTGCTACCACATCTGGTCTGGTGCTCCTGTTATATATCTCAAGATTCTTGACAAAATCCATAGAAGAATCTGCAATGTTATCAGTCCTGACCTAGCATCTCAGCTTCAGTAACTTTCCAACAACCATAACATCGTAACTTCCCTGTGCCTTCTCTCTAAACGTTTTCATGGCAATTGTTCTGATGTACTGTCCTCTTTGGTAGCTCAACTTCATGAATTTAAGCATGTTGCTAGATTGGCAGCTAGGTTTCATTATTTTCTCATTGAATTAGCTGGATGTAATTGTAAGTTCTATTCTAATAATTTCTCACTAATCATACTTTTTGCCTATAGGACTCTCTTCCAACTTCTTGTTTTCATGTCAACTACAATCTTCAAAAATTTAAATATAAGGTCAGTCACCATTTTCTGTTTATTGAACCCTGTTTTTTTTGTTTGTCTTTTCTTCTCCCTAAAGTTTTCTCATTTACTTTCACTCTCAGTAATCCCTTACACCTCAATAGCCTTATTGCCTTGTTAAACTTATTCAAATTAGGTACTTTGAAGTTGTCATTTTATTCCCTAAATTCATTGATATTATGGGTTTGTTTTCATAATCTGAAATACAGAGTTAATTTTCTTTCAGTAAATGATATTTAAAATATTCCTTATTAATCTGTCTATATTTCTAAGATGAGGTATTATGTACACTATTTACATTATTTGGACTATTGTCCTCATCTTTGTTGCCATATTTATCACGTTTCGGCTGTTGTATGCTCTGGTGGTTGGAATGTTGAACTGAACCCTTTATTTCGCTCACTGGGGTAGACTGTTCTAGTTCCACATGCCAACAAACAAGAACATCATTGGAAAATTCGTAAACATAAGGAGTCAGCACATATGCTAGGCCACAAAAATCTCCTGAGCTGACCAAGCATAGAAATGAATACAATATGGGAATCAGTAATAAGGAGTGCCAGAGAAAATGCGATAATAACAGCAAATAAAAAAAAATGATTAAAAAAATGGTAAAAAAATGATTTCTGAAGACATTAGATTTATAATACCCAGAAATCCATACACAGATGTCCTCAAGGACATATGGCACAGTGGATAAAGGTATTAGTTAGATCCAGTGACAGGCACCAAAGAGTGTGACTTCAATACCTGGTTAAGGTGGTGGGGAACTTGGAGAGGGGAATTAACAGGAGATAACTGATAACTGACATCTATTAGACTAGCACAGTCTACCCCAGCAAGTGAAATAAAGAGTTCAGTTCAATATTCCAACCACCTGAAGTAGGCCGGAGTTGTGATAAATATGGCAACAAAGATGAGGACAATAGTCTGAATAATGTAAATAATGTTCCTTATTAATGTTTTCAGATTATTCAAATGAACACTTTATCCAATTAACAGAAGCAGAATGTTCCCATTCCTTTGTATATGCCTGGGGAGAATTTTTATACTAAAATTCACAAAATACAAGGTTTGGGATCCACTCAATGTAGAGGATTGCTGTTAAAATTATAATGATGAATGAGGTGTGTAATATGAATGAAAGAGGAGATGATAGGAAAGGAAGATCATGATGATAAGTAGGGGAGATAATTGTTGACCTTTAACTTGTTCAAGAAAGCATACATGTGGGAGTTTGTTTCACTCATATTAGGTAATTCTTCCTTGTTAATATATCTTTGTAATACAACTTTTTCTAATTTAATTGCTGACCAGAGATAGAACTCAAAAGCACCTGGTAAAATGCAACATGTTTATATCTATTCAGATTACTATAACAACAAAGATAATGATAACAGTTTGAATAAATAAGTTTATAATAATAATAATCACTAATCTCAGAAATTCCAACAGACAGTAGACTTATGCTTTTCGAGAAATGTACTACCAGTAGCATCACTTTGAAGTATTTCTTTTTTACACTTTGAATTCAGTACTATAAATTTGTTTTCCTGCTTAATTAAAAGTCTGATTAATTTTCATTGGACCAGATTTAAAATATTCATTATTAATATTTAACAGTACAAATATTTTTGAAACACCCAATAAAAATGATCTGATAATGAAAACTGTACTTTTCTAATAGAAGTCCTAAGAGTTACTGTCATCAGCACCCACTCACATTAGGATCATCATTCTCTCTCCCTATTCTCATTCTCCCCTTTGGTGGTGGTGACAGAAATGGCTGTGAAGCCTCTGCCTACTCCTGAAGAATCATAAGCAGGAGTCAGAGTGTGGGTGGTGGATGCAGCTGGACAAGTTGGGCCCTCCTGACAGCATGTTACAGATCCTCTTCACATTGACTGTTGGACTTGAAAGTTTTGGTATCCCCACAGATGGTCCTCTACTAGGAAGGTAGAATTCAGTAATGGTTTCCCAAGTCTTGAGTTCGATGTTGACCTGCTTCTCACTGTTGAGGGTTACTAAATGAGATTGTTGTAATTGCATAAGTGAGGAGGTAGGAAGAAGTGCATATTCTGGAGATATGTAGGATAGATATTAGTTGATTCTTGACTTGAAGAGGTTAAGATTGTAGTGATTGAGAAAGCATCCTCTCTGTTTTAAAAAATGACAGTTCTGGGGAAAGCTGAGTCAAACTTTATCATTTCCAAAATAATACAAAGTGAACGAGGGTGATTTGAGGCTACATACATAACATGATGAGTCCTCGCTGTGAAGGTCTGAACTGGTGGAAGTAAGTAACGTAGCTCATTTGAACATTTGGCATAGTAATAACAATAGAGTATTGAGAGGTTAGCAATGTTTGGTCTGTTGGAAAGGGGTTGCAGGATGAAAATCATTCATCACACACAAGGCTACGTAAAGGCTGGACACTGAGGGCTGACCAATACCAGTCGTATTTATCCATATCATTGTGTTTAAATCTCTATTTTGTATATATGTGCCTATGCAAATCTCTATATATAAGCAACGGTCTTTCTCAACTATACTGAATGTAGCTAGCAAAGATTTTCAGATAATGTTCAGACTTTATCAGTACTCTTAAGTTGACTGTGGGTAGAATATTCTATCTATTTATCTCTCTCTCTCTCTCTCTCTATATATATATATATATGTATTATTACTTAATACACATGTTTGAGCAGCGCCCCACACACACACACACACTTTTTAAACAGGGTCAATTATATGTACTAGCCTGTGTGCTCAAGAAGCTAAGAAAAAAATATATGCCCTACAGCAGGGTTTAAACCTGATTCACTCTTTATGCAACACCTACAAAGGGGGATGCTGATTCAAACACTGCCAGAATACACATTCTTGATTCTTGAATGCACAGGCTGGTAGATTTAATTCTTCTTCTTCATGCCATGACTCTTCAAGATGTGAGCAATCACGACTCTCCTCTACTTCCTATCTACCATGGCCCATAGCAGCATTTTCAGCCTTTACCAAGTCAACAATTGACTTTGCATTTAAATTTTTGTCAATGTTAGTTGACAGGAAAATAATAAGCTGAAAGAGAGTTCAATAGGTGAGAAGTGTGAAACTGTTAGAATAGAACTTATGGTTAAACTTATGAATTTCAAAATAACTCTCCACAAATTCCTATTCTTTGCAGCTATTAGTAAGGTTTTGACTTTCCATCATGCCTCTCATTTCTGTTCTACCAACCATTTGCACAGTCAGACAGTTGTCAGACAGGTTATTGGCTTTTCCATCTGTCCCTCTGGCCTTCCATATGTCCTATGAGTATCAAATTTCTCAAGCTCTCTTTTCCCATTATGTGTACTAGAAATTTCAACAGACACTTTCTGATTCTAAGTATAAGTGTCAACTTTGTTTCCATTTTCCTGAAAACTTTGTTTTCACTGACATGTTTTATTCATGGTATTCTCAAGCAATCCTTATACCCTGTTCTTTTTATTGTCCTTTCTCCAGAGTAACATTTTCTTAGTTCACTTCACTCTCAGAAATCTTAGTGATTTTGTCACCTTCAGGTGAAATGAAACAAAATATGTCCTGAAGCACACAGAAAAAAAAGAAACACCCCCTCATTCAATGAACAGTTCCATTAAAAGTAACAGGAGGTGGCTCATTAAACAATCTATAAAGAAACCTACATAGACAATGCGGGAATGCTTAGATAATTCATAGACAGTTCCCAAGAGAGCCAGTTCTCATGAAAATCACTGATTTAAAGTTACCTACAACATTTACTGAGAATCCACAAGATTTAGCACAAAATGATATACAATATTGGTGATAAGGAATCTCTCCTGTTCAGTTGGGATGCATGTCTTTTTACACTTCGAGATAAACAACAATGGAATACAGCAGTTATAAACATTTCATTTTACATTTATGTACCTTTTATATGTTATTTAATCTGAGGCTGATCAAACTGAACATAAGAAAGATTTTAAAGTCATAAATGTTATTTAAATTCCATACTCTAATAAATAATAATTACATTATTTTTAATTCAATTGTTATGTCATTTTTTAAATTTTAAGAAAGTAGTTATTTTTAATGAATGCCTTCAAAATAAGATTTTATGATTTTATAAGAAATTAAATAGTTTTTTAAGCTCTGGAGAAACTGTTTCATTTACTTTCTTGAGAAAGAAATGAATTTGTCTTTCATTGTGGATAAAATACCTAAACAGACTGAGCTCTCTAGCCTTGGATGGTAACAAGTCTAAGACAGATATTATTAAACCTTTTTACATTGGTTAAACACTTTTTAAAAAAATAAAGTGTCTGTGACACATAAATAATTTTAGCTAAGCCAAGTATATAATCTAAAGTGTATATGGAAAGAAATTTAATAAAAAATTCATTTAATAATTAGTAAGTAATTAATAACACTAAACTGTCACAATGCACAAATTTGGAAACCCCAGGTCTAAATTCAGGCCAGATTCCAAGATTAAATGGAGAAAGACAGATGTAGTGCTACATGAAAAAAACCCGCTTGTTACTGAAACCTCAGAAACATCACCTATGATGTGGTGTAGTTGTGACCCACTGCTCCTTGAGCTGATTGAATTGTTTTGAGCTTCTCATCTGGCACCAACAAAAACTAATTAAATCCAATTCTAGGGGGCCTAGATTTCCAGGCCTTTCCCTTGGGAGAGGCTAAAGATAATCCCTGGTGCCTGAGGCATCCCCTAAAGGGGAAGTACCAACAAGGCTAGACTATTTTTAGCTTTTAGTTCCATGTATGTTGAGACTCCCACTTGAAAGTTGGCCTTATGCCACATTCCATTTGATTTGAACTTTGGATAAATACCCAATACTCTATAAGCAATCTATAAGGAATGAAGAAAATAAGTTATAGAAGCAAGTATTTCTCCCCTTTCAAGTACTATCTGTGTATATTCTTTTTCTATGTATCCCTCCAGGACATTGGCAGTCCTGACTCTCCACAACTTTGTAGCCCTTAGCAAAATTTGTTCCTTTGCCAAACCTCCCCCCACAAGTTCCACATAAATTTGTCAGGTTGGTGGCCTGCTATTTTCCCTGTCCCTCTTACACTTGATATGCCTCGTGAAAGTTTGTGAAGCCCTTCTTCCACATTATGTGTCGAAGTGATTTCTTTTTGTTTCCATTTTCCTTATGACTGCTTCATTGCCGGAATTCTCAGCGTCCTTCTGTAGAACTACATTTCTGTTGCTTCCAGTTTTCTCTCCATCTGTAAGGAGTTTGTCAAGTATTCACTGCCATACAAAATAATTGATACCTGTGAGAGAGATAAATATATAGATTTGGGAATATTTTGTCAACTCACTTGAGAGAATATTTTATTTCAAATATAGTTAGATCAGATTACTTTTTTTCCTAATTGATGATTAGACATGAACCTACTTTAACCAATATACCATTAGCTTACCAGTTCCTTTCATCAGTGGTTGCCAAAAACTTCTGATACATCAAGTTTGTTTGGGCATACCATTCATCTGTCACAATTGAGAAGCATTAATTTTTTATTGAGGTTTAACTGTTTAAGACATTGCATGAAATCAACATACTCTTCAAATTCATGAATAAATATGATAACTTTGTCCTTCAAGCTACACTAAATTTGGTCCATCATAGTTAATAGGGTGTGGTCACAGTTATATGGTAGATACTGCTTTGAACATAATGTGAAAAGTTGAATATTATTGGTGACCAGGAATTAAAAATAGGGGATACAATTTACTTTATTACAGAAAGAATATTCAGTTTTATTATCTTATTCTTTAATGTGCTAAGTCCTTTCAGGATTAGGGCGATCATGGCACTCCACAGCTTCCTGTTATTTGCTGTATTAACTTTTGATACTTTACCATCTCTCTTTGTCCCTATTCTGACATTCAACTGCACAAACTTGTTAAGTAGGTTACTTGTTGTTTACCAAGGTTTCTCTTGCCTTCAGTATGTCTTGTGAGTGTTAAATTCTCCCAGCACTCTTTCTTTATTATATGTCCCAGAAATTTTCACTGTCTTTCCTGATGCTGCATATGATTCTTTATCTGTCACTGCAATCCCTTCTTATACATGATAAAATTGTCAAAAATTCACTACTATATAGAAGATTAGATATTATTAAGCAGTGCAGTACTCTTCCTTTTTTTTTCTCCTTTTTTTTTTCTTTGCTTCTGAGGAAATTTTTCTATCTTTTCATACTTTGCTTAGCTTTTGGAAAGTATCTTCATCTGTGAGGAAATCCTCCAGCAATTACTACTTTATAAGATTCAAAGATTTCATAAGATTTCTGTACACTTTTCTTTGTTTCTAGCAATATTTTTCAATGTCTTAATACATTGCTTAGATTTTGGAAAGTCACTTCATCTGTGAGGAAATTCTCCAGCATTCACATCTGTATAGAAAATTGGATATTAAATAACAGTTCAGTAGACTTCTTTTAGTTGTTCATGATATTTTTCAAAGTCTTAATACTTCACCTAGTTTTTGTACTGTTCGCAGAATGAGTTAAACTTGGCATACCCAGGGTCAATAAATTTCTTAAAATTATCATTTGGCTGTAACCAGTGCCCTTTGTTTTGAAATGGCACAGATAAACAGGGCAGCCATAACGAGTCATGTAAAAAATTGCTAGTAAAGACAGAATAGTTTAAGAAAAGGTACTAATAACATTTACTAATAACAGTTTCTGTCATTAATTGAATTATGTAACATCCTCTCTTGTTACAAATTGCAGATTGAATTACTATGAAGAGTACAAATTTACAACTGCAAATTAAGGTTTGTGAAAAATTTGTCCAAGCTATACTTTCCTTGACCACGGATTTGTTTACACCTTTATCTGTAAAGTACAGTTTGCCTAGGCTAGATATATTGGAGAAGTTTGCCCTGCAATTTAAGGAAGGGATGAAAGTAAGTTGGAATTTCCAGAATACTTACAATTTATGATGAGGATAAAATATAGATTTGAATAAATTATTTGTACACATGTATATGTATGTATACAAATACTTTGAATACACAAAACTTGATAAAACCCAACACATGAAACATAATATTTAAAAACAAAATAAACTTAGATAACCAATAATAAACATCTTTGAAAATGGCTATTGTTAAGCAAAATTACTTAGACAGAAATTCTATTTACCAATAGCAACTGAAAATAAAAAAAATTATTAGAAATAATGGTTCTCTATGATGATTGAAGGATGGCAGTTTCGTAAAAAATATACATTAAATTATTTGGACCAATATATACAGGCATACATACATATATATATATATATATATATATATATATATATATATATATAAAAGTGAACATTGAAGTCAATACTTATAGGTGACAGGCTGTTTCATGCTAGATGCAATCATCAGACTTGACGATTGTGTCTAGCATAAAACAGCCTGTCGCCTCTAAGTGTTGACTGTAGTGTTCACTTATATAAATTATATTTACACATGCTCTATCTCTGATATTGAGCACTTTATATTATAAATATAGCACACCTTAAGACTATATTTCTTCATATATATATATATATATATATATATATAATTTTGTCTTTTAAATCAAGAACTGACAGTTAAAATTTCTAGGGCACATAATGAGGAAATAGGGCTTGGATAATTTGATACTCATAGGTAAGAGGGACAGAGGAAAAACAATGCATAACCTACATAGAGAGCTTGAGTAAATGGATGGTAGGAAAAGAGTTACGAGTAATAACAAAAAGACAAAATCTGTTAAGAGCTGCAAGGGTCAGGAAATTGTGGAGAGCCATAATCATCAACATTCTGAAAAGACACAGCACATAGCAGAAGAAGAAATAATTTTGCAGTTTTATAGTACTTATAAAATATCAAAATCATTATGCTGATCTGTATTTTTTTTTCTTATGGTCAATGTTTTCTGAATAAATGATATTCTATTTGCCACTGAATAATTATGAAGTTTTAATATTATTTTAATATATTCTTACTAAATCATCTAAGAAAAATCTTTTACAAAACATGGCTACAACCAAAAAAATCAAGATATAGTGATAAGCAGTTTGCCTATCTTTATGTAGTGAACTCTTTTGATAACATAAGTATTACTTACACACATGCACACACATATGTGTGTATAGATATATATTATGTTTAATATGTTAACATTCTGTAGTTAAGATTGCTTTCTCAGAAAAATGTAAAGTGAACCATTGAATGTAAAATTAAAAATATGAATATCTCCAAGTAGAATTCACAATCTCTGGTCAGACAACAGGATATTGTCTATCAAGTTCACTTGTCGAAGGTTTATTACCAACTCAATTTTTATATACTTGACTAAACTTGGTATGACTACATAGGAAAGGAAGAAAAATATTGAGGCTCTAAAATTGGTGAGAGATTGTATTGGGGTGGATCTGCCATGATCACCATGTGAGAGAAACAAAGTCTGGTTGTTGATGTTGTTAGATATTGCAGGGGTGCAGAGTAAGGATATTTAAATCCTAGGGTCATTATCTGGTAAATGTTTTGTCTGAGGCATTATTATTTCAGCAGTTATATACTGTCCTGTTCATAAATGTAGGATTCCTTTTTCTGTATCTAAATGAGAAATCTTAAAAATTATTTCCAAAAGATAAAGAAAAGAGTACTGAAAATTTCTCAGCAAAACCAAGAAGGGATTCCCCAATAAAATCCTGATGTCCGATTATTTGGATCAGATTTTTGGGAAGTGGGTCAAATTAAGAAGTTTTCAGCACAGCCTTATTTTATATATATATATATATATACATACACTATTTATATTATTCAGACTATTGTCCTCATCTTTGTTGCCATATTTATCAAAACATTTCGGCCATTATACGCTCCAGCCTTCTTCAGGTTGTTGGAATGTCGAACTGAACCCTTTATATCGCTCACTGGGGTAGACTGTTCTAGTTCCATGTGTCATGTCTAATGGATGTCAGTTATCAGTTATCTCCTGTTAATTCATCTTTCCAAGTTCTCCACTGCCTTAACCAGGTATTGAACTCACAACACTTTTGTGTCCTGTCACTGGATCTAACCAACACCTTTATCCACTGTGCCATGTGTCGTTAAGGACACATGGCACAGTGGATGATACAGATCAACATAAACATTTTGATATTTAATAAGTACTATAAAACTCGAAAATTATTTCTTTTTCTGCTTTGTGCTGTGTCAATATCCAGGATGTTGATGATTATGGTTCTCCACAATTTCAAGGCCTTTGTAAATCTTAACAGATTTTGTCTTTTTGTCATCATTCCTAACACTTCCAACCACCAGAAGAAGGCCAGAGCATACAACACCCAAAACATTGTGATAAATATGGCAACAAAGATGAGGACAATAGTTTGAATAATGTAAATAGTGTACATAATAGCTCATCTCAGAAATATAGACAGATATATATATATATATATATATATATATATATGTGTTGATTGATTGATTAAACAATTGTAGATTGGGAGTCATAGTCATTGTAAACTCCACAGTTCTTTCATAAACTTTATAATATGTGTTTTGCCAAAGCTACATACAGTTTTATATTCAGAGTTGACTGATTACCAGGCAAAACTGAAGATCACAATCTGCCTTATTATTTACTCTCTAGCTGAAGAGTGAAGAGATGGATTTGAAACTTTCCCAAGGGTTTTTGTACAAAAATGAATGTAACATAATTTGATTTGAATTTGAAGTCAGCTCTCCAATTCCTCATTCTGAGCTACTATTCCGTACACATGCCATACACACACACACACACACACACACATATATATATATATATATATATATATATATAATGTTAATAGCTGGCTACTTGTTTACGAGGATACCCATCTACTCGGGCACCTAGCCAATCCCTTTCAGACGTTTGCTCAGGCATATTTGTGTTTATTCAAAACACACAGAGCCCACCTGTGGATTATACTGCAACTTTGCTGGACATACCTTAGTTTCTGGGAGAGAGCATGTTATCTGTCATGATCTGAACAAAGCCAGACCACTCAAGCCCTTGGCCACGATGTCTTGTGACTTTGTGCTAGCACAGCTATCCCCCCAAGTGTTTCGTCTACCTAATTTCACTCACAAGGCTTGGGTCAACCTGTGGAGTGGTTATCAGGCACTTTCCAAAGATGCTGCTTGCTGGGATTGTCCCCCTCCTTCCTGACAAATCAACCATGGTGAGATTCGAACCTAGGTCTCATGGTTAGAAAACAAACAAACTAGTCGGCCACGTGTGCATATATATGTGTTTACATACATACATACATACGTACATACATACATACATAAAAGAGGGACAGAGAGAGAGAGAGAGAGATATAATATAAAGATATACTTTCTTTCATTGCCTGCTCAGGAGATAGGAGATAGGGCTTTCATATATTTCTTGTTTATTGTGAATATTTTCAAGAAATCAAGTACATATGAATCAGATAACAAATACACTTTATTTATGAGGATCTCTTTGTATCAGGAAACTTATCTCTCAGTATTTGTCCAAGGAAGCAAGGAAGACAGAAGGGACACAGATCACTGTACCAGTAAAAGGCAGGAAGAAACATCGGCATCTCATCTTTGTACACCACTTCTCTTTTTCCAGCTGAAGCAATAGCTTCTCACCATTGGAGTTTCAAGTAAGCAAAATAATGCAAGATGATTGGCTAAGAGGATTTTATCTAATTCCTTCATTCCTTGCTGGCTGGTAAGCAGGAATTTCTGGTCCATAAATTTTTGAAATTTGAATATCAGTTCTAATGCAGAAGGAAGGAAAAGTTGATATTGAGTCTAACTTACGCAATCTTGCCATGTACGGAACGACTCGTTGATCTGGGCAGGATATTAAAGTCATTTAGATCATCTCTGCCAATGCAATTAGAAGGTCCTGCCTTATGGGCGAAGCAAAACCTATAGCTTCATTACAGAAGCTCTAAATCTGACCAATGATATGGGCTTGTGGTATGGGCAGTGGCTCCTTGTGAGTCACTCCTTGTACTGTTGTGACCACAGTAAACTCTTTCCCCTGCTTCTCCAGTATTAGCAAATGCTCTTTCTTTTATTTATAAAGCAAAGAAAATCAGTGAGATTTGTGAATGCTCTGGAAGTCAAATATCTATATTATATAGATAGTTATTTCTATCAGTGGACAGAAGTGTTTTTTGCTTGAACAAGAAAGGTAACAGTGAATAAAGCCAGCAAAAGTCTTGTCCAATATATTTCTTCATGTTTAGTAATGAAACTAGTTACATATGAAAATGATAAATAATTACAGAAAGTTTTTAGGTTGAAAACAAGTTGGCTTTATTAAATAAATCATTAGTTGTGGATTTTACAAGACTGGACCTAATTGGAGTTGGCACAGGCAATGACTGGTGTTGTCATAGTTGTAAAAACATTTTTATGATTTCCACTATGGAATAATTAGAATTTACTTTAGCTTTAATAGCCTCTATTAGTCTTCAGAATAAGAAAAAGTCCAAACTTCATATACTTATTTACATCACAGACAGGGCAGCTTAATTCTAATAATTATCAAAATTTAGTATTTAGTTCCAGATCAAGAAGACTTCTTTTTCTTATCAGATAGATTGTCATTATTCCCTGAAAGATTTTTACTAGATGGGGAATATTGTTCTAAACTGATCAAGCGTTAAATTCGATAAATAAGAATTTCTGCAAATACATTCAGTTTATGACTGAATCAAAGCAAAATATCTTGAAAAATCATTCTGAACAGAATAACAAGTATTTACCAACCAGAAAATAAATAAATTAGTATGTACCAAGCAAAAACTAAATAAACTGGTATGTACCAACCAAAAACAAATTAACTAGTATTTACCAACTTTCTTTTCTTTCTATGTGCCATGTCCTTTCAGGACGTAGGTGATCATGGCTCTCCACTTCCCTCTATCCCTTGCAGCTCTCAATAAGTCCCTTCCCTCTGCCACCTCCCCCAGACCATGTTCTCTCATCCACTTGCTTAAGGCTGTTAGATATGTCACACGCTGCTTTCTCTTGTCTCTCTATTCAACCCATGAATATCAGACTCTCCAGGCCCTCCTTCCTCATTATGTGTCCCAGGAACTTCAGCTGCCACTTCCTCATATTAAGTAAAAGCCTCCTTCTTGTTTGAATCCTCTCTAAGACCTCATCATTGCTCACACGTTCAGTCCATGGTATCTTTAGCATCATTCTGCAGAACCACATCTCCGTCGCCTCAAGTCTCTTCTTCATCTTTGAGAAAATCGTCTAACATTTGCTGCCATAAATGAAGGATAGATGTTACATAACAGCTCAGTAAAAACTAAATAAACTAGAATATACTCACCAGAAATTAAATAACCTGTTCAAATTAATTCTTCTTCGGTAAATATGTTATTGGTTAATTTTCTTTTCGCAATTCTTATCAAATTGTGAAATGAAAGTTGTCCTGAATGGCCACTCTTCTAGATCTTCTAACATTAATGCAGGTGTCCCCCAAGGCTGTATCCTTGGACCTCTGTTGTTCCTTTTTCATCAACAACCTTCCTGATGATATCAGTTCCCAGTAGTATCTGTGCTGATGGTATAAACATTTACTCCTGTCACAATAGTAAATCTGATCAGTTCAATAAAGTCAAATTGGCAGCTAACATCAATAATGACCTATAGTCTGTTGTTAACTGGGGCAAGGAATGGCTTGTTAGTTTTAACGACTTCAAAACAAAGCTTCTCTCTATCAGTCACCTGACCCCTTCCTGCCTCCCATCAGCATGGATGATAGTAACCTCTATGAGAGTGACTCATTCCACCTTCTTGAGCTTACATTCTCAGCTGACATGAAGTAGAAAGATTATATTGAATCCATTGCTAGGTCTGCTGCTAAGAAAGTTGGTTCACTGTGTTGCACTAGATATAATAATACTTCCTACTGCCCCTTTCTGCCTCACATCAACATGGCTCATTCTAACACCAAAGAAAGTGATGCATTATGCGTTTTCAGGCTAACATTCTCAACTGATATGAAGTAGAAAGATTATATTGAATCCATTGCTAAGTCTGCTGCTAAGAAACTTAGTTCACTGTATTGTACTAGATAATTTTTATCCTCTGAATCTATCTTACATATTTATAAGTCTACCATTCGTCCACGCTTAAAATATTGCTGACACACATGGCCCAGTGCTTCTGCTACATATTTAGAGTCTTGATAAAATCCAAAAAGGAATCAGCAGTATTATTGGTTCTGATTTGATATCTCAACTTCAATCACTTTCCCATTGCCATAATGTAGCTTCTCTATGCCTTCTCTGTAAATACTTTCATGCTAATTGTTTGGATGAACTCTTCATTATAGTAACTAGACTTTGTGAATTTAAGTGCAGTGCTAGATTTGCAGCAAGGCATCATCATTTTACAGTTGAATTGACTAGATGTAACCATAAGTTCTATGCTAACAGTTTCTTTTCTCGCACATCTCACTTGTGGAACTTTCTTTTGGCTCCATGCCTTCCAGCCAACTTTGATCTTCAAAAATTTTAAATGCAATGTCAATTGTTATCTACTGTCTTCTTGATTACTCTTCTATTGTTCTTACTTGTTAATAATATTTCTCTTTTTTTGTATTATTTCACACTCAGTAACTCCTTGTCTTAGTGGCTTTACTGCCTTGTTTGGGGTGATATGATTGAAAAAATTTATTTGAGGTCATTTATAATTTTATACAGCAAGCATTTTGTATATTCAAATTGTTTCCACCTAGTAGAAATGTTTCAGGGTAATATTTTAATAATAAAAGTGTCCATTAATGTCATGCTTATCTTCTTTCTAAATAATATCAAAAATACAATATTTATTGAATAGGATTTCAATTCTAACAAGTATTTTCCATGATTATGAGAGTTTAAGACCACACTAATCACTTCTTCTATATGGTAGTGAATGCTGGACAATCTCCTCACAGATGAAGAAGAAATCTGGAGCAACAGAAATATAGTGCTACAGAAAGATGTTGAGTATACCATGAACTGAACATGTCAGCAGTGACAGTTTTAGAGAAAATGGAAACAAAAAGAAACAAAAAGGATACATAACAAGGGAGTTGAAAATTTTAGGGTACATAATGAGGAAAGAAGTCTTCGAAAATAAGACACTCACAAGACATATTGAAAGTGAGAGAGACATCACCATAACCTACCAAATGATCTTGTGTAAATGGATGGCAGAACAGGGTTTAAGAGAGAAGAAGAAGGGATATAGTTCATAAAAGAAGAACAGACCAGATTCACATCTTACTTATGAGTGTCTTCCTTAGAAACATGACTCTGATTTTTCTGCCCTATCAATGACTAATTTCTTTTTATATGAAGCCATCTTATCTTTCACTGAGAGATTAATTTCCTGCCATACTAAGAAATTGCAAAATTAGTAGGAGCACAATTCACAAATCATATATATGACAAGCAAAGTCCCTGAATCAGGAATTAGTCACCACAATTGATTCTACTATAATCAAGTACCAATTTAGTGTATATATATATATATATATATATATATATATATATATATATATAACTAGGTTATTCAACTTTTTACAGGTAGAGATAGCTTCTGAGATGATCAGAAGTTAATTTTGATGTCTTTTGTCATTTTTGGTGCACAGTACTTCAACAGAAATATGGTTCTATAGAAGGATGTTGAGTATACCATGTTCTGAACATGTGAGCAACGATGAAGTTTTAGAGGAAATATAAATGCAAAGGACACTTAAACTTAACATCAGACAATTGAAATTTCCAGAGCATATAATGAGGAAAGAATGCTGGGAAAATTTGACACTAACAGGACATACTGAAGGCACAATGAACAGAGAAAAACAGTGCATAACTTACCTAACAAGTTTGTGTCTATTGATGGCAAAACAGAGTTTAGGAAAGATAACAAAATTTACTAAGCCACAAAAAAGAGGAAATTATAGAGAGCCATGATCGCCAATATCCTGAAGGGAAATGATGCACAAAAGAAGACTTCATTGAAAATATAAACAGAAGAAATACAGGTTTCTTACTTTTTAAATCTATTTTGTTACTATATCTATTCCATAGTGACTGTTACATTTGCATATGAATTCCATATTGTTGTTGGAGTATATAGGTTTAAAAAAAATACTCAAATAAAAGGTGTAATGATAATATCATTATTAGAAAAATTAATACAAACATTATACTCCCTTACATAAAATGTGTAGTATGACTTAGAAGAGGGGTCCATTGTTGACACAAATAATAGGTATCTGTTTCATCAGAATAGCTCTGTGGTTCCCATTATTTGGAGCTGGTGCTTTGGCTTAGGAGCAGGTCCCAGGTTCTTGTGTTTGTGCCTATCCTCTATGCCAATCTATATGAGTGTGAACCTCACTTACATAAAAATGTGTAGCATGGCTTACCAGAGGGGTTCATTGCTGACACAGATAACAGGTATCTGTTTCATCAGAACAGGTCTTTGATTCCCTTTGTCTGGAGATGGTCCTTTGGCTTAGGAGTAGTTCCTAGGTCCTTGTGTGAGTGTCAATCCTCTATGGCAATCCATATGGGTGTGAACCTCTCTTACATAAAAATGTGTAACGTGACTTACCAGAGGGGTCCATTGTTGACACATATAACAGGTATCTGTTTCATCAGAACAGGTCTGTGGTTCCCATTGTCTGGAGATGGTCCTTTGGCTTAGGAGTAGTTCCTAGGTCCTTGGGTAAGTGTCTATCCTCTATGCCAGTCCATGTGGGTGTGAACCTTGATAGCTTTCACATGCTTTTCTACTTCTATGTAGGGGAAGACAACCTTTTTCACCAACCCAACACTGTAAATGTAGCAACTATTATGGGACAAACACTGTTACTATTTAATAATTTAAATTTTTTTCTTAAAGATGCTGAAGAAATATTTTTATTGAAACTGTTACTTAACCCATTAATATTGTTTTTGTGTTTAATATTGTTTTTATATCTTTGCACATCATAGTTTTAAACCACTATTCTCACAAATCATTATTTTAAACCTGAGTTGGAGTGATGTATCCTATTCAACTATTATAATGATTATTCAAACATGTATTGAATTTCTAAATTTTGTTGCATTAACTGATAGTGTATTCCTTCCATTAATTTTTTCACCCTCATCCCTCTCTTTCTACATATATGAATTCTTATTTCCTTAAGAAGATTGCATCTCCAATATCATTAATCAAAGAACAACATTAAATTCTTATAGTGATCACAGATGCACCATACTCTCTCATATCCTGACTTGTCCCTTTTCAAAACTTAGTGTAATTCATGTACTTATTGATAATTCTGTTAAAAACAACCAAAAATATTAATATAAGACAAATGTTAGTAGATAATACCTAAATACTGTTCGTTCATTTATGGTGCAGTTGTGAAACCTTTTTCCTATGACACCATGATGCATGTCATATTTGAATTCTATCATTCCTCCCAAAATGCCAGGATGTAACCAACAAAATGTTGTCTGTCACACTGACAATACTCAATTCTTGATCATGAATTAAACAGTTTATATAAGAGTGTTTCATTAAGACAGATCAAAGTCAGCAATAAATAAATCAGTGTTATTGGTGAAAATTTATTTATTTCTCTATTGGATCATATTGTTTACGTCATGGCAATTATGTGTGAAAAATAATATCACCCAAATGTCTGCCAAATCTGAAAGAAAAAATCATTAGATGCTTAAGCTTAGTTCACATTAAAATTGGTCCAAGTTATTGGAACACCCTTTATATGTAAAATTTCAAATATAACTAAAATATGTCTACAAAAGGACAATATTAATAAAGTCTAGCCAAAAATTTAACAATATCATTTACTTTATTTTTGTTTAATATACATTAAATTATTTCATTTAGCCTCCTCCATAATTTACCTAGATTTTCAGTTAGCCTGATGGATATTTACAAGCGTCTCTTAGATTAAAAAAAATTTTGAAAAAATAACAACATTTTTACTTTTCTTTATAAATACTTGTTGCAAAATAAAATCCGTACATTTGCCTTGATAAAGTTTATCAGAGGAGGAAACACATTGGCTAAGATGTTTTCCTTTTTATTTATGCATTCATACATACACACACACACACACGTGTGTGTGTGTGTGTGTGTGTGTGTGCATAGATCTGATGAGCTATATATCTGCAAAACTTTACCTCTTATAGATAAGTCCTTTGAATATATATATATGTGTGTGTATGTTGGAAATTCCTGGACTAGAATTTCCTGAAAATTCTATAACTGATTCCATTCATGTGAGAGAGCTGATGGATTGTTCGCGAGAGTTCTCATGGATGATTTCACAAATTTCTCCCTAATTTTATGGTATTTTGCTGAACACTTATCATCTTTAGCTGACACTTGACTAGTCTGGAAACATATGCCAGTCAAAAACCTGTGTTACACCTAAGAAAAAAAACTGATGAAGGATATCAAAGATTTTGGTTGCAGATTTTCCGAGCTTCATGCAAAATCTAATTCAAGCATGTTGCTTAAATATTTCAGCCACTTTAAAGATTGCAGAGTCATTCCAATACAATATTACAGAACTTTGTTTAATAATGGCTATTAGAAAACTAACTTAACAGGTTAGGTACCAGTCAGTGAAACTAAAAAGTATTCTGTCTATATTTCTGAGATGAGGTATTATGTACATTATTTACATTATTCAGACTATTGTCCTCATTATTGTCGCCATATTTATTACAACGATTCGACCGTTGTTTGCTCCAGCCTTCTTCAGGTGGTTGGAATGCCAAACTGAACCCTTTACTTTGCTCACTGGCATAGATTGCTCTAGTTCCATGTGCCATGTTTAATGGATGTCAGTTATCAGTTATCTCGTGTTAATTTCCTTCTGAAATTTCTCCACTGCCTTAACCGGGTATTGAACTCACACTCTTTGGGCCCTGTCACTGGATCTAACCAATGCCTTTATCCACTGTGTCATGTGTCCTCAAGGACCGGAGTGTACAACAGCCGAAATGTTGTAATAAATATGGTGACAAAGATGAGGATAATAGTCCGAATAATGTAAATAATGTAAAAAGTATTCATGAAATGAATGCCTCCTGGTGGTGAAATTTCAAGAGATATGTGAACAGTGAGACATGGTGACATGCTGATCAGTCAGCAGATTTTTATCTGAATTCTTGTCTTGCATGGAATATGTTTAATTCCATTATCATCTAGATTGTTATATATTTATTTTTTCTAGCTTTCTGTTATAAAACATTCACAAATAATAAAAAATATATATGCATTAACAATCAGAATTAGGAATTATCAATAATTCAATAAGCAATATTTTATTAACTTGTAAAATGTCATATCCCTTCAAGACATTAGCAATCATGGCTTCCCAGAGATTCTGTATTTTTAAAATTTATACTATCTTCAAATTGTCATACTTTCATGAGAAAAATAGTGCAGTAGTTTCCTGTTGCTTTTTCTATTGTTTACAGAGTGTTCCTTCTCTCAGATTATCCACCACCCAGGTTAGAAATCCCAGACTCCTTGTCTATTTAACCCATAGTTGGGAAAAAGAGAAAAAATGGATTCATGCCTTTCCCAAGAGCATTTGTGAGAGAGTGAATGTAGAAGATTAGGCTGGCATTTGAACTCAGATAGCCAATTCCACTTTTCTTGCCAGTACTACACTACCTACATATTTATAAATTTATAACATCCAAATTTAAAATATATTTTCATTAATTTCATCTTCAATAAATTTTAAATTATATTCTTTATTTTAGATATAACTAGCAGTAGAGCCCGGCGTTGCCCGGGGATGTAACAGTAAGAGATAGATCAAGTATCGACCATCATAAAGACTGAAAAATAAAATTGACAAAGATTATTGTTTAAGGTTAACAGACACGCATATATTAATTAGGTTTTTTTTTTGTTTTTTGGGGGTTTTTTTACGAATTGGTCAAACTCAAACAAAAACATTGTTTTCAATTGTTATGAGTCTATCAATTGAATAGAATTTTATTATAAACAATTGTCTTGTAAATGGAATTTTTAAAGCATTCTGAATGTAAAAATAAAGAAAAAAGTGTGCAAGACAATAAGAAACACTACCTGCCAAAATAAAAGTGAATTGTTGAAATCGGTTGAAAAATGTAGGAAATCCGATCCCATATATAAACAAACACACACACACACAAACAACCTGGGTTTTATAAGTATAAATGGATATGAGTTGTCCCCCTTTCATTCTTGCGATTAATTGTGTTTTCAAATTGATTTTGTGCAAAAACAATTGTTTTTCCAATTTTTGGCACTGTCAGAACCACTGCAAGATAATTTTACATAGTCCTTTGAAGTTTTGTTGAAATCGGTTGAAAAATGTAGGAAATCTGATCCAATATATAAACGTACAGACACACACACACAATCAGCGTTTTATAATAAGTAAGATTCATATTTTTCTCATGATTAAGTAAAAATTCTGATGCTGCATGGATTTTGAATGTGTTATAGACATGTTGTGTGTTATGTATGGAAATAAATTTATTTATTAATGTCTGTTATACAGTCCTCCTTGTTCACCAAAATTTATGCACTCTCTAGTAATACAAAAATATAAAGACAAGATGACAGTAATCCATACAGAAAATGGAATCAACGAGCCAAGTTCAAGTTCCATCCTCTTCATTTGGTTTCATTTTTGCACAAATTCCCTTGAGAAATACATTTCTTCTTCCAGCTATGGATTAAATATCAGAATAGAATGGACACTATAGTTTCCACCACATCCAGTCCAGAAGGACAACTCTAAATTAGTAGTAGTTAGATTTACCAATCATCTTACCACTCTTCCCCAGAAGTAGAGCCTTACTCTTTATTACCTGTTTAGGATTGGTTTTCCAGTTCTTTCTTGTCTTTTCATGATTTCCTGTATCTTAAAGGGACATGGCAAAAAAAATACTCATGCAAAACATTGTCCTGCGTTTCTATTTTATCAGTATGAAAAAGAAAATTTACAAAGGAAATTCTCTAGACTGGTGTAATATACAACCCTTCATTAGATCCTATATACTGACTGTACAAAATAACTGACAGAGTGCTTTACCAAATAACAAAGAACCACATCATTTGAATGCTTTTGACAGCAATGGAAATGAATAGTACATGTAACTAAAAGAAAAAAATGATGATATAATCAAACTGTTAACCTTCTACACTACCAAAAAAAAAGTTTGCAAGGAAACTCCCATCAATATTAGAAAAAACTATAACAGTGAACTTCTGAACTTTAATTTCCTGAAAACTATTTGAACAAAAAGATTTTATAAATTTAAACTAACAATAACACTAACTTTTTGGTCAATGAATACCAGATGTTTCTTATATGAATTGATTGATTTGCTTTTTATGGCTTATTGACCTTTTTGAGGTTATTTAAAGCCAGAAAACATTTTTAGATTGTAAGGATTTTTTAAGATAATAATGAATTACTAATATAAGTTTTTCTAATCTTGATTGACCCATAAATGGATTCATACCTTTTCCAAGATGTATTTGCACATGGGAATATAATGAACCCAACTAGAATTGGAACTCTCCAATTTCAAGCCGTTATCCATTACACCAACCTTACAGCACTTGATATTTCCAAGCACTCACCCAACTAGGTACTGACTAAGCTTGATGTTGCTTAACTTTTAAACCTGCTAATTTTACTATTACCATTTCTATGGCTTAGCCAAAGAAAATTGGATGATTTAATTGTATATTGTTGGAATGCTAAGTCTTTTGTATTATGTGATTGAAGTTACATTATGTGATTTGATGATGCCTGGTCAAATAAAACGGGGGTCCCTGGGGATTAAACTAAATCATGTGACCATATGGAAGAGAGTAGCAATGACAGACTGGGACAATTTAACAAAGCAGAACATACCACTGAGGAAGACAAGCATCCCTAGGTGCTCAGACCAAGAGGGTGCTTTATTGTTTGAGTAGTCAAAATAATCAGGTACTGTGTAAAGTGGAACATCGCCCATCACTGTTTAAAGTCTCTTTCCTACTCTGTTATCCATTTTCTATCTTGCGTATTACAAATAATGAATTCTTTCTCTTATAAAGCAAAACAAATTGTCTGACATATTTCTCAAGAACTATCACTAAGACAAAAAGATCACCGGCCATAGAAGAAAATAGAAGTGAAAGAAGAAGCCAAGAAAATCTGATATTACTTTTGTTAATGCAGAAAATGTTCACATTTTTTAATCACTTGTGGAAGAGTCCAATAATGTATTGACAGGATTGGTGAATAGAAGGAGATTGAAATCATATCAGTTTTGCTTTTCTAACAAAGGTACTCCCAAATAAGTATTAACATTCCTTTCTATGGAAGATGGCAGTAATGTATAATAGCAATGGTGAACAGGTAGACTTATCAAAATCATATCAATTCTGCTTTTCTAATAATTCACTCTGTATTATACTAGATAAAATCTGTACCTTAGAAATGTTAAAGAAATAAATCAGCCAAAATCCTGTATTCACAAACATTAAATGAGTGGCTAAAATAACATATGAGATCAAGAAAATAGAAAATCAATTCTCTAAATGGGATACAGAATCCATCAGAGGATGGTCAACAAAATTGCCAGCTGAAACCTTATGTTTAAAACAACAAAGATACAAATAACAGTGTAGAAAATCTATAGAATAATGGGCAAAGTTTAACATTTGTACCTGCAAAAGAGATGGCTTTTTTCTTGAAACCTCTATTACTGTATAGTCACTCAAAATTTTTTTATTGTTTCAAAAACTATACTTAAAATTTTAATAATACCCAAACATATGAAACTGGATTTCTCTTTATTCCCGATAATTGACAACAAAAGTATTAAACACTTTTCTTGTAATTAAACAATCTAATAAATAAATAGTTTTCCATTTTCGTTACCAGTTCTCAAGAAATAAAATTAAAAATCCAGATACTCACAATATATTTTCGTGAATTTATATGTTGAAATCAATGCCAAGAAAATGTATTTTTTTAAAATTCATTGTTGATTCCAAGCTGTGTTGTAATAACTGCAAAACACTTGCCCCTCCTTATTTTATAGGTAAAAGCACATAAATGCATGCTGGGATTTCTTCCTAGCTAATAAAATAGGCCATTTCTCAGTTTCATCTAACTCAGTCCCAGTGTGCCTTGTCTTGAAGTCAGAACGCTATATTTGCTTGTCTGAATTTGCTTTTATGTGTCAACCCCACTTCTTAGTTTGTAAACTTTTACCATATTACTGTTGCTTTACCTTTTAGCTGTTGATTTGCATATGTTCTTTGATTGCTTTATATTACTTTTTGCCTTGTTCTTTTCTTTTTCTTGTTATTGCTTATTGTAAACTTTGTCAATTCTGTTTGTTGAACAGATCTGTTACTTATTTTACATTTAACCATAGTTACTCACTCCACAATAATAATTACTCTTAGTTATATGTTTATTTAAATTTTCTTGTTTATAGCTATTTTTATATATTTATGAATAAGAATATTGGTTTGCACAGTTATTTCTTGCATTGTCGTTGGTTCACATAAATAAAAAAAATTATTCTTTTACTTAAACAATAAACATTCTTTTGTTTCAAATTCTCAAGAATGAAGGGAATGCATGAATCCAGTTTCATATATTTTGGTTTTATTAAAGTTCTAAAATTAGCCTTTTAAAAGAATAAAAATTACCAAAGGTGTATAGTCATTGCAGTGTCAAAGGAAAAACCATCCTTTTGTTACACTATTTTTTCTGGTATAGATACTAAACTTTGCTGAATTATGGTTATTTACTGATTTTAGATTTGTCTGGCACAGACTAAACTGTGGAAAGGAAATTGGTTTGGAAAGATTCTGTTTAGGGGTTGCCTGTTTTAAAAATCTATCATTTAAATCCTGGCTCTTAGCTGAACTTGAATTCCAATCATTGGCATCAATGGGAAATACACAACTATGCAAATTCCCAAGATATATATACATATTTTGTTCTAAATTTATATTCATGAATATTTATATTATTAAAGCAAATACAATGCAGTGTCAATATACACCTTGGGCAATATGTCTAAAAAATGTAAATTAATTCTTGCGGTCTTGGCAAATTTATTTAGGAAACTGCAGCGGTTACTTGCATTTTACCAACATGCAATTAACTTTGGAATCAAACAATATTTTCATTTTTTTATATTTTTTCCTTTTTGGAATTGCTTATTTACCCTATCTTTTTATGGATTGGAAAGAGGTCAAAAGTCTCTAGACACAGATAATAAAATTTGTACATAGCAAAACAAATTAAGAATATTGCAAATATTAGTGGCTCAGTTATTTCAAGATGCTGCTCAAAACTTTGGGAATTTAAACAGCACACACGAAAAAATACAATACAGACTTTTGCCTGTAATCTAGAAAATACTGTCAGCATCATTGTACATATGTGACAATGGACAAAGGATTATCAGACGGCCATGGCTTATGTATAAAGACAAGCTGAATAGTAACCTCTCAGCTGTTAATGTGCCTCATACTAACTTTGAGTGAGTTGCTCTGGACAGAAATAACTGGAGATATTTGTACCAGAGTGGTACCAGAAATTTAGAAATCAGTTGTATCGACCAGCTAAAAGATGAAAGACAATGGTGAAAAGGGTCAGCAAATATTTCTGTAGCTATGTCCCAAGATCCTTGCTGTTGCACAATATGTAGATTTGTATATAGGTCACTAGCAAGACTGAAGTGTTACATACAACACAAAACATAAAAACTGAATGAGGTTGTCAGATCCTCATACATCAAACTCAATGGGAGAGTCCATCGTATATATATATATATATATATATATATATATATATATATATATACACACACTACAGTTCAAAAGTTTGAAGTCAACCCCAGAATTAGACTGGGATGAACTTGACAGAAGAATGGAAAAAAATTTAAAAAGAGCTCTTAAAGTCATTGAAAAAAAAATGGAATCAATTATCAAACTTTTGCGATGAATGCCAAAAAATTGTGCTGCAGAAATCAAGGCTAAAAGAGGATATTTTGATGAGAGCAAAATTTAATCATAAAATACTTTTTTTCTTTTTGTCATAATAAAATTTCTAATAAAAAATAGTCTTACTATAAAATAATTTCTCTTATTTAAAGCAAACAACTACTATTTTATGGGCCAATTTAAAAATTTACCAAAGGTTACCTCAAACTTTTGAACTGTAGTATATTATATATATATGTATAGAGAGAGAGAGAGAGAGAGATAGATGGATAGATAGATATGTGTGTGTGTATGTATGTATGTGAATGTGTGTGAACTACTTCAAAGGAGACAATGGAAAATAGGCATCATTTTAAAAGCTTTTTTAAACAACAAATTTCTCATTATTTTAGGTTGTATCTAGTATTTATAGCTTGAAATGGTAGCATCTGACTGGTTTTGGCAACAATACTTCAAAAAGCTATAAAGATAAGAAGGGAAAATGTGATCAGAGTCATTGCAATTGCTGGATTTGATTTGCCCATGCAAAAACATGTCTATTAGAAGAAGAAAGAGAAAAATTCCAATTGGCAGGTTTCTCTTTCTTGAAATCTCATTATTAAGGGAGTCAAGCCATTAATGTTTATGCATGAATTTTCAAACTGGCTTTTCTTTTATTTGTTCTTCTCAAATTTACAATCTATTTTGAGGTGTTCTAGTTACAACTTTTAAGTCTTGCAAATTAGCTGAGTTTGTATATTTCTGTTCCTCATCTCATGTGATGCAGTGGAGGAAGAAACAATGCTGCTGCGTTTTATATTTTATGTAAAGGAACTATTTTAGATCAACACCTATAAAACTGTATTGGTCTTATATCTCTTTCTCTGTGTGTTTGGGTGGAAATGGAAAGAGGCATAACAAAAGTAATTATACAAAATCCATTTTTAAACAAGACTTATTAATCAATGATCAAGAATATTTTGCAATGCAAATTAAGATTTGGTGAATTTGCCATGACTTTACTCTTCCAATCATAAATTTATCTGATTTGCTATTTTTTCTTACAATGACATTAGTGCTGTATATACTTGTGTATAAGCTGACTTCATGCATACTGTAACCTCTGAACTTTTTGCATGAACTTTAACCCCTTCAGAAAAAATTTGCCTGTGTATAGTGAAACCACTCACTGAAAACATGATTTTTAATCACTTCAAAAAAAAATTACTTGAGTATAGTTTGACCCCACTTTTTCTGAGGGTAAAAAATTGATTATAAAAACTCACACTAAACTTAAGTATATATGGTAAACAAAGGTTTTTACTAAATATTTCTATTATTTTCAGTTTTAAAATGGCCAAGACATGTTCAGTAAGTGTAGTTAAAGAAGAAAAGAGAGAGAGGACATTTTTTCATTATTATACCATACCTATGGACTATAATGGGTATGTCCCAATTCCTATAAATACATTGGTATATACTGTATGTTGTCTTCCACTTGGGATTCACTCTGATTCAATTCTGGCTCACCGCTAGCAGTTGACTACTTACTACACGCTGCTGGTGAATCTTGTATGTTTTTTCTGTTATAAATATTACCATTCATTTCAAACCTTTGTTTTGGTTATTCTTGTTCAATAATGTTTTCCTAGGTTACAACATTTACTTAACGAGAGAAAAGAATAGAAAAGTGTTAACTGAACAATGTCAGATTAAAAACTTTCCACTGACGAAAGGAGGCATTACGAATTGTGTATAAGGAGGCAGTATAAAAATTCAAAACGAAGCGGGAGGGACATTTTTTTGGATGTTCTGTTGCTTTGGGGTGGGGGTAGGTGGCAGCTTATGAAACAGACCGGAGGCAACTGGGAGATGAGGAGAAAGTTATAACGACAACTAATTGGACAAATTAACAAATTTACTAAAAAGGTTTTGTAAAAAGTACATTACTTCTGTGTTTGTGACAAAGATAAAGGTTTCAAGGGTGAGTTTGATTGTTTCGTAATATATATATATATATATATATATATATATATATATATAAAAAGAGAGTGGTCTTTTTCATACATAGTGACAAACATGTATATATTAGGAGAAAGAACTATGTCAGAATGTGAAAAGTTTTCATGTAATGCATTTTGTTCTTTTGGAATTCAGTGAACAAAGTCTCCAGATGAAACAGAAACACTAAGATTCTTCCATTTAAACTAATTTCTTTTTTAGATATGTGCTTTCATTTCATTTAGATATATCATTTCCCCATATATATGTATGAGAGAGTTCACCATACATACATACATACATATATATATATATATATATATATATATATGTGTATGTATGTATGTATGTATGTATGGTGAACTCTCTCATTATTATATATATATATATATATATATATACATATATATATATATATACATAAGAGAGGACTTTATATATAGCATATATTAACATCATATATATGTGTATATATATATAAGAGAGGACTTTATATATAGCATATATTAACATCATATATATGTGTATATATATAAGAGAGGACTTTATATATAATATATATTAACATCATATATATATATATATAGAGAGAGAGAGAGAGAAAGCTATTCATGGAAATATATATAGGGATCTTCAGTTAGTTTAGCATAAACTAGTATAAGATCTGTTGGTCTGTAATTGAAAATTAACTCACTCTTCTGAAAAGAATATGAGACTATTTTCTGATCATCATCTGTATGGAAGACACACACACACACACACACACACACACACATATATATATATATATATATATATATATATATATATATATGAAACATTCACCTGGAAACATGCCTTTGTAGATACATCCCTCTATTCCCAATTTTCTTCTAGATCACTTACTCATAATTATTTATTCTTTCACTATTCATTATAACATAATATTGATTTGAATGTTGTCATATATATATATATATATATATATATATACACACACACATATATACATGGTCATAAATCTCATCTCTCAATGCTTGCATGCACCGCTGAATCTATATATCATTGCCTTTCTTTCCCCTGTAACCTTCTTGTATAGACATAAATATAAATACATAATTGGGCACTGCATTCAAAAACTGACTACCGCAACGTTATGTAATAATACCTCATTTTCCATCTGTGCATCTCATTAGCCTTTGTTGGCTAATGATGTTTTTTCAAAGACACGTGTAGAAGGTTATTCAAATAATAAGTATTTTCATTCAAAACTTAAGTAATTTTCAGAGTTGCAGTTAGCATCACAACTCACAGCATGGAGAATGAAATTGAGGATTTGAGTTCAAATTCAGGCTAGAATAGTTTGCATTTACTTCACCGTAATGTCTTTGAAATGGAAATGAAATCTCTTATCTCCATCTAGTTATGTATTAAATAGAAGAACAAATATAGATTCCTCTTCTTGTTTGGCAACCAGTCTCACAGTAGAACTGAATTACAAACCATGTTGAAGGCAATAGTAAACCATTCCAATATCATCCCTAAGAAAAATGAAAGAAATGTACAGTTCACAGATATTAAAGAAAAGGAAGCTGTAGAGGGCTATGATTACTTAAATCTTGCAGACTTATAGCATTTTAAAAAGTACTTTTATTCAATAGGTATCTTTATTCAAGACATAATCATGTTGTTCAAGATTTGTATATTTTTAACAGATTTTAAAAAGTAAATGTATGGATTAAAATAGTGCAGAACAAACATATTAATTGTATAATTCATACAAATTAAACAATTTGTGACATAAAATATTTTTTTTACCAGCATATACCCAGAGCATTTTTTTATTAAATACCCACTCTGATTCTCACACTATTCCTGAATCTGTTTCTCCAATCCTGTTTAATTTCAAATAAATTTTTTGATATTGAGAATTTGCTGTACTTCTTTGTTTTTTCCTTGCTTCACATTTCATTCTACTTTTGTCCCATTTTACAAAAGATTAGTTATGCATACACACACACACACACACATAATTATTTATTTTTTAAAAATTTATGACATAAATATGTTATAAAATCACTACAAAAATAGCCATTTTGTTTCAACACCCTCGGTGTCTTATCAGGTGATGATGTTGAATGTAAAATAAATGGTTTTAAAAGTTTCAAATTAATTAACGATCCTTCACAAGGGGAAAATGTTACCAATATATATATATATATATATATATAGGTAACAGACAAAGAATCAAGGTTTGTTTTTGAATCAACTTTTCCTGGCTTTGAACCAAATCTTTCATATTAAATGTCAATTCATGAATAGAAACTTCACAGTTGAACTGAAAGGAGTAAATCCTTGTACTTTTGACCATTCCATTGGTCACCAGCCACAAGGAGTTATAGACAAATGTCATTTGCTGATTTTTATTTTAGTCTACTGAAAGATATTGTATAAATTAATGAGACAAGATTTTTTTTTTTTTAAGCATTCCACCCCAAGCACGGCAAGAAGCCACTAGCACACAAGGGATTACAGAGAGTTGGAGTGAGAGCAAAGAGGAGTGATAGAGGAAAGGATGAAGAGAAGGTTAGGGGATAGATCAGGGCATCTAGAGACGTTGATTGTCATTACAATTGAAGAATTGGAGATTATAGCTATCAGGAAAGCAAGTAATGGGGAGGGAGTTCGACAGGTGAGAAGTGTGACACATGAAGCTATTGGAGTAGAAGAGACGGCTACATTTAACAATTTCAACATTGAAAGGGTGAGAGCGAGATGCCAACCTAGTTGAATGCTTAAATTCATGAAGTCTTGGAACCAGCAAAAGCAGCTCATCGGAGCAGTTACTGTGAAAGTATCTGTAAAAAAGACAGAGGGAGGCACTGCATGTCTGTGACAAAGCAGCTGCAGACAAGATGCCAGATCAGGGTCAATTAAATTGCATATCCATTTTCTGGATTTTATCAGTGATTTTGAATCAAATTACAATCTGTCATTGTTTATTGGAATGGTTGACAAAATATCGGCTAATTTCCAAACAATTCAAACTTTATAAAATGGTAAATAATAAGGATTTCACAACCGTTTTAATAATTTCTCCCCAAGCAAGGCAGGAATGCCACTAGTATGCAGGGTTTTACAGCAAATGAAAGTGAGAGAAAAACTGAGTATAGGGAGATTGAGGAAAGGATAAAAGCTGAATGGGATTCAAGAAGATGGCGATTGACATTGCATTTAAATTTTTGAAGTATTTAGTTATCAGGGAAGCAAGTAAACAGAAGGGAGTTCAACAGGCGAGCAGTGTGAGAAAAGAAACTGTTAGAGTAGAAGTGGCAGTTACATTTAACTATTTCAACAGCAAAGGGGTGGGACCTAGATGCCAATCTAGTAGCATGCTTAAATTCATGTAGTCAGGGCACCAGGAAAAAAAGCTTGTCAGAGCAATTGCCCAGCATATTTTTATAATTTAATAAATGTTTATAAATTCATGAATAAAAAATTATTTTCATATATATTTTTTCTAAATTGGTAAATGATAAATATTGCATTGCATTAGTTTTAATTGTATTAGTTTTTAGAATGTTATAAATATAAAATTATACTTGCAAATAAGTAATCTAATGAATAAATAGTGTTTATTATTTTTGTTGTCAATTCTCAAGAACAAAGAAAATGTGTAAATTCACTTTCATCATATGTTTAGATTTTACTAAAATTCTAATTATTGCTTTTTAAAACAATAAACATTGTCAAGGAGTGAAGGTAGTTAAAATAATAGCAGTGTCAAGGGAAAAACTCACCCTTTGACACATCATTTTTTTGTGGGCAGAGAGGTTAAACATTGCTCTGTCATTTACATAATTTTGCATGACATGATATTGAGATTATAAACACTTGTGCACAACGGAGTGTGATTTTCAAATGAAAAAGAATGTAAAAACTCTACCTTTTAATTATTGTTATGATGATAATAAAGTTGACCAGGAGACCAAATTATGAAGCATCAAAAACAAAAGTAACTGAAGAAATTTGGCAATTTTACCAAAGCCTAATTTATTCAGACATAAAAAAAATTCTATGTTAATGATATGTTCATGATATTTTACCAAAATAATTCAAATTTACATTACAGAAACATTTGGACTGTTGTCCTCATCTTGGTTATTATTATCAGAATGTTTCAGCCACTGTTCCCGCCAGTCCTCTTCCATTACTTCTTGATCCAGGTAATCTTCAGAGAATTTCACAATGAACCATTTATTTAATCTATGAGGGTATATATCTAGGGATATCTCATTTTGTTATTATTTGGTACAGCTCAGTTTATTCTTGCCTTGTTTTTTGTTAATGATGTTCACCCTGTACATGGCTTGAGAGCCACTTGGTGGATATGTGGAGAAGATAACGGTTAACCCCAGATCTGAACAGGTTAAGATTGTAGTGACTGGAGATGCATCCTCTTGGTAGTCGGTTCCACAGAGCAGCATTTAGTGAGAAGAAAATGCTCAAGTGGAACTTCCATTTCAATAATGGAATACAAAAGTGGGTTTGCTACAATGTTCATGGCAAGTCTTAACTAGTGGAACTGAGTTTAAGTCTGCACTACCTGGCCCAGGGATTGAACTCAAAATTACTATACCACCAAATGCATGAACCAACACTTTAGTAATCCCCTTTCATCTATCCTAATTTAGGAATTAATGAATTAAAAGTTATCATTTTAAAATTAGTAAATATCAAAAGGGTGGATATTGGTCATCCTGGGTATGACAATAATCTACATCCAGTAGCAAGGCCTCTGATCAGGAGGTTTTGAGGAGTGTGGAACCACCTCTTAATTGCTGTCGTTACCCAGTCCACCCTGGTCCAGTGCTGTGGTATCTGTTAGGGTCCGAGCTATAGGCAAATAGCGAACTCTCAAACTGGGCTAAAAAACTGAAAGTATAAAAACACATTTTCAAAGTAAAAAAAAAACAAATCCCAGCTGTAGATTTAAAAAAAAAAAAAATAAACTACAACACATTTTTGTAGAAGAAAAAAAAATTACCATCAATAATTCTTGTTAAAAGAAAAACTCAAGCTCCCAATTTCAGGATAGTCTGTTGTGTTCACTTTCACACTAATACCCTTGGAAAAGGCATGAATCTATTTCTTCTACTCTCAACTCAAGATTAAAAAACATGGTAGACTCTGATAACTAGTCTAAGAGAAGAAAACTTTGAAATCAACTTGGAGAGGAGACAACAGGAAAACACTTCAGTATCTTTCCAAAGATTTACAGCAACTCACAGATAATAAAAAAATGGAATCTGTAGAGTGTCTTGAATGCCAATATCCTGGAAGGCATGAAATTTAAAAAATAAAAAAATATCTAAGACTGTTGTTTTGAATCCAATAATTTTACCAAGGTCAACTTTATTCAGTCACAGGTATTGTGTGATTGTTTTTTATTAGCATTTATAATCAGTAAATATCTTCAGTTAACTCCATTGACACCTTATATTGACTTGGTCATGTTAATGGAACCAAGAGAGAAATAGAGAGCAAGAGAGAATGTCACTGAATGAAGCCCAGGGCTGTATCTTTTATGGTCAACTCGTCAATTTTGGAAAGTGGTCAATTTCAAAGTGTGCCAATGACTGAGTGCTAATCACGATGTGGTGAGAGAACAGTTTTAGTGAGATAACAGTCACCAACAGACTAACTGGTTAGTTCCTTTTCCTCTTCAAAGTGAGATATCTGTCCCTACAAGTCTATCCTATCTGAAGGCAAAATACTGGCTAAATTGCATCCTGTTTGACCAGTAAGAGTCCTGCTGTCAAAATGTCTGCCTCAAAGACATGTCAACCCAACCTATCCACATGTCTATCACATGCCAGACATCCTTCAGCCACTACAGATACTGCCCTCACCACCCCACCGATATCACACCCACAACTTAACAGCTTACTAAATTTGGACAAGGGACTATTTAAATGGTGATCACAGAGTGAAAATGAACGATGCCAAACATGGCTTCAAATAAATTTTTCACTTTTGATACTATTTTTAAGAATGCTCATTTAGTCACTGATTAGATAGCAGTCACTTGTTACAGTAAGTATACATAAGTGTATATGTATCAGAAGACAGCTATAGTTCAATGTACCTATTTATCTATGTGCATATGTGAGTATATATATATATAAAGAGAGAGAGAGATAGAGAGGCATGGTGGAGTAGTGGATAGCAGCTCGGATTAAGGAATCAGAGAGCAGAGTTCAAATTCTAGTCAAATCCATTACATTCACTTACGTGCTAATACCTGGGAAATACCTGGGAAAGGTATTAATCCTCTTCTTCTCCCTCCAGCTTTGGGTAAATAGCAGGACAGACTGGGTTCTATAGCCTTGGATGGCAACTGGTCTAGAAGAACGACAACTCTGAATTCAAAACCTGTGGTGGGTCTTTTAGGGACCTTGTGGCACATAGTGCATCAGGTCTCTGTATTCGGCCCTTCAGAAAAATGTGGTTGGTTCTGCACAAAGCCTTCACCACTATAATCAAATCATATGTGCTGGTGTCTGGCTGTCAATTCCTAGGAACTGAACTGCTTTGCCCTCATACGTCGAATATGATGGAAAAGTCCACCATATATAATATATATATATATATATATATATATATATATATATATATATATGGGCACGGTGTAATGGTTAGCAAGCTTGTCTCGCAAGAACAATTATGACTGAGCAGTGAGTTCAATCCTCACTGGGTGACCCTTCCTTTAGCCTTGTGCCACATCTAAACCATGCTTGGAAAATCACTATATATATATATATATATATATATATATATATATGACTTTTTGCTAGCACAGTCATCGTTGACCTCCAAAAGTTCTGTTTACCCACTTTCATTCACAAAACTTGCATCAACTTGCTGTGGTATAGTTTTTAGGCACTCTCCAATGGTGCCACATGGTGGGATCACCTCCTTCAGACAAATAACATCAGGAAGTCACCTTTCTGGCAAATCAACCCTGGTAAGATTGAAATCCAGGTCTCATGTTCAGGAAGAAAAAGTTCTAAGCACTCAGCCAGGATTATGACAGCATTTAACAACTTAAACCAGGAGACCAACTAGAAGATTCCAAAGTCGTCTGGAGGCTGTGGTTGAAGCTAGTGGTGATTTTATTGAATAAATTTACTCTTTAGTATTTCAAAATATTTTTGAGTAATTTTGGTTAATACATCTGTTAAAATGAGATGTCAGTATTATTTTTGCTTAATTTGGATCACAATTTATCCATCACGCTCTGTGTGTGTGTGTATATATATATATATATATATATATATATATATATTAAGAAATGGACAAGGTCCGACAATTTATTTATTAAAGACATTTTTTATGTTTAACGTTGTTATTTTATAGATACAAGTATTTAAGCAAATGCTCTGTTTATGATAAACAGTATTAAATAAAAGAGAAATTTTCATAGAAAATAACAACGTTAAACATAAAAAATGTCTTTAATAAATAAATTGTCGGACCTTGTCCATTTCTTAATATATGACGTCATTTGTTTACATTCGATACGCCAGAGCAGTTATGAATGTACGAGATTCATGGAAGATTGGAGTTTATAAGCAGTAAATTCCACCTTGTCTACCGAACGCTTCTTTGTAGCCTAGAGGTAAGGCACGTCAGCGTATATGACGGTTCCGTATAGGATGCAGGTTCGAATCCTGTCAAAGAACGAATATTTTCTATGAAAATTTCTCGGACATACAGGCCGGTAAATGTTATTTAATACTGTTTATCATAAACAGAGCATTTGCTTAAATACTTGTATCTATAAAATAACAACGTTAAACATAAAAAATGTCTTTAATAAATATATATATATATATATATATATTATTTGATCCATGCATGCTGTGCATTCTTTGTGCATATACTGTGTATGCTGATTTTTTATAATTTATATCATTGCACTAGGGCTTGGAGAATTTGACACTCACAAGAGGACATAGTATAGGCAAGATTGGCAGAGAAACATCAAGTAACCTATAGGAAGCTGTGGAGAGCCATGATAGGCCATTTCCTTAAGGGACATGGCATATAAATGATGTGTGTATGTGTGAAAAGTTATAGGTCCTCTAATAGATAGTTTTGTTTCTCATGAGATTGTACTTCTATATTTTATGTCCCTTCAGGATGTAGGTGATCATGGCTCTCCACAATTTCCTATCATTTATAGCTCCTAGTAACATTTATCTTTTTTCCCATCTCTACCGCCCCACGTTTCCCCATAAATTCACACAAGCTTCTCAGGAATGTGATCCACTACCTCCTCTTCTCTTTTTTGCTTTTGATACACCCTGTGAGAGTTAAGTTTTCTATGCCCTCCTTCTCTATGTGTCCAAGAAATTACACCTGTCTCTTTCTGACTCAGAGTGTAATTTTCCTTTTTGTTTGATTTCTCCTTCAGACTTCTTCATTGCTTACATGCTTCATCCATCGTATTTTCTGCATCTTCTTATAGAACCACATTTCGGTTACCTCCAGTTTTCTCTTCATCTGTGAGAAATTCATCCATCTTATACAACCATATAGGAGGATTGATATTACATAGTACTTCCTCACTTCTTTATTTCTAATGAAATTTTCCTGCTTCCTTTTGGAAGGCATCTTTTGCTATTTCATTGCATGTTTGATTATTGGTTTCACATTTTCCATCTTGTGTTAAAATACTTCCCAGTTATTTAAACTTCTGTACTACTTGCTTGATATTAACATTTCCAGTTTGAAGTTCACATATTGGACTTTTATTTATGCAAGTTGATATTTTCAAATGCTGGGAAAATAGTCAGGATATATTTTAGTTTCAATTTGTCCTTATTCTGTCCTTATCAAAAATATTGCTATTATTAACTTTTATCATGCATACAAACTCAATCTAACAAATTTTTATTTATGACTAAATCAAAAAATATATTTCATACAAACAGATTTTTTGATTAAACAATATCTAATACATCTGAAGATATTATTTTGCAGCTTAATACAAATTCCTCATTGTATAACTACCTTCAGTTTTTCAGCCGTTCATTATATTTTTGTTATACAAGGTGCAGCACAAAGTTTTATTTAAAGATAAATCCAAAAGATATATCCATACAAACAACTTAAAGACAATATTCCATGTACTAAAATAAAGAATTTTATTATTTTTCATGTTAATATGGACTTCCTACCAATCTATGACCTTCACATTGATTTTTTTTAAATTTTCTAATTTTTTGACTTTAAGATTACTTGCAGTAGATTTTATTGCTTCCCAGTGACATTCATTATTTGAATTTTGTTTTCCTTACTTGTATAGATGTCTCTTTTTGTTGTAACCTAGGGAGGGGTTACTGAATAGAATAATCACACAAAGGTTGGTAATGAGCGATAATACTTAGAACAAGAACAACACATATAAGATTTGCCAGTGACGCATAGAAGTAGTAGTCAACTGCTAGAAGGGAATCAAGTGAATTCCACAATGAATCCCCAACTGCAGACCAACATACAGTATTTACTACTGTATTTATGTGAATGAGGACATACCCATTATCATCCATAGGTATGCTACAACACTTTTAATGATGGACCACAAGTTTACTCTTGGGATTAATATCTGATGGCTACTCCATTAATATGAAACCTCTTTTGGCAAGGTGGGCAATAGTCAGTTTTGCAGATGGTGAAAGAACATTTTCTTGTTTGAATATACTCTTTGGCTTAAAACTTTTTGGTTGTGATTTGTATCACTCAAAAAATGTCTTCTCCAAGAACTTATATTAATTCCCTACATTTATCTTGATACTGTCATCAACTTTAAAATGTCCTATTATTTTTCCTGTCTATAATATTGGCCCAAAATGTTACTCCACATCTTTCTCCAATGGCTTCAGAATTATCTTAGTTGATTATTTCAGTGAAAGACTCATCCTCTAGGCCAGCATTTTCATTTTTTTTCCTGTGATGCACAACAAGAACCATATTTTGCAGTGTGACCAATTATATGCACATGTAATAAATCAAAGACAAACTCAGTTCACTAAGTTCATTTATTTAGCATCAACAATTTATATGTATATTTCTTATGATCCGCACATATTGGAATTGCATGTCTCTATTTGTATTATCTATTTGTATGAATATAAACTTATTACTTTTAGAAAAACAAATTTAAAGGCAATTCTGACACAAAAGTAAAGTAAATAATATTTGAAAAAAAATATTTAATGAGATGTAATATTTTCTTCATAAGCAGCTGATTCCAATTGGGAATACAGGAAGACAATGCTATACACATATCAGGTGTAGTGTGGGGCCTGTTTCTGTCCTTCATCTTAAATTGAGTTAATATAGAAAATCTCAGTTCCCACAAGTAAGTAGTTGTAAAAAGCAATAGTAATAAAATAGTCTTTTTACTCAGTAGTGGGAATTCCCCTTTGTTCTTAACTCAAAACAAGATACATAAACTCAATTAGAACAGACTATATATATATATATATATATATATATATATATATATATATATATATAGATAGAGAGAGAGAGAGAGGTAAAAGACAATAGGAATACTGTATTAATAGCCAACGCATTTCATCCAATGTGGAGTTTTTCAAGGCAAAACGAAATAAATTTATTAAAACAAATTAACTATTAACAACAAAACAAAATGTCCTTAGCAACTGGAAGATTTTCGAAAATGCTATTGTATTTATATTGTCAACTGAAAATTATGTCAAGTTGACAATATGAATACAATAGCATTTTCTAAATTCTTCTAGTTGCTAAGGACATTTTGTTTGTTGTTAATAGTTACTTTGTTTTCAATAAATTCATTTTGTCTTTGCTTTGAAAAGGTCCACACTGGACGAAATGTGTCAGCTAATAATAGAGTTTTCCTATTGTCTTTTACCTTAATACATATTGTCTTTATCTGCAGGTTAAGTCTGAAAAAATTTTAATATATATATATTTATAATATAATACAGGCTTAACTAGGTGAAAAACTAGTGATGATTTATGAGGGCTGTGCAACATCTAGAGTTGTTTATATTCTGTACATTGCTCTCACTTATGTATTTTTTATTTCTTTTTTTTTTGCCACAACCCATTTTATTTATGTTGTGACCCACTGAAATATCGAGACTCATAGTTTGAAAAACCCTGCTCTAGCCTACCCATCAAAGCCATCCAATGTAACTCTGTAGCCATTTTCAAATATAGCTTGTTCTGGTAGAAGGTCACAGTCTTAGAGTACCAGTTAGAATTAAACTCTAATTTTTCTGCAAGTTTGTTAACCAATTATAATATGATACGCTTTTAAATATTTACTCAGCTTAGTTTAGACTGGTATAAGGCCATAACTCTGTGTCACCCCATGCATATTAATCTCACTGATATACATGTAATGATCTTCAAGAGTAGCTTGCTTACCATAATTCTGCAATAGGTGTCCTATTCTTTCACATATACATACATAGACAGATGTATGTTTGAGCTAACTTATATATAAATACAGATGCATTAATGGATGTAAATTTAACAAGTGCGCAAGTTAGAATACCTAATTAAATGAAAAATTAGGATAAAAGAGCATCCAGGGGGTACATTTTCAATAATTCTAGCAATTTTCTTATCTCCTCTAATATATTCATCACAAATATCTCCTGAGGCTATATTCTTCACACAGCTACAAACGAATCAGTAAGACATAAAGTTTACCAACATACTAATTCCTTGCAGGAACTTCACAGAAGCCAGAAAGGACGTTATTTGTACAGGGACAAGTGTTATTCTATTCCCATTGCAAGGATTTCACAAGTATCTTGATAAAGGCTCATTAGACAGTAGTTCTTTTTCTGCTCAATGAATTTATTGAAGCATAAATCTTTTTTTCTAAAGTCAGTACAGTTTCTTCTCTGAGGCAAAGTTTCTGTCAATTTCAAGTTAAGATGAGTTTTTACATATAGGTTCAAAACCTAAAATTACTTTCATAAAAAATAAAAAGTGTATACATTTTAAAATGGCAGTATCTTCACGCAAGCTTTTTTAAAGAATAATACTGAACAGTACTTATGACTTTTCATTGTGAAGGGACCACTCTGGCAGTTTTCTGGTTGTTGCATCCTGACTGGTACCAAGGAGACTAAACTCTTTGATAGCACTTAGAGAGTCTTCTCTTGTCAACAGTCACATAATGTAGAAGATTTTGCAGTGATATGGATAGGTGTCCTTGCTTGTACTTCTGCTAGACAACCCCACCTCCTAGCCAGTTTCAATTGCCATAGACATTGGACAGTCATAATTATTTTGGCCATTTTCTCTTGAAAATATAATCTTCTTCTTTTATTGTTCTCTCTTTTTAATAATCTTTTTTTCTCTCATATTCTCTCACACTCAGTAACTTCTTGCATCTTAGCGGCTTTTTTGCCTTGCTTGAGGTGAAATAATTAAAAAAACATTAAAAATTTACCATCGTCAACAGAAACTGTTTCATATATAAAGTGCTATTAGATCACAAACTTAGAAATGAATTCCCAGATTAAGTGCTACCCAAAAATTACAGGGAATGTGTAACTAAAAAGGAATGATGATTATTGCCTAGTCTATGTTATTCCATTTGAAGTAAATCTTTTGAGTGTCTATAAACATCTCACAAAGGTCAATGTTCAAATGTTTCTGTGATATTCACTTCTCCGGTGCATACTGTTCAAATTTCCTCTCATTTTAGATAGCACCAAATACACACACATACAAGTATAACATTTAGTTTTGTTTGTGCTTAAACATTTTTAAGGAAAAGACATTTTTTTATATACAGTATTTTTATATAATTACATAAAAGATTTTTAAATAATGTAGATATGTAGATTGTGAAAACAGTTTCATCAAACTTTTTTTTTGTTACTAATTTTTCATCCAATAAAAGACTCAAGCACCACTCAGTGAGGTTGCGATATGAAAGTAAGAAGAGGTAAGAAGTGCACTTTATGAGTATATGCGGGAAAGATAACCATTAACCCTAGACTTGAAGAGTTTAAGATTGTAATAATCAAAAAAAGCATCCCCTCAGGGATCTGTTCCACAAAATAGCAGTTCTTAGGAAGAAACTGTCCAAATGGAAATGCCTTTTTACTAATGAAATAGAATGGGAATGAGGATAATTCAACCCAGAGTACATAGTATTAGTGAGTCTTAAATACTAAGTTCTGAATTGGTGACAAAGGAATATAGCTTGTTAGAATATTTCTGCAATGTTTGACCTAAATCTTGCTTTTACTTTTGAATTGAGTTATTAATCAGAACATATGCCATATTTAGCAGGACACACCACTCACACACATACATATAATTTGTGGAGTGGAATACAATCTTTGGAATAACACTTTTCTGAGAATAAATAAAGCTATCTGTGAGATTATTGATGTAATTTTTTTCTTTGATCTCAGGTTTCAAGTTTCCAGAATTTATCTATTTTATAGCAGATTGCATTTATTATGCTTTGAAATTGTGTGTCATCTAGTGCATCATCATGTTTAATAATCACTTCCTGTCCTGACTTCATTTTATGAATATTAGAGTCAGCACACAGATGCAAAGTGCTTACAAAACACACTTTGAAGCTGGTTATGTTGTGTTTGCATAATTTTCAAAATTTGTCACCAATAGCAAAATAAGCAGCAACATGTTCATTTACTCATATTTTTAATATCAGACCAAGTACACTATCATTGAAAAACTTACAAAATCACTTAATATTTGTGAACAGGAGGAAAAGAGAAGAATAATTTCTCTCTGCAATCTGGAGTGAACTATCCTACCCATGAACCTTGATTCATAATATCTTTAATGTTGAAGAATTATACTAGCAGCATGTGATAAATCAGAATAATATTTTCTGTTTTTATTTATTATTCTTATACATGGAACCAGTTTCATTGATAATTAAAGATAGTATTGTAGCAAAAAACAGCCTCCACTATATATCATTACTATGTACATAGAGAGATAACACTATGTATTGCTTTTTGAATTAAAGGTTTTTTATTCAGCCTTGAATAATTATGAAGGATAAATAATAAATTTTATGCTGTAATTACTTATAAGTGGTTAAATTTTTAAAAAAAGAATCCATATTAACTGTCATATTATGTATATACTTGTTATAGTGGAACACACCTATTCTATAGTTAATAGACTCTCCCACCTATAATAAATAGGAGTAGTAGCAGTTGCTGAGTCGCTCAGTGAGTTGGTCAGTCAGTTGATGTCGGACGACCGTTAGTCGGATACTAAAAGTATCAGCGACCACCACTAGATTTCTCTGCGTTATTATCTATTATATCAAGTTCCTAACGTTTTGTATGTCGAACCTATTTTAGGACCGACTTATTGAAATACAAGCCTCCACTGTGAAACTACTCTACAACAATACTGTTACTAGTAATTAATTCTGTTATGGTGGGGTCACGGTGGAGTAATGGAGAGCTGAGTTTGAATTCCAGTTGAATTCATTACATTCACTTACATGTTAATGACCTTGGGAAAAGTATGAATCCTCTTCTTCTTCCCCCACCTATGGGTAAATAGCAGGACAGACCGGGTTCTATAGCTTTGGATAGCAACTAGTGTACCAGAAAGAAATGGCAACCTACTGTGGGAAAAATCTGCCTCGTCAGTCATGTATCAAAAGATATATAAATGCCTAAGCATGTATCATGCATGGCACATAACTGACTGATGGTTCACTTATCTTTTGAGTTAAATTCAGTCCTTTATAAATTGGCTTACAATTTCACGTCTAACCCACTTTATTTTAGTACCATTTAATTTTGCTAAGTTTGTGTTTTCCATCTGTTATGTTTTGCATATCACTCTGCATAGTAGTAGCTGTAGTACAGTTATCCATGTCCTGAATACCAACCTGGTTTACTAGGTATAATTGTCCCATGTTCACCAGTTGTTCTCTATTTATACTTGTCTATCTAATTTGCATACAATACTACACTATCTTTAATTAAAATGAAGTAAAATTCAAGTCCTTTTAATTATCTCCCTTGCTTGTTTATTTTACTGAATTCACTTCTTATGGCCATTTTATTTATTTAACTTGAATTTTAAAACTTTAATTCATTTCAATGATAATATTGTGACAAAGCAACTTCTAGAAGCAGAGACAAAAAAAATTGAAACAATTACTTTTGTATTTCAGAGGTGACTAAATTTACAATGTATATGTGTTGTAGCATACCTATGGACAATAATGGGTATGTTCCTATTCACATAAATACAGTAGTAAATACTGTATGTTGTTCTGCAGTTGGAGATTCATTATGGAATTCCCTTGACTCACTTCTAGCAGTTGACTACTTCTACACACCGCTGACGAATCTTATATGTGTTGTTCTTGTCATTATTATTATCGTTCATTATCAACCTTTATGTGATTATTCTATTCAGTAACCTTCCCTAGGTTACAACAATATTTAAGGAAGTTTTCGGCTTATCATTGGTTTTACTCCTATATCCCCACTATTAGACGTTGCTTTGGCTATTTTCTTCCAAAAAAATTCTGACCAGAAAATATCTGTTATTTTTTTGTAATTTTTTTACCTAACATTTGTTTGAACACACTGTATATGATGCACTGAAAATCAAGAAAAATAGTTTGTTATTGATAAGGAATTAAAGCATTCTTTGAGTGAGGGAAGCCTGTGGGTCTTGGCAAAGATCATCTTTCTTTGAACCTTGTGGACTGGCAATACAGAATCACAAAGAACTGTACCAAACTGTCGAAACGACATCACTTGAGGATTTTCAACAGCAGCAGCAGCAATTAAAATTGATATCACAAGTAACTCGAAGAGGAAATAATAACATAACCAAAATATTGATATTCCACACTACTTAAGAGAAATGGTTAGGAAGGAAACCCTCCATCAAAACTTGAAAAAAGTGCTAACAGCTACTGGGGTTAAGAAACATATTTCCTGAAAAATTGTTTTAAGAGAAAGATTTTATAAATTTCCACCAGAAGCAGTACTGGCTGCTTGATCAATGAATGCTAAATGTTTCCTTGTCAGGAAATGGTTAATATTACCATTATGGAACCAATTAATACTATGTTTCTTTTTTTCCTTTGATATCTTATCAACACATGACATCTTTTACTAATGATTCAATTAAATATTTAGGATCAGTAGAATGTTCCAGTCTTTGAATTATTTTTTATTCAAATGAAGTTTGTCTGGCAATTCTTTATATTTTATTGTATTAATAAAGAGATGATCTGTCATCAAGAGTTAAAGCAAAAGATTATTGATATAATCCCTTTTTCTTTAATGCTGTATTTTTTCAGGATGTAAGTAGGCAATTATGCCTCTCCAGGATTTCTTTACTATATGTAATGTTTTTAGTCTTTTCACCCCAAGCAAGGCAACAAAGCCACTAAGATGCAAAGTGTTACTGAGTGAGAAAATATGAGAAAAAGAAAAAATTTAATAATCTTTTCTTATTCTTATATTCTCTCACATTCAGTAACCCTTTACTGAGAGGAGAAAACAATAAAAGAACAGGAATTAAGAAGACAGAAGAGAATGATTGACATTGCATTCAAATTTTTCAAGATCAAAATTGACTGGAAAGCAAGAAGCTGGAAGAGAGTTTCACAAGCAACAAATGTAAGAGAAGAAACTTTTAGCATAGAACTTAAGTTACATCCGACCATTTCAACTGTAAAATAATGAGACCTTTCCACCAATCTAGTAGCATGCTTGAACTTATAAAGTCTAGGTACCAAAGAAGAAAGCTCATTAGGACAATTACCATGAAAACATTTATAGAAAAAGAACAGGGAAGCAACACTATGATGGTGGGAAAGTGACTGAAGGCAAGATGCCAGGTCTGGACCAATAACATTGCAGATTATTTTTTGTATTTGATAAAGACTCATGAAATACATAGCAAGTGCAACTAACCAGATATAGCAGCAGTATTCAAAGTAAGGAGTAATGGTAGACTGATATAAATGTAAGATAGCTATTGTCAAGAAAAACTGTCTAGAACAGCAGAGTGAACCAACTTTCCTCCCATGGATTTTGGGAAAAGATGTTGAAGTCATTTCTTGTTGCCTTCTCCACAGTTTTGAATTTAGAATACACTTTTTTTCTTTTTGGGGCATCAGGTAATTTTAGCTGAGCATGGTCCCTTATTTATCTGAGGTAATGGCAAGTTGAAACAAATGTGCTAATTAACTTACTAACTAATGGAGAAACAAACAGAATTATCATTGAAGGCACAAAAGTTTACTTAGTATCCCAAAGATACTAAATTAATGACACGAAGCAGCTGATAAGAAACTTTCTTCTTTTTTAGTTCTTGAACATCTTTTTCCAGGTTATACAATGACCTGAAGTTTTTATTTAGTTAGGCCCTTCTCAGCCAACCATTTCATCATAAACATTGGTTTCCTTTGAAAGCTTTGCTTGGAATTGTGATTTGTTTAATTAATCCAATAAATCTTCATCTGATCCTATAGACTGCTACTGCAAAAACACAAAAAGCTTTGCCAAATAATAAAAACTGTGTTACTTAAACCTTCTCAACAAAAATGATTAGCACATTTAACTAGAAGAAGAAGAAGAATGACATAATGAAGCTTGTTAACGTTTGCTACAACCAAAAGTGAAGGGTTTCAAAGGAAACTATCATCATTGTTAGAAAGAGTTATAGTCTTTAGTAAACTTGAGAAGTTTAGTTTTTTTTTAAATTTGTTTTAATATAAGATTTTATAAATTCCAGCCAAGCTGTTTGGTCGATTAGTGTCAAGTGTTTTCTGTATGCAAATGGATAATTTTACCATTACTATTAATAACCAATCTGTCTCATTTGACTTAGGAAACATGAGATGAAAGAGTAAAAGTTACCAGAAAGTGAAGATGTCACTTACAATCTGCAAATAACTTTTCATTCTGATTTGATTAAAATATTTGTTTTAATCATGTAATAATCCATGTAGCACAAATGTACTTTTTTTTTTTCTTTTACTGTTGGTCACTCAATATAAAGCCCAAGAGCCGCTCAAGGTAGAGGACTGTTTTATGTGGATAACGGTTGATCCTAGACTTGAAGTGATTGGGGGAAAGTATCCTCTCAGGAGTCTGTTCCACAAAGTATTTGTTCTTGGGAAGAATGGAACTTCTTTCTCACCAATGTAATACAAAGGGAATTGGGATGATCCAAACCTGAGTACATTAGCTGTAAAGGTCTGAACTGGTACAACTAAGGAATATATGTCACATTATTTTCTATGGAAATAAAAATAGAGTAGAGAGAGGTTTGCAACATGGAAAATAATTCATCACCCACAAGGACACTTTTGAACTCTGTCAAGGTTGAAAAATGAGGATCGAGCAGCTCTAGCCTAGGTATGGCAGCAATACACCATTTTAGTCTGATCTGACTGCATTGCGATATATTGATTTAATTTTTTAATTATCTGATTGATACCTTTGATTATGAATAAACTTGAATAATCATGATCTTAAAACAGCTCATGAAATTTAAACTAGATTGCTTAGGGGAGGTCTGTGCTGAACTTCAGCTGGCAGGCATTGTGGCTTTGTCATGACCAATTATTTCCCTTATTTATAAGTTTCATTCAGTTGATAGGGAATTTAAATTCTAAATGATAATTTTCTAACTCATTAAATAAATGCCTGCCAACAAATTTGAACAGAATCAATACCATCAAATTTTATTTCATACCTTTGCATTGTAATGAACTGATCAACTTTTACACTGTTGCCCATGAGCAAGCATCTGCACCCAGTCTTCTTCTTTTACCTTCACTGTAACATACTTAGATCAATATATATATATATATATATATATATATATATATATATATATATATATATATATATAATTTGAAAGAATTTGACTGTTCACTATATACAAACAATTAATTTCATGTACAGTCCTCAAATTTAGTGTTTACTGGGTCTAATGAAGATTTTAACATCAAATTTTTGTTCCTTATGAAAAAAGAGGAGATATACTTTTTTTCTGTTATATTGTTTTTGTGAGGAACAAGAAGACTTACCTCCCGTGTGTCAGGTTTTGTTGAAAGATCATAACCGGCGTTAAAAGTAAAAATGGATTATTCGGAAACTCTTATATCACAGGCATGTGTACAATGAAAAATAAAAATAAAAAAGACTAAAAATTCAAGCCAGTGTAAATTTATAAGATCTAAAGTCTTGGACGAACAAGAAGTAAGTCTCCTATGCAAATGTTAGTTGCTCCCGACGCAGGCATAAATAGTGAGTCTGTGAGGAAGATGAAAGAGAACGGAACACATTGTTGGCATGATGGCATACGTATTAACGAGAACAAGAGAATAGAAAGTTACTAGCAACAGCTCAGTTGGTAGACCGGAGGACTGGACGAAAGCAAACACTTTAATCTATTTCAGTCATTGCAAACAACAGGTGAACTGAATTACCCACAGTTTTATTTTTAACAGTAACAATTACTGCTTTTAACCATTTCATGTAAGACTATAATTTCTCATTTTTTACATGAATAATAATTGTGTACTTTGATAAGGAATTTCGCTGAAAAATATATTTTCTATTTTTCATGGTATTTTTCATTGAAAACCTACCAAGAACAAATAGACTATATTTTGTTTTTCTTTTAGTTGACTGTTCTATATATCTTTAAGCAGTTACTGAAAATAAAATAAAGTATTCATCCTCAGCTGTGTACCTGATTGGATATAGGAGGTCTTACTTCGATAAATGGTAGTTTGGTATTATTGGTGATGTTTTCCTGACACATCTTAGTCATTGTAGTGATCTGGGATGGCTAGTTCTACTTACTTGTGCTTGATATACATACCAGTTTTTTCTCAGTAGTGGTTATGGCAGCTGCTAGTAACTGAAGTAGGAGGTTAGTAAAAAAGGGCAAACACATTTGAAAGCAAATGAAAACATTTATTTGGGGTCTCTAGACATAGAGTAATAAGTAATTTAGTTTTATTCATCTCCTAAAAATTGAATGTGAAACTTTAGTCTATTTCACTAACATGTCTGCCACCTATACCCTCATGGTAAAACACAGGTCTGCTCTGTGTCAGTTTATAGCTGCTGCTTATGGACTTAAGGTCTGGTATGACCTTCTTTAAGAGTGGGCATATTTGTTTTAATCATTTCACCCTAAGAAAGGCAATAAAGCTACTAAAACGCGAGGAGGCTACTGAGTGTGAGAGGGTATGAGAATGATTATTAAGGAGAGAGAACAATAAAAGGACAGGAATTAAGAAGACAGAAGATAATGATTGACATTGTATTAAAATTTTTGAAGATCAAAGTTGACTGAAAAGAAACTGAAATTAGTGCTGTTTCTTGATTGGTTGATTTTAATGTTATCCAATTTTGGGTTCTTTTCTTTTCTGATGTGTATTTCCTGACAATTTTTACGTTTATTCATAAAAATTATATTTTGGTAACATACAAATTAATAATAATTTTAATAATATTTATAATATCATTTGTAAAAATTATAGTTTGGTGATATATATTTCATATTCATAAAATTAGTGCTGTTTCTTGATTGGTTGATTTTAATGTCATCCAGTTTGGGATCCCTTTCCTTTCTGAAGTGCATTTCATGACAATTTATACATGGTTATTTTCTTTACTATATCATCACAGAGTGATTTTGTATTTGGGAGAATATTTGTCTTTTTTTGTGTTCACAACAGCTGATGTAAACAAAAATGAATAATAACAATAGCTAATTTTTAATTGCAAAATCAACATATCCTAGTGATACTTTTCACTTGGTTTGCCTTTATGTAAGGAGCTATGTATAATGGCATTTCAGGACTTAGGAATTGTTTTGTTGCCATGATAACCAGCTACAAACCAAGCCTTGATTTCATATTCAGCTAGAAGTTGAATAATTTTATAGCTTCAACCTTCCTTAAATGAAAATCTAAATAAACTAAAAATTAGCGCAAGAGCTGAAATTATATCACATGAAATATCCTCCTCCTCCTCTAATGAACATTAGATTCAGTTATCATAATTTTTCCAAGTGATTTGATACAATTAGTGGTTGCAACTCTTACTAAAGTTTTTAAATTTCTAATTTTTTAGAGATAGTATCTTCTTGGTGTTGACAGTAACATTCCTTTACTAAGCAGGTGTAAGATGTGATCAGAAACAACAGTTTGTCATATGCACCATTATCTTTTGCCACCTCCTCATTCTGCAAAAATGGATTTTCTTTTACAATACCCAGTGTTTGCAAACGGTTCCCCTTCTAAGTACTGGCCAAGCTTGATGCTGCTTAACTTCTGTGATTGAAAGAGAACTGTTGTTATCAGCATGATTTTTTTACTTTAAACTAGAATATAAAATCTTCAGTAATTTAAAACTAATTTTAATTAATTTAAATTAATTTTTTTAATTTTAATTTTTTGCTTAAGTTGATATCCCAGAGCTCATCAAAGTTAATTTTGTAACATCCAAGTTTACATTGTTTGAATTAATTTATTAAATGATTCGGTATTGAACTTTCTATCTTGCTTATCATTTTCTAACAAATCATCTTTTCAAAACTGATTCTACACTGTCTTCTTAAAGATTTCATTTGAAGTTATAATTATTTCAAACCTTTTATGAAATTTCATGTTAGTTCCATTGCAGGAACAGAAAGAGAATGCTGAAGATGCTCTCTACATTAAATTCTTGTTCATGTTGAATCATTCTTGGATAAAAGAGTTTCTGAAATAGTTAAAGCTGTAGATTAAAATTTACAGAGTGTATGCCTCTAGGAAGAGAATGGTATGTCAATAAAAGTGCACATAAAACATAACATAAGATGTTCTTGTAGAGCCATGGTTAAATGCAATTGGCAGAAATGCCCATCAAACAGAATTGACAAAGTTTCCAATAAAGAATAACAAGAGAAAGAAAAGAACAGTGTGAAAATATTATTAATCAAGCAAACAGTATATGCAATACAAAATAGGCAAATACAAAATAAATAAAAAAGCAAGGAGTTCACAAACTAAGAATGGTGTGAAGATATAAAAGGGATACAGACAAGTGAACGTGGCATTCTGACTTCAAGACAAGAAAGAACAGAATTAAGTCAGATGAGACTGAAAAGTGACCTATCTTATTGGCTGTGCATTCTCAAAGAAACTATTCCAAAAGGAATGTTAATGGTAATATTAACCATTTTCTTATCAGGAAACATTAAACATTTATTAACTTAGCAACCGTTGTTATATTTGGTTGGAATTTATAAAACCTTCCTATTAAAAAAATTTTTTAGGAAAATAGATTTCTCAATCCAATAATTTGCTCTTTCCAGCATTGATGTGAGGGGATCCTTTCTAACCTTCTGTTTGAATTAGTGGGCAAAAACCAACACTTTGATTATATCATTATTTTCTATTCAAGTTGCATGTGCTATCCATCTTAGCTGTTGCTGCTGTTGAAAGTCTTCAGGTGATGGTGGTCAGAGTTAAATAATATACAATTTATACTATTTACTGTATTAATAGTTTACTTTTTTTGATTTATTCTATGCATATAGTAAGAAGATATGTCAAGAACAAACAATATTCTTGAACCTTCCTCTTCAGTATCATTCAGGTGCAAAATGTCCATATGTTATGAAAATGAAGAAACAGTAACACTGTCCATTAAAAGCCATAAATCCAAATCACTTATAATTCTTTTCTTGTATTGAATCCATATTATAAGTTTGTCAAAACAAAGAAGAAACCTCCACTTGTATATTTTGTCTTCTGACAGGAATTAATACAAACATATGCACTGATCATCTTTCTCCATGTACATCATAAGCCACAAAATGCCAGATTTTGTTGACAAATATGCCTTGGTGATTCTTTCTGCTTGCATCTGCTTGTGCAGTTGGTTTGGCTATGGATTATTCTGCACAATGAGCTTATAAGGTGTTATATGCAGAATTCCCACTAATCTCATGACTAGAGTCCATCCAAATGTACAAAGGGTTTTTTGATTAATTATTGATTCTTGACTAGAAAATCTCTCACCTTATTTCTGTTACTTTTTATGAGGAGATGCTGAAAAGTTCTAAACTTGAACCACTTTCCAAACTCTTACCAGACCTCATAATTTTGAGATATGGTTTCTTGGTCATGGGATTAGATGCTTGAAACTGGGTTGAAAATTCTTCATCATTTTTCTCTCTTATTCAGAATTTCTGATACAAAATATGATAATAGGTATGAAAATATTACCTATAGGATCTATGTGACATGTTCCTTTAGGTGTAGGTGATCATGACTCTCCACAATTTTGTGTCCTTTGTAACTCTTAGTAAAGTTTTTTCTTTTTTTTTATCCCTCCTCATCTTTTTGTCTTTTTGTAATCTCAACTAATCCCTGTTCTACCAACCATTTACACAACCTCGTTATGTACATTATTCGCTGCTTTCTTCTGTCCCTCTTGCCTTCAATATATCCTGTGAGTGTCAAATTATATAGGCCTTCTTTCCTAATGTTTCATTTGCAGAAAGCATTATACAATATATCTACTTATAATCTAGTAATTCTTAGAAATTTATACTAGTTTAAAGTAGCCCAAAAATTTTGCATGGTAATATATATATATATATATATATAAGATCGTTTTTGTGTTCACAGATAACATTTTTCCTGTAAGTTTCCCTAGCATATTGTGAGAAGCAGTTGTGACAGTTTATTTTATACATAGCGGCTTTAGAATTGAAATAGAAATTGACATATAATACCACCTACTAACTCCTTAACATCTACTATCCAAAACAATTTATCCAATATTGACAATATCAAAATAATTACAACCACATCCAAAACTATTATGGATATGATCAGAACCAAGAATAATCATTGTAAATCAGATATATAAAATAAACTGACACAACTACTCCTCACAATACACTTGAGAAACTTGTAGAACCTTGCATATATATATATATATATATATATAAATGCATGTTTCATAAAATAATATAAACAAGTTTTGTCTATTTATTTTAAGTAAGTTCCTTTCATATTGTCTGATAAGCTTAATAACATTACCATTGAAGGGCGAAAGGAAATCACCATATTGATACATGTTTAAACCCAATCTAAGCTTTCAGCTTACATAAGCCATTATCAAAGATGACAATTACTTTCCAATACATCAATCAATACATGGAACAATAATTTCAAAGCAACAACTAACTAGTATATATATATATATATATATATATATATATATATATATATATATATATATATATATAAAATGAACATTATGGAGAGGAGTCCACTTCAAAAAAATAGTTTTTTAAAAGTTAAAACCAATAATAAAAGCAAAAACAATTATATTTCTAGACCTCAACAAAAAGCATGGTACCTGAGCTTTATTCTACCTGGGTCAGACTTTGATGGAGCATTCAAAACTGTGATCATCTCTCTTAAAGAAGAAATCTCAAAGAGAAAACCTGCAACCTCAAGATCTTAATCACATCATTTCAAGTCATTGGACTATGGCATGTGAATCCTTATCTTAAGGGGAAAGTCAACACATCTATACATACTACATTTCACCATGATCTCAGGGCTATCATACACAAATGTGACAGATATGAGATGTCCTCTTAAATTTTCATTTACAAAAGTTATGATATAAATCAGAGGTTATTTAGTAACCATTCTTCCAATACATCATAGGTAAGAATATTTTCTCAGTTTCGTAAAGATTAGTGTTCACTTTTCATGGTGACAGTTGGGCATTCAAATCTGTCAAGCTTTCCAGATTCAAAATTTATTGTGCTCCAGTCTGTCAAGTTCTTATTTGTGTAAATAATTATATTTATTTGTTGTTTTGGTAATGTTTAATGTCTTAAAAAGTGAAAGTTCATTGATATTTTAATAATATTATAAATAAAAAATACTTGTTTCCATAGTTATGTATAAAATGGTAAATAATAAAGATTACAATGTAGTTGGTTTTATATATTTTAATAATTTTGTAATTTTTTATAAATTTTTGAATAAAAAGATTTCTTTTCACATTTATTTCCTTTATAAAATGGTAAATGAAAAATCTTTATAAAAGGTAAATAATAAACATCACATTGTATTTGGTTCACAAATTTTTATTAAAATATTGCTGAGGGAATCAAAAGTGTATATGGTAATAGTGGGGTCAAGGGATAATCATCATTTTGACCCACTGTTTTTTTGCAGGTATGAAAGTTAAAAATTGATGTTGTTTTTTCTATTTTTTACAAATAACTGAAGTTATTCTAAAACAAACATAACTAAGAAAACCTACAGAAGTAGAGGAATTCCTCAATTAGAGTGTTTAACATGTACATTGGTAACTGTAAAAAATCAATTTTCAATTACTATGGTTAAACTGAAGAATGTTTTACAACACTAATCAAATTTTGACATATAAAAAGTTTAGCACACTAATCAAAAACACATTAATTGAGAGATGCCTATATATATATATATATATATATATATATATATATATATATATATATATATATATATATAGCTATGTTTCAGTGTTGACAAGACATCTTGAAACTCAGAAAATATGGTATCCAAGAGAATTATTTCCAGATGCAAGTATCTATCTTGTCTAGTACAGAGTTTATGAATCCTTAAACAAATCTTCATGTTGTCTCCAAGGAGCAATTGTGAGTGAGTCTCTTACATAATTCCATTTAGCTAATCAATTCAGATGATATAACACCTTATTCTCTAAGGTGATCAGAACAGAGTTCACAGAAACTGAAATTGCTCTCTGAAGACTTAACCCCTGAGCCAAAGTGTTGGCACACATGACATAACACTTCTCAAAACTGCACCTTATTTCAAAACAATAACTTCTTTTGCAAAAACAAAAATGGTTGGTCAGTTGATATCTTTGTTGAAGAGTTCATCAGAAAATAATTTTTGTCAGTTTTTTATTATTTCATTTCTTTTAGCATATTTTTATGTGTGTGTGTGTGTCTAAGTTTTTTTTTTATTTGTTTTGTCTTCATGTTCTTTCTTTCTGTTGTCTGATTCCTCTCCTCCTCCTCCTCCTGTGCATCATGGCCATCTGTATAACCTTTCACTTTTTCTTCTTTATTACATATCTTTCTATATGCACCCCTTAGTCACCTACTTAATTTTGCTACCATCTTTCCTCTTGTGCAATGATTGTATATGAATAAAAGTAAAGTTCTTCATGGGAAACAGAAGTTTTATCAATTTCTTCTTTCTGTTTGGACCTGTTTTGTTTTTTTCTTTCACTTTCAACTCTAGTTATTAAATTTTTACCCTGAAAAGTAATCAGTTTCCTTTTTAGGATCCAAAACTTTTATAATATTTTCTTTTTGTGAGTATCTTTTTTTAAATCCTCAAATGCTAAGGTGTCTTTGAGTCCATTTGAATTCATTATTCTTTTTACAAAGTTCAGCAAATGGTTCTAAGTTGTTGCATTTCAGTATGTATCCATTATAAAAATTAATCAATTCTAAAAAGGATTCTAATTCTTTTTTATTAGAAGATAGAGATATCTCTGAAATTTTCTTTATTAATTTTGTATCTTGTGCAATACCATCTTTTGAAATCTGGTACCATAAATATATTGTACCCTGTCCAAAAATAAGCTCAATAAACTTTTTTGGAAAAAAGGCAAATCAAGTTGGCTTTCTGCATATTGTCAAAATGTCTTCTAACTTGGTTTATATTTGTTTATCACTATTTTTCTTAATTTTTTTCTTCCCCATCCTCCCCATTAGGTTTACATTTTCCTTTTAATTTTGTTCCAATTTTTTTTGCTTTTTCTTTCCTTTTTTTTTTTTTTTAACACCTTAATCTTCTCGTTTTAATTGTCACTCATTTCCTTTTATCATTGTCAAATATTGTCAACCTCTCATTCCATTTTTTTAAAGATTCCATTCGTCCCAAACGAGGCAATAATGTCAATTAAACACAAGAGGCTGCTGGGCATAAAAGAGAATGTGAAGACTTTAGAAGGAACTGGAAACCCACTCCTAAACAGGAGACAAGGAATAAACCTCTACTCATGTTCAAAAGATTGGGGAGAAGTGTAATCTGGACAATAGGCAAACCTATCTACTCCTATTACCCATGTCTGTTTTTATTTCTTCCTTCTTCTGTTTTTTTATTCTCCTCTCTGGCTGTTTTTATTAATCAATAAACGTTTTTTAACATTTGTGATTGTAATATTGAGTAAGAAAATAAAATTCTGTCTTTCCAGTTTTTCAAGGCTGGTCGATGTCTACCTTTAAAATCATCATTGGGGTTGAACACTAATCACTGGAATTAATGGAAGTTGCAGATCTACAAAACTGACAAAAATGGGTATTTTCTAAGCATAGTCTGGCACAAGACCATCATTTTTGGACACCCAACTAGGATCAGTTTTATTATACAGAAGTAATAGTTTACAAAATAAGCTTGTTAATTATTGCTGCATCATGAGGCTTCCTTTTATCAGAATTTGTCATATGGACACTCAGTGAGGATCAGTCTCCCTATAAAAGTGCATGGGTCTGCAAGATGACTATTTATTAAACTTAAGCTTAGTCTAGCACAAGGCCACAACTGTAGAGCACTCAGTAAAGGTCAAACTCACTATGCAGTAGTAATGGTGGGTAAAACTTACTTGCTAATTATTTTATTGTGATAAACCCACTGAGTTATTTACAAAGTGTAGCTAAGTTCGGCACAAGGCCACGATAATGGGAGCAGTTAGTAAATATAGAATTACTATAACAGAAAACTGTTCTTTAAACAATCTTGCTAATATGTCTGCTCTCACAGATGCCCTCATTTATTGCTTTCAGTTATCTTGCTTCCATTCCTTTTTTCTTCCCTCCATGATCATTTGCTGTGCCGTATTTGTAACATGATGACAAGTATTGTTATGCAGGAAAAAATGAGTTAACTTCCATACTCAGGAATCTTCTTTTCTTTTTTCTGTTCTAATGTGTCATTCAAACAACCCCATTGTGCACTGGCACATTGTTGCAGTAATAGTTTATACTGGTTCCAGCAGTTGGTCATGAAGAATTCTTTTTGAATCTCAGCAAAACACAGAAAATTTTTCTTCAAGAAGATTATCTTTTGGCTGAAATGAAGGAGGCTTGGATCTAGATGTAATTTTCTTCATTTTCAAATTTTTGTCTGGGATTTTCTTTTTTTCCATGAAAATCAAAAAGAGAAAGACAATTCTTCATTTCATAAATTCATATGGAACCAATTTTCAAAATTCCCATTTTAAGATATTGCAAAACTTTCCAGATACATGCTTGCACCATTACTATAAACTTCAATAACTTATTGAAACACTATGAGTTTCACAAGGTCAAATGTAAATTTTATATTCGCCTGTGATTTTGCATCAAAATAAAATTATCACATTTCTACAAACAATCCTTAAATTGTACACTCAAGCAATAATAATCCAAGTCAGTGGTTCCCAAACTCTTTTTCTCTTGGCTGCATTTTCAGAATAAAAATTTGCTTACACCTCACCAAATTTTATGTGATAACAGGTACATTTAAAAATAAAAAACAGAGAGTGAGTTAAAGGGAAATAACCACAAACTCAAAGTCAGAATATTATCATTGATAACTCTCTCCTACAATTTACAGACACTGGTTACTCTATTCTCAATACTTGTTATAATATAAAAATATCACAATGATAAAATCGGTCAATAATTATTTATAACTATTTATAATGGGACTCTCATGCATACAATTACAAGTAATCCATAATAATATTTTAAATTTTGAAATCATATTTATTTTTGGCATATAAATCTTTTGAAACTATTTCTAAATCTTTGATTGTCTGAGATTTCCTTTTTTTTCCATGAAAATCAAAAAGAGAAAGACAATTCTTCACTCCATAAATTCATATGAAACCAATTTTCCAAGCTTCTGAAATATTCCTTAGAACTGAAAGCAATTCATTACAAGTGACTGATTAAGCTTTAATTTTTCTGCAAGTTTCCATGTTTCTATTGTATGTTTCTCCAAGTGTTTAGCTTTCAAATTTCTGAGATCTTCCAGAGAAATCTTTCACCTTCAACTCTATGGCATGAAAGACAATGTGAAGACTTTAGAAGAAATTGAAAACCCACTCCTAATCAGGAGACAAGGAATAAACCTCTACTCATGTTCAAAAGACTGGGGAGAAGTGTGATCTGGGCAATAGGCAAACCTATCTACTCCTATTACCCATGTCTGTTTTTATTTCTTCCTTCTTCTGTTTTTTTATTCTCCTCTCTGGCTGTTTTTATTAATCAATAAACTTTTTTTAACTTTTGTGATTGTAATATAGAGTAAGAAAATAAAATTGTGTCATTCCAGTTTTTCAAGGCTGGTCGATGTCTCCCTTGAAAATCATCATTTATCTTTCAATCAATCCGCCTCACTTGCTATCCTCTTCAGTCACACCTATGAGGTGTGCTGTACCATTTTGGAACCAATGATCTAAGTAAGCATTAAAAACATTTCTAAGCTTTCTCTAACACTGAGCAGAAGTTAGTGCTGGTAACTTTTGCATTACCCTAATGCCTATAGGTACAGATTAAATATATATATATGTACTGAATTTAGTATCTGTCTATATTTCTGAAATGAGGTATTATGTACACTATTTACATTATTCAAACTATTGTCCTTATCTTTGTCGCCATGTTTATCACAACATTTCGGCCGCTCTACTTTCCGGCCTTCTTCAGGTGGTTGGAATGTCAAACTAAACCCTTAGTTTCACTCACTGGGGTAGGCAAGGACACATGGCACAGTGGATAAAGGCATAAATCTTTTGAAACTATTTCTAACTCTTTGATTGTCTGGGATTTTCTTTTTTTTTTCCATGAAAATCAAAAAGAGAAAGACAATTCTTCAAAGTGTTAGTTAGATCCAGTGACAGGAGTGGGAGTTCAATACCTGGTTAAGGCAGTGGAGAACTTTCAGAGGGGAATTAACAGGAGATAACTGATATCCATTAGACATGGCACGCGGAACTAGAACAGTCTACCCCAGTGAGTGAAATAAAGGGTTTAGTTTGACATTCCAACCACCTGAAGAAGGCCAGAGCGTACAACAGCCGAAACATTGTGATAAACATGGTGACAAAGATGAGGACAATAGTCCGAATAATGTAAATAGTTTACTGGATTTAATTTTGCCTAAGCCCTTTATCATGAAGATCAAATTCCCAGTGGCTTGCAATACATACTAAGAACTTATCTACAGCTGTTTGCTGATAAATACTTGAGATAATAACAGTTTTGATTTTTGCTGAGAGCATAAGTTGTGAATTTGCAAGTCCTGGAAAATAAAGATCTCGTGTTTTTATTGTAAGAAATGAGGCCTTGAATGTTTGTAAGGTTGGAGATATGCAATCTTTCTGCTGCTGAATATGTTGTTAATTTTGGCAACATTTTTTTTAATTATAACACCCTATGTAAAGGGTTACATAAAAAATATATTATCTAAATAGCATAAGTTTCCTAGTAAAGAGATTAAGATTTTTCCATTATGAATATGTCTTGACTTTTATACTTAAACAGTTTCATTTTTTTACCAAGCCCTGCATAATAAGCATTATTGGTCCTGTAACTTTTCTTTAAATATTTTCATGGTGATTGTTCTGATAAGCTTTTTTCTTTGGTACTTTACTTTACCAATTTAAGTGCAGTACTAGATTGGCAGCAAAATCTCATCATTTTACATTTGAAATGGCTAGATCTAACAATAAGTTCTATGCTAACAATTTCTTCTCTTATGCATCTCACTTGTGGAACTCTCTTTCTGGATTCTCGCTTTCCTGTCAACTTTGATCCTCAAAAATTTAAATGCAATATCAATCATTATCTTGTCTTAATTCCTGTTCATTTGTAGTTCTTGTTCCTGAATAATGTTTTCATTTTCTCATATTCTTTCACATTCAGTAACCACTTACATCTTAGTGGCTTTATTGCCTTGCTTGGTATGAAATAATTTTTTAAAATGCCTAAAACTTTTTGGTTGTTAGTTACATTACAAAAAAGGAATACTGAACGAACAATAATTTTTTTATATTTATCTTGACACTATCATCAACTTTGAAGGAACCCATAATTTTACTGTCTACATTATAATATTTACTTGGCATGCTCTCTTGTTTTTTATTGGTTATTTCCATAAAGGATACAAATTCTAGCCCAGTCATCAGCTTTACATACATCAGGAAAATTTACTATTGAAAAATCAGTTTTCATGTACTTCTTCATTCAACATACATGTTTCTGTTTGTGATGTTTGCATAAAAAAGTAGGTAATTTGGTTACTTTCATGTTTTAGCCAATATTCTTAACATTCTGCTCCTTTTTCTCTTTGAATACATTTAGAATAGCTTCTTTAACTGCTGTATATACTCATGTATAATGTGAATTTTTTTGCTTGAATTTTATTCCCTCTGGAAAAAATTAACTTTCTATGGTGCAGCTGGTGGAAATATGGTGGAGTAATGGATTGCAACTTGGATTGAGGAATTAGAGAGCCAAGTTCAAATTTCAGTTGAATTCATTATATTCACTTACATGCTAATACCCTTAGGAAAGGTATGAATCCATCTCTTCTCCCCCACCCCAGTTATGGGTAAATAGCAGAACATACTGGGTTCTATCATCTTGGGTAGCAACCAGTCTGGGAGAAGGAAAACTCTGAATTCAAACCAGCCTGGAGAGGGTTGAGCTTCATCAGGCTATCTTGCCAAAGACACACCACTTCTACTATGGCTGCAGTATATCTGGTTCACCTGCAACTCTAATTACATACTAGACTCATGACCATGATTGCAACTGATCATCAACAATGCATGAGTCTTAACATCTTCAAAAATATTACCTGTGTAGAGTGCAAACCACTGTTTTCTGCATCAAAAACTGATCATAAAAACTTGCACTATACTCAAGTATATAGTATTTTCTTACTGGTCAATCCATTTTTCTTTTTTATTATCCTTTTCATTTTGCTCAATTTTATATTTTTCGCCACAGTTTAAATCCAGATTTTTCTTGTAATTTCCAAAGTTTTCAGTTTCCAGCACCTTTCTCAGTAGCACCATATCTCAATTAATATTTTAATTTGTAACTCATATAGTTTTGATTCTAGTATAATCAGAGAGAGAGAGAGAGAGTGTTCAAATTTCTAGGATACATACTGAGGAAAGACAACCTGGAGAATCTAGCACTCACAGGATTAGAGCAAGAGAAACAGGAGCAAAACAGTGAGTATCTTACTTAACAGGTCTGTGTGAATGAATAGCAAAAGAGGTACATAACCAGATGTTATAAATGTTGCTTAGATCAGCAAAAGACAGGAAGTTGTGGAGAACAGTAATTCTTCACCTCTGGAAGCGACATGGTAAATAAAAGAAAATGATTTGTGAAGTCAAGGATCCATGTGTTCCTACATGTATTAACACAACCCTAACTTTCCTGCCAGAAAGCTTTTCTTGGTACTATTATCTATAGAAACTCTGTTTTGTTTTTATAACATTTTTCTTTTGTGTTTGTTTTGCTTTTTTCTATGAACACTTTATGCTGTTTCGTTTTATTCTTTTTCCAAAAAAAACAAAAACAAAAACAAAACCAGCAATGTACAAATTGCTTGCATTCAGTTAGTCTCTCTTTCTATTCCTTCCCATTTTTTCTGTCTCAAGCATTCACACTTTTTTTCTTTTTTTTTTAACCACATGAAGATATTATCAGACTCTCTGGATGATGTCGTAAATTGAAACTGTCTTGTATTATTGGCCGGATCATTTGTGTTTTATATACCTCACTCTAGAGTAGGGCAATTCAAATATCTTTGGTTCATCTTTGCATTCGATCCAATGTGGACAATTGGGACCATTAGGCATGATTGATTGTGTCTTATCTGTGGTGTGCGGTCAGAGTCCAGACTTTCTGCTTGTTCCCTAAGTGATGGCTACCATCATGGTAGGAATAAGTTCTATACTGAAGACAGTGAAGTGTGTGTGTGTGTGTTTTCATTGCTTTTATATGCTTGCTGCTGATGCTTGTCAACTATTCTGTGGAAGTATGTTGACAGTGAAAGTAATGATTGTGATAAAATAATAGTAGCCATCCCTCAGTATTGTCATCAGAGCAGTACCAAAATGAATGGCTCTTAATATAACTCGCTGGTTATGTAATATGTGATATCCTAGGTAGGAGTTATTGAACAAACATCTGGAAATGTTCATTTACTTTAAACACTGTATATATAGTGAAACAGAAAATTCTGATCATAGCTGGATTTATTGATTCATTTTTTTAATGGCTTTTCAACACCTAAGTGGGTCATTAAACCTGGAACATATTTTGAATTATAAGAATAATTCTCTTTTGTGAGTGGATATTGCATTAACAATTTTTTACAATAACAATGACTTTTCCAAGTACAAGTTCTACTATTTAACCCATAGCTGGGGAGAGGAGATAAATTCATATCTTTCCCATGGGTATTTGTGTGTAAGTGAATGTAACAAATGCAACTGGAATTTGAACATTTTATCTTCAGATAGATTTGAAATTGTAAGAAAAGTTTTGACTTTTTTTTTTTTTTTTTAATCAGTACCCAATATTTTTACCTGAACTCTCTTTTTTCACTTATTTTTAGTCATAATTGTAATAATAAATTAAATATTTCTGGTGAAGAGAGGAAAAAAAAACATTAAGTTTTGCAATTTTTAGCCAAACATTATTTGAGTAAGTTTCAATACTCTGCATGTTTTTGCTTTGAAAATCAAACAAAAATAGATGATCTGTAGTCAAGAGTTAAAACTAATTTTAACAAAATTTTGGCAATATCACTTGCTTTCCTTTAAAAAAATGCTGATCTCTTTATTCTCTGGTCAATATACAAGTTCATATTCAGGGTTCATTCAACACATGACATCTCGCTTTTCTGCCAAGGTTCTGTTCCCTCCAAGAATAGATAATCTTTCTTTTAATCTGAATTCCTACTATTACCCTCTATCTTTACAAGAGTTAGATCAAACCAAAAACGTAGTATTGCTACTATATATGGGCTGGTGCTACCTCACTATCCAGCCTTGACACAGTTCAAAAATAGTTATACCGCCTTATGGGTGATGAATCATTTTCCACTCAGAAACCTCTTTCAATATTCTATGGAAATTTTTCAAACAAACTACATTCCTTAGTTCCACCAGTTGAGACCTTTTCATCTAGGACCCCCCCACCATGCTACAAACATGGTGTCAATCATCCTCATTCCTTTTATATTCCTTTGGTAATCAGGAAGTTCCACTTGGACAGCTTCTACCTTAGAACTGTCACTTTGTGGAACAGACCCCCAAAAAGATGCTTCCCCAAACACTACAATCTTAACCTCTTCAAGTCTAGAGTCAACCATTATCTATCTTATATACCCACATAATATATACCTCTTCCTCCTCCCTTGTGACAACAATAGCATTAAAAATTGTTTTTCAATATTAGTGTATATTTTACATTGAATAAAGAAAAGGATAGTCATTGGTCAGGAATTAATGAAAGTTTTACTGATTGAATAATATTATTATGTGTCTAAGATAAATGCATTGCACATAAATTTTGCTATAGAAATGCACTAAAAATCAAGAAATTATCAAGAATTGATGCCAATGTTGCTGACAGGATAGGACTATTATGTGTATAATATAAAATGCATTGCATATGATTTTACTATAGAAATGCACCTGAAACCAAAAAGGGTGGGATGGTCAATGATCAGGAATTAATGTAAATATGACCGACAAAATATTGTTGATTGATTCATTTTCGACAAATTATCAACCATTTGCAAGTTATTTAAAGCCAGAAAATATTTTTAGATTGTAAGAATCTTTGTTTTTTTGGTTCTTTTTAGATAATAATGGTTTATTGATACACGTCTTACTAATTAACCCATAGCTTGAGTGAAAAGAGGTGGATTCATCCTTTTCCCAAAGGTATTTGCACATAAAAAAAATATAAAAAAACCAACAGGAATTGGAAATCAGCACACCAGTTAACAATTCCAAGCTTTAATCCATTAATTCATCTGCACATTAATGCTTACAGCACCTGGTATTCCCAAATGGTGAACCATCTAGGTCAAAACAAGGCTCAACATTGCTTAACTTCAGTGATCACATGGGAACCAATGTTTCAATATGATGTGGCTATAAACATATTGGCAGAATAGGGTTATTATAGGAATAATTATTATGAAGAGTATTATTAATTATTATTAATAATAATAAAAATTATCTATAAATTACCAATTTAATATATAAATTTAAAAAATTTACTTTTAAATAATTATTAATTATATTATCAATATATTTTAAATTTACTTTTAAAAATTATCAATAAATTTATCGACTTTTATTTATAATTTTTTTTAATTTTTCAACATACAAAAAAATTATATCAGTATAATCCAATATTATTAATTATTATTAATAGGATTATTATATGGATAATTATTATTTTTAATTATTATGAGGGTATAACTTTTTTACTTTGCTTTTTTTTTTCTTTGAATGATTTCTATAATAGTTTTTTTTTAAAAATTTACACACCCATACTTTTCTACTCTTGTGTTAGAAGTAATGTTTTAGATTATATGATAAATTTGATTTTTAATTTTATTACATATTTATTTGTTCAATTAATAATATAAATGAAACAGCCCCCAAAAATAAAGCATCAGGTTATACAATCTCTAGTTTGGAGATATGAAAATCAAACAAGTTCAAATATCTAAATATCTGGGGAGTATTTTAACAGAGGATGGAAAGTGCAACATTAAAATCCAAAGGTACATTAGGATAGCAAAAGATGCATTCCAAAAGCTAAGCAGAGTATTAAGAAACAGAAAAGATTTGATAGAAACAAAGGAAAGAGTACTGAACTGTTATGTGATATCAATTCTCTTATATGGCAGTGAATGCTGGACAATCTCTGCAAAGATGAAGAGACTTGAAGTAGCAGAAATGTGGTTCTACAGAGGATACCTTGGGCTGAACATGTGAGCAATGATGAAGTTTTAGAGAAAATGGAAACAAAAATAAAACTTAACATCAGGAAGATGCAGCTGAAATTTCTAGAACACATGAGAAAAAAAGGCTAGGAAAATTTGATGCTGTCTATATTTCTGAGATAAGGTATTATGTACACTATTTACATTATTCGGACAATTGTCCTCATCTTTGTCGCTATATTTATTACAACATTTCAGCCATTGTATGCTCTAGCCTTCTTCAGATGGTTGGAATGTCAAACTGAACCCTTTATTTCGCTCACTGTAGTAGACTGTTCTAGTTCCATGTGCCATGTCTAATGGATGTCAATTATCAGTTATCTGTTAGTTCACCTCTCCAAATTCTCCACCACCTTAACCAGGTATTGAACTCACAATCATTGATACTCACATGTGATATTGAAGGCAAGAGGGATAGATGAAAACAACACACAACCTACTAAATGAGTTTGTGTAAATGGAACATAGAACAGGGCTTAGGAGAGATAACAAAAAGACAAAATTTATTAAGAGCCACAAAAGACAGGAAATTGTGGAGAGCCATGATTGACTACATCCTGAAGAGACATGGTGCATAGAGAGTGAGAGAGAGTATTAGAAATGTGCAAAATCTTCCTTAATAATTATTAAGTAAATCCTATATATAATACCAAAAAAGATTTCTATATAAACAAAAAGGTTTTATGATATTGAAAATCCAAATCAGTGCCAGGATAATATGAACTAATCAAAACACAAGTGTATGACCTCAGCCTCTGCAAAAAAAATCCTCCAAGTAATTTTCTCTGTAAGAAATGAAAGAGACAGGATCATTGAAAGGACCTAATAATAATAATGTAAAAACTTACCACAAGGGTAACCTGTACAGAATTAGCCAGGACAAGATTACTTAGCAGTATGTTTTCAGCTTAGCGCCATTTGCAAAGCTCATAAAAGCCTTGGACCCTATCACAGGTCAAGTGATTTCTGACATCAGAAAAGCAAGAGAAAAAGAAAATTTTAGGACCAGAAGTTGTTATAGATTTCCCAAAGGTTTCTATTGATTGTTCTTTTGCCTATAAACCCGGAACCAAATTTCATCATGCCATATCTCAGACTCTGTTGCAATTTGTAGTTTGATGTGACCAGCTGTGGACCAAATTTAATGAACTACTAACTGGTCAAAACTTCTTGGGGAGCTTTTATGTCATGCACTTAAATGTGGTTGTGCATGGAAACAAACTCTCGTACATTCTATTTGTAAAAAATATCAACTAATAAATATCAGGAAATGGCAAAAAGTTTTCAGCCTGACCAACAATGATTAAAAATAATGTTTGGCCAGATTTTAGAATGTGGATTGAGCAAAGAACTTATCAGTACTTCCTCATATTAGTGTGTATTAAATATATTTTCATTTTTTTTAATCAGTATACGCCATTGTTGGAAACAAAAAAGTGTACTAAACTGTTAAGTGATATCTGTCCTCCTGTATGGAGACTTCAAGCAAAAAAAAATGTTGTTCTACAGAAAGATGCTGAGGATACCATGGACTGAACATGTGAGCAACAGCAAGGTTTTAGAATGGAAATAAAAAGGAAACTTATACTTAACATCAGGAAGAAGCAGTTGAAATTTCTGGGGCACATAATGAGGAAGAAGGACTTTGAAAATCTGATACCCACAGGACAGATTGAGGTAAACAGGGACAGGAAAGCAGCATGTAACATACTTGATGGGCTTGAGCAAATAGATGACAGAACAGAGTCTGGGAGAAATAACAAAAGGACAAAACTTATTAAGAACTGCAAGGGACAGAAGGATGTGGAGGGCCATGATTGCCTACATCCTGAAAAGATGCAGCACATAAAAGAAGATGAATCATGCCCTGTTGGCAGGGCCTAAAATATACCAAATGCATCTCATACAGAGGAGTAAGACTTCCCAGACCTACTGAGTGGATGCTTGAAGACTCTGGCATGAGCAACCCATGTTTACCTATTGATTCAAGTGTTTGGCTGTAGACTGAAGTATAAGCACAACCAATGTTTATCTATTGACTCAGTATAAATATGATCAATATTTACCTATAGACTCAAGTATAAATATGACCAATGTTTGCCTATAGACTCAAGTATAATCATGACATGTTTACCTGTAGCCTCAAGTATAAACAAGACCCGTATTTGCCTATAGACTCAAGTATAAACATAGTTAATGATTACCTGTAACTACAAATATAAACATGACCAATGTTTACCTATAGATTCAAGTATAACCACCATCAATGTTTACCTATAGACACAAGTATAATTAAAAGTAGATTTCTACATTAAATAAACCAGCAATAAAATTCTAACTCAACCCATCCTAACTAAACACTATTGAATGTAGCAGTTATCACATTAACTCAAGTAGACTAATTTCAACCTCCTCTCCATTCCACAAATTACATTATAATTATCATTCTAACATAAGTAACATCTATTTTCTACTCAGCTTAGAGAAATAATTTAAAACTTTATAACTGTTTCTGAAAGTCTTGCTTTCATGAGTTAAATTTAACAAAGATTCAAGTAGCATTATTATCCAATCAATTTAATTTATTTATAATTCATTGAATGTGCTTAAATATTCTTAATATTATCAAATCAATTTAATTTATAATTCATTGAACATGCTTAAATATTCTTAATTAATAATGAAAAAATCAATTAGTTTGCAGTTTCATATTCCATACATAAATATTTTTAACTAAACTCCAATGGAACTAAATCAGCAATGGATGGTTAAAATTAGGGTCAACAAGTTTTAGTAATAGAAAATTAGATTTGAATTACTTTTATACAGGATCTCGTGGTGATTAGAATATAAGGATCAATGGTTTTCAGTTATGAGTTGTCCTTTTTCATGTCTGAGTCAAATCTTTATCATTTAATATTTTAAACTGGATGCTAAATTTCTTAATCTTCAAGGAGTGGATAATCCTTTCCCTTTTGCCTTCCTCAAGGGATTTTAATCAGTCTTTATTGGCCTCTTTAAAAAACAAAATAGCAGATTTTTTATAAGTCGTTTTAAATGAAAACTGTACCATTTAATCTTCTTTGAGAATGCTAAACCAAAAATTCATATTTTCAAATTTCATGACTAATTTTTCCTTAATAAAATTTAAAGTGCACCCCAGAGCTTTAGTTATTCTACAAGTGTGCCATGAAATAAAAAATGATTGAGAAACACTGCCATAGTGGATTACAGTGTTCTTTTACTGAGCTAAAATGTAGAGTGAGTATAAATTCCATGATTCTTTTCAGATTATGTACAATCACATCTTTAAAACCATAATAGATAGAAACATAAATTTTGTGACATGACATGAACCATATAATAGAATCTGTTTTTTGGGGGTTTTTTAAGGATGGTGGGTATATGACTTTGCAATCACCAGTATCAAAATGTTATCTCTACATTCAAAATCAGGGAAAGATTTTCAACTCATCCTGTCTAACAATTGTTTTCTTATATTTATGTAAATTCTTTCCTATGGAAACAGCCTCAAGTTTCTGTTATACAACATTTAAAACTTGTCTTGTTGGAATGTGGCTTGCTCAAAGCAGTGAACGGAACTTGGTGGGACAGAAGTAGAGAACAGTGCAAGTAATTTTGTCAAAGTGTGTAAACAAAGAATTTAATATTGAATCAAAGGAACAAGGAAATCACACAGCTTTCATTCACAATCTACCCTACCGATCCATCAACCTCACCCCGAAGCGATTTAACTCAATTAAGGCATGGTTCATAAGTCAGCTAATTAGCTAAAAGCCATTGTGTTGAGTGGAATATACAAATTGGGAAACACTCAATAAAAGCATAATGTCAGCAGGATGGTGTGTCCACTCGACTGATCAGTCTGTGATAGCATGCAAATTTAAATTTTCTATGTTGGACAAACTGTGCATACTTCCGCAGTTGATCACTTTGTGATGTGGAAATAGTGAACAGGCTTGGTCTGGATCTACATTACCCATCACCTCACCAAAGTTGGCATTATCCACTGATCATTATTATACAAAGTGATTGCCGGATGCTCAAAGAAAGAAGGCAAGAATAAGATATGGGAAAGAAAGGCATGCGTGTTTGTCAAGTATTGACCAACCACTTCTTAGTACATGACTTTGTACAGCAAGGGAAAAGTTATCGTTACCATTTTCCTTATCCCTTGACCAGTACTAGTAGTTGATTAGTTCCTAGGGTGAACAAGCTGAACCAAACAGGATACAATTCAGTTGCTTATTTTGCCAATGGACATAACATCACAAGCATAATACATCTGAAGACTCGGTGCCACCCAAGCCAACCATTGTTTGTAGAGGTAGTGGTTGTCGATGGTATCACCTGGTAATGAATATAGGCTATTGACACTATCTCAAATTGACTGGTTCCCTTATAAAAATTGAGGGTTGACAATGCTTTCTCAGTACAGGTCAGGAGTAGCTGTAGGGTTCACTAAGTCCTTTGTTTTATGGTGACTCACAACAACATGATGGGCAAGAAAAGCCCTTAAGAAAAAGAATACTTTTACCTGCTACAGCTGATGTCTGGGCAAAGGGTCGGTACTAATGCCTATTGTACTAAATCAGTCAACTAAACAATTATCTAATGCCAGTTATCAAATTACATGATGTGACTTGATGCATATGCCTTACAGAAATTAGACAGGGTTAGTCTGAGATAGAGACAAATGTTGATCAAGGTTGCTCTTATTTTTATCTTGATTCTTCTTTATTTCACAGTTAATAACTGCAACCAAACAGATATTTATTTTCCTTGGGTATTTTCTTCGAAGCTGTCAGAATCAAAATTTATTCTCTTTCATTTAAGAAAGTAATATTTATAATTATTTCCAGTGATAATATTATAATATGAAGACTCTCTCTCTCTCTCTACATGGATAGAGAGAGAGAGGGGGTATTAAGATAGGAATCAACACGGCATGGTGACTGTCACTTGCATGCTTTTTAGTGACAATATTATATGAACACTCTCTCTCTCTCTCTATCTATATATAGAGAGAATGAGAGAGAGCCACTTTTTGAGAGTCACTCAGTTTGAAAAGTAACTTTTTTAAAATCATTCATTTTCTTCCTTTTATTTTTCCCCAAGCTGGTGTTTCCTGTGACTAAAAAGTCACAGGAAACACCAGCTTGGGGAAAAATAAGATTTCATTATTTTAAATACACACATTCACACATTTCATTTTTTCATTTTCACTTTTGAGATCTGATGAAGCCTTAAATGGCAAAATGCATTATTGAATATATATCTAAATAAATTTACTTTCATGAACATTTCCAATTGTCAAAATTATACATCCAAATCTTAAAACATATATCTCCTTCTAATTAGTGTAATTAAGACTCAACACCTTATTCAAAAATTGGAATAATATTATAAAAAATTAAACAGACCATGTTGGTTCTTATTAGTCAAACTTGTTTGTATGAATACTTGCTGCCTAAATATGCCCTAATAATTTATATATTTTTGTTATATATATATATATATATATATATATATATATTATATAAACAAAAAAATCTTGGTAAACGGTTTGGATAATCCCAAGTAGGATGAAATCCTGAGAGCTCAATGTTAAGTCAGTGCGAATAATTTAATTTAAAGAAAAACACACCACTTTAAGGCTTCATTAGTTATAATTTATTTCACCAGAGAATTTTATTTTCAAAGGTGAAACGAAAAATGAATTTAAAATTTACACTTTTGACGGGCAGTATTAAGCTTATATAAGTTGACATAGAGGGTGGTGAGGAACAGTGTGAGAGACACACACATATATATATATATGTGTGTGTGTGTGTGAGTGTGTGTGTGTCTGAATATTTCTAAGCTGGAATCAATTATGCTTTCTGATTAGAAAACCTATATAAATGTATTAAATGGGAAGGAATTGGGGAAGATGAGAGAGTAGAGCAACTGTTGTGCAAAAACCAGGCTTGGCAAAGCAAAAGAAATGCAGCTTCAATCTTCACTGAGAGTTTATTCTTTATTTTCCCCTAGTACTGTTTACTCATCAAGGAATAATAATAGTTCAAGAACATATATTCTTTCAAGTTCTAAGATCAAGCATTGTCCATAAATTCTTCAGACTAATCTTTTTTTAATCCAAATATTTTGACTGATGTTTTTCAGCTTTTGCTGTGCTGTGTATTGAATGTAGTTGCCCTTGAACATCAAGTTGTTCTGTATTTTTCTTCTTTTTTGTCTCTTTGAGAGTTCACAGATTTGACCATCAGAGTATGTGAGAAAATCTTCAGAGCAGTCATAAAATAAGTCGGATCATAAAGAATTATTAAATTTTGGATATGCTGAAATTTGGTAGGAAAACATAATAGTCTTATGCACCGATCTCTACCATTATTCTTGTTTGTATGTATAACAGATATACCATTTTTATATAGGATCAGTGTATAATAACTGCCCAGTTTCTGGCGGTTCTGAGCTGGAAGCAATTACACTTTCTAACTGACAAACCTACATAATAATAGGAAAGAAATGATGAGAAGCAATGGGAAGTAGGAAAAGAAGAAGATGAAAAACAGAAAACAAAAAGGAAACCAGATGAAAGGAAAAAATAAATTATAATTAGAGAGGCAAAAAGAGATAAAGAGAAAGAAAAGGTTTGATGACTGGATATCAGGAGACAATCAGGGATGGAAAAACAAAGATTGCAGTAAATTAAAAATCATTATAGAGGGACGTAGAGCAAAAGAAAGATAAAAGAGAGTATGCAGTAGAAAATATTATTTCTAATTTCTTTTTCACATATGAAACTAATCAATGTATTCTATTTATATTAAAAACATAATCAGAAAATTTGGGCAGAAGGCAAGAAAAGAGCAAATTAATGTAATATATAATATTAGTTGTCAACATTTGTGGAATCATCTTGTATCCAGCAGCACATTTGTCAACAAAGTTAATATATAAACTTTGATATGGTAAAATAAATAGTTTAAATTATTATACATTTAACAACTTGCCTTTATTCCAAACCACTAGCAATCCATTTCTTCTTGATTTCCAATTCCTTTCTGCCATCACTCCTTTACAATATATTCCTCTAAATTTATTTGCTATATATTTTTATTTGGAATCATTAGCAATACATTTATATTAAGTATATCATAGCCCTATTGTGTTAGTAACAATTTCATTAACCTTTATCACTCTGCATGTGACTTCATTTGCTGTGCAAAATATTTATCCTGCTACTGAAGGTGACTCTGATCCCTGAATTTGTTTGAATTTCATAGTTGTGTTGTTATATCCTGCTATGGCAACAAAAAACACCTTTGAGTGAAATTAACAATAAGGTTACTGCAATAGCGAGCCCTTGAAAAAATATGCAGTGGGAAATAATATAAATAATGCTGAGTGCTAAAGGTTAATTAACTGACTGAAAGGTATTCTAATTTAAATATCTGGAGAATGGAGACTATAGTATCTGCTAGAAGATTGTCTATATTTAGTTTGTGTAACTATTTATTGACTGCTACGATAAATTACTTGTTTTTAAGAAAGTTGAATGCTTTGATAGCTTTTTTTTGTTTTTAATCAGTATCATATTAAAAATTTTCTGTCATGCAAAATGTATGCAGAAAATAGATTTTTTATATAAATGAAGGAATTTAAGTCTTCTTAGAGACTTTCTTCAACTATAAAAATGAAAATGAAAGCAAATGAAAAGAAATTATTATTATACTTTTATAGACTTATCTAATGTCAAGTGACTGTTTGTAAAGAAACCTTATTATTATTATTATTATACTTCACCTCCAACATAGCCTGGCTAAATGGAGAAATATATACACTCAAAAACTTAAAAAGATGAAAATAGCTACCAATTAGAAAACGTTTGGAAAATACAAGAGTGGTCTGGTTTTCAGTCTATCACTTACTGACATTTGACACAGATGCACTTGACTGAAGAGTCTCTTACTGAAGAATGAACAAGAAGAAAAAGATGAAGCACAATTGATAAGTACTTTTTGTCTGGTTTTTATCATTTGTCTACATTTGCCAAGTCCTTTAAACTTGGATTCATTCATCTTTCTTACCTCTGTACATATATATATATATGTACATATATAGATTATATATCTATAACAAATCAGCACAGACATATGTACCCACACACATGTGTCTGTATGTATGTGTAAGTTTTATCAACATGGAAAGTGGAATAAAATTTCAGCTGAGTCTATTTCATTCACTTTTGCACGAATACCCTTGCAAAATTATATCTTCCCCTAGCCCTGAGTCAAATAGCAAGGTAGAGTTGGTTGGCAGACTGTTCAGAAGTATGACAGCACTAAATTCAAAATCAGTTAGGCATGGGGTTAGCATCTCCACCCCATAAAAACTAGTTGCCACAGAAACTGCAGTGGTAATATCTAGTATGGTATGGCTTTGGCTGTAGGCTCTACAGGGAATCAGCATGATCAAGAATATATATATATATATATATATATATATATATATGTGTGTGTGTGTGTGTGACATTTTATTATTAGAGTCAATGCTTTTGGCAAAGAAATTGGTATTAAACAGCCAAAGTTGGTAAAATTTTCCAAATATATTTGTATGAATACTTGAAATAGACATAGTATATTCATATCTTTTTATTAGTAATATTTGCTATAACATTTTTATTATATATATATAAGGGGTTGTTCATTATATGGTAAATAATATAAAAATATAGTTATTGATATTTACTTTTTAGTTTCAGATATATAAAGATTGACATAAACTAAAACTTACAACCTCAGCAGAGAAACAAGATAAATATTTTCACAAATAATTTTGTAGTAATCAACTAATGTTAGGCAAATTTTCAAGATATGCTTACAATTTATATAATAAATATACCATGTGAATTTTATTTCATAATATCTGTTTTTATTAGAAATATTTATAATAACTTATTTCATGATTTGAGATTATATTATACTACTTTATGGTTGTTCTGATATATATATATATAATGAAATATAGTTTTAAGGTATGCTATATTTATGGATAAAAAAAATATTCAATATTCAGGACAGAGCTTGTGTAAATATAAATGTGGACAATGAGATCAACAGCGAGCATGAAACAGATTGTCACCACTTGGTGCTGATCTCAATGCCCACACATACATAAACACAGACATACATATATATATATATATATATATATATATGATAAGTATACTTGTTGAAATTCTTTAATTTCATATATATAAAGATTGCTATGAGCTAAAACCTATAACCCTAACAGAGAAACAAGATATTTGTAATTACAGAAAGAAAAGTTGAACAGAGATGAAAGAACAATCAAAAATAATCATTGGCAAGATAAGAAGAAAAGAAAACTGGCTTTAAGGGTGTCGCAAAAAGCAATTTGAAAAAAAAAAGGGTACCAAACAAAATAAGTGAATTGAATAGCAAGAAAATATTTGAAGAAATTGATATTCTGATTGTAAACAGAAAGAAGAAAATGGGCAGAATATTAAGAACATTGGCTAAAGACATGAAAGAAACCAAGCTATCACCTTTAAACACTGCAAAAAAAATTTCTCTCTGAATTTTTGGGATGAGGAATCATTACTTAGACTATTAACATGCAGACTATTGTGCTCATCTTTGTTGTTGTTATCATGTTTCAGATTTTGTGCTCTCTAGCCTTCATAAGGTGTACATCAGTCAGGGTAACCTATGGATAAAAATAAGAACTAGATAAGATATCCCTAAATATGGGCAGTGAAATGTGAACAGCCTACCCCCATAAGTTAAATAAAGTGTTCAGTTCAGTATTCACTTTAGAGTACCTAGATTGATGATGAGAGATGAAGTGCGCAATGAACAAAACATTGTGATAATAATAACAAAAATGATGATAATAGTCCATAAGTAATCAATGTAAATAACCACAAAGAGAAATATGTAATTGTGTTGGAGATGTATGTGAAAATATTTTTTTAACTTTTCAGAATGAATGTAGAGCTAATGATGGCTGGGCAAAAGATTTGATCTTTCATGGAAATAGCCAACGAGCACTAACTTAGAAAAGAAAACAATGGATGAAGTAATGTTTTCAGTTGGTGTTGTAGCCAATGAAAATTATCACTCATTTCAAAGTTGTTGATAGTGTCAACATAAAGGTAAAAAATTATTCTAAGCACTTGGACAAGATTTTTTTTTTTTTTTTGAATGGTACAAATCATAACCAAGAAGCTTTAAGACAAATGGAAGACAATACTAATTGACATTCTGCATAGCCAACTATTACCATCCCTGCCAAAAAATGGTTTTAAAGATACCCGATTAATGGAATAACCACCCCCAGTCTTTTCCAGATTCAAATCTAATAGAAATCTTGTAATCCATTATTAAAATGGATATCTGTTAGAATGGAAAATGATATTCATGCAAAGATCACTAGGATGCATTAAAAACTGCTGCAAGTAATGTTAAGGTTGAAATAGTAGAAAAGTTAGCAAAATCATTGAAATAAAGATAGAAGAAAGTTAATATGAAAATATAATAACAACAATAATAATAATAATAATAATGTATTCATGTAGGGCTGGGGCAGGGGTCTCGATTTGCAGAAGTTAGTATCCATATAAGATACAAATTTTTATTGCAGCCTAATTATGTACAATAACAGATCATCTTCAATATAGATGAACAATTCAACTAGAAAAATTGAAAATAAATACTATGTATCTAAATACAAATTAGAGACATGTCATAATAGATCATTCCATCTTAAATAAATCAAGTACACACCTGCATTGATAAAGATAATAGTTTGAAAATTTTAACCTCATTATGTACAATAATGAATCATGTGCAATATAGGTGAACAATTCAACAAGAAAAATGGAAAATAAATTCAATGTATCTAAATACAAATTAGAAACATATAATAGATCATTCCATCTTAAATAAATCAACAATTTTTTGCAACATTTTTTTAACAACTTGAGTGAGGGTCACAAAGCACTGCTCAGAGACCCAAATCAGGTTTGAACCTCTCACCCAACTCATTGTTTTGGGAGTAGTATACATCATCTTTGTCATATATTGGATATTTTGTTAATCGAATATATGTTTTGACAGCTTGTATCTTTTGGATGTAATTATAAATAAAAATATATTTAGTTTATCTGTATAAAACCTGACATTCCTAATACAACTTATTCTCTGTAATTTTAATAAAGATTCTTTTTTTAAGTTTAAACCTGCATGATAGATAAATGTAAGTATATCCTAAGTCAATACCAGTCTTATTGTGAAAACATTAACTTACATAATAAAATATGACATCTGATGTGGAAGAATATGATATATAAATTTCTGTATATCAGAAAAATATTAGGTAAATAAATGAAAAAGTGGAAAAATTCTGTGAACAAACTTAACAAAATGAGATAAATCATACTGCCTACCAACTCTAACATGATTACAACCGAAAAGCATTTATCTGAACTTGACATAAAATGAGTTACAATTACTTCCAAACAGTGAAAAAAGTAATTGATAGAAAGCAAAATAATAACCTAAAAATATGAAACAGGAATTTACAGTATAGACTGTAATGATCTCCCTCCCGACAAAAAATACATCGGAAAGACTTCAAGGAATTTAAATAAGAATTTATATGAATACAAAAAAAATCCTTTACAAAACAATTAACTCAATGCATTACTCATTCATCATAATGAGTCTGACCATTACTTTGATTTTAAAAAATTCTGTCTTAATTAATAGAGAAAGTAATTTACTAAAGCAAAATGTATAGAAAGTGCACTGATTGATGAATCATCCACAGTAAAATTGCATCCTGATTCATCCATTTTTTATTGATAAAACCTCTGTTGTCACAGTGTAGGATATCTAAAATCAACATCAATAGAAGCAAACATGAAAGCATTATGAAGCCATATGAGATTGGATGAGCTATGCATCTACACTCATTGGAAGCCAAAAATTTTTAAATTGAAATTCCTCTGTTCTTAGCATTTCCTCTCAGTACATAATTATAACTGATGTTTACATTTATATCTCTCTCCTATATATATATATATATATATATATATATATAATGAAAAACAGACCACTTTAAGGTACCATTACAATAATTTATTTCACCAAAATCCTTTTTAAAGGATTCCGGATCATCAGGTAACACTTCCAACAATGAAATGAGAGGAAAAATGGGATTTCATCCTCCTTGGATTTACCAATTTGGTTTACCAAGTTCTTCATAACTTAAATATATATGTATATATATATATATATATAATTCCATCAGTAAGAACATTATTACAGCTTAAGTCACTTTCGAAGATTAAAGACATTACACAGAATTTTTCCCACTTTGTCATTCAATTACCTTATATATGTAAGTGCATACATGCACAAAAATGATTTAATTTGATATGAAAACTTGTATAACAGACACAAATCAATTTTATTTGATACAATATATAGCAGTGTTAATCATATTCACAATTAATATCATGAATAAACTCTCTAATATTTGGGCTAAAATTTAAAACAGCAATATAATTTATATATTTACAAGAAACGTTTTTACAAGTATGTGTAATTTAATTTTTGCAGATGTATTTTATTGTTATAGTACAAAGATTTAGCTGATGTAGGAATGGACATGATATCTGACAGAAATGTTTGTACAAATTGAAATGCATTTGATATAGAAATAATTTCTTTTTTTTTCATAGATGAACCCACATAAGGTGCAAACATACGTTGTGTTAGCAGCTGAAACATTAACAACAGCAAATATATATTGTGTTAGCAGCCAATCCATTGTTAACAGCTGCAAATACTTGTATTAGCAGTCCAAAAATTGTGTTAACAGGTGTTATCAGCCGAAGCATTTTATTAACATCAGAAAATATACGTTGTGTTAACAGGCGAAAGGTTGTTAACAACGGAAATATATGTTTTGCTCGCAACCGAAATGTTGAACGTAGATAGGTAAAAAAAAAAAAAAAATACCTTAGTTTTAAAATGAATTTAAAAAAAAATGAAAAATCTTTCTTGAAGTTTTTATTTTAGTTTTAATTTCAAACTAATGAATTAAATTTAATATTTCTGTAGAGGACCGGGTGGGTTTGAGCGTTGTTGCATTAGAAACTCGTGCTGTTTATTTCCTGCTAGAAGGTCCAACTACAAGAAAATAGTGAACCCAAATTGAGTCCAACTGAAGATGTAAAGAAAACAAACAAGACCGATATATATATGTCAATAAATATATGTATTAAACAACAAATTTACAAGTGACAAAGACATTAACATTTGTGTTTGTGTGTGAACGTAAAGTGTTTGTTCTTTGGTGAATGTTCGTACGTACGTGCATGTGTGTTTCATGGCGTTTTCCCACAAGTGGGCGAAACGCTGATTTCTACGAGAGATTACATTTTTAATTCATTTTTTAAAAGTGAGAAAGAAAATAAGGCAATAAATTGCCCAGTATTTATAGTGTAGGGAGAACGACCCCTAGTGAACAATTAGGGAATTAAGGAGGAGCTAACTCCGACATTTCCAATAAGCAAAATATTTTCTGTATTTCAAAAACTAAAAAACTAAATTAGGAAGGAGTTTTTTGTTTGTGCTAAAATTGCTGACTAGCGCCCTTTTTAGCCGTCTTTCATCGCAGTGTAATTCTCTTTATTAAAAAAAAAAATCTTCCAAAATTAAAATATACTTTTCTGAAACTCTATTTGAAGAACATTAGCTGATTTAAGGTCTGAAACAAACTTGAAGTTTATATCGAAGAAATGCGTTTTTTTTTAACCCGATGGTAGCTGTGTTGACAGTCCGATAACAGGTCTAAATGTTGTTCTACAGAGACTTTAACAGCAAATATACAGAGAGATTTGCCTGAGTCTAAAGTACTTTTCATCCAAAATAAATAAATGTTCTTTTCGATACGGAGATCAATTACAAATTAATGATGAAGCTTTTGAATAATGTTGAATATCGCTATTGTTTGTTTTTTGTTTTTTTGTTTTTGTTGTTCTTTTGTTTTTTTTAAAACTCTTGAAATTTGGTCGATATTCAGTGCACTCTTGTGTAAGTAGCATTATAAAAGTTCTTCAATTTACTAAATCAGTTTCAATGTTAATAATCATTTTGTTTCTTTCTTGTCACTTAGGTGACTCATAATCCTGTTCTGATTGTGTAAATTCCTGCATTAATTCCTGATCAATGACAATCGCATTTATATTGAATACGCAACATTCAGTGCTGAATCTTGCTGAAGAAATGTCAAAACCATCTGACATTGAATATAAAAAGGAAAAATCACGTTGCTGATGTCCTTCGGAACAGTGGCGTAGTGGATACAGGATTTGGTTATGTATGCTCATGCATTACTGTCATTTAGTTCAATCCTTAGATCATTTAGTGAAGTAATAATTCAGTAGGAACGAACAATAAGTGACATCAGAAAAAAAAACCCAAAAATCTATCACAATAATCAACGGATATCCCATATCCGCCAATCAATGGATACCTGATAATGACCAGAGGGTACTTCGTTGAAACGTTGTGTCTAACATCTATATCAGACGTTCACAACATTTTCTGCGTCATCGACCGCTTTCACATGGAAAAATTTTCCATCACCTACCTGTATTGTAAATATTCAAAAGCATACCAAAAACTGTTTGGTAAAAGTTTGTTACTAGTTCATAAGCTGTCTTTACAATGTAGTAAAACAATTCCAGGGGGAGGTAACAAATAATGCTGACTTACGCAGCTGCTGCTGCTAGTTGGAATAAAGATATCACAAATGGAGTTTTCTCCAAAAATGATTAACTGTCTCAATTCGTTTTATTTGACAATCAAAGATGTGTGTGTGTGCTTTGATTGAGTTGTTTTTACGGTTTGTCAACCTTTTGCAGGTTATTTAAAGCCAGAAAATATTTTTAGATTGTAATTTTTTTTAGATAATAATTATTTAAGGATACAAGTCCTACTAATTAAACCATGGCTGGGAGAGTAGTGGTGGATTAATACCTTACTCCAAGGGTGTTTCCGCTTAAGTGAATATAAAGAACCTGACTGGAATTTGAACACGACTTTCCGATTTCCAATTCCCGGCCATCGTCCATTACACCTACCGCACACCCAGCAACCTGGTAGTCTCAAGCGGTAATCCGTCCAAGTCCTGACCAGACTTAACGTTTCTTAACTGCAATGATTGTATGTTATGAGAACTGGTGTCTCAACGAGATGTGGCCGTAAGCCATGCGTGTAACAGATATGTATTATTCCGTTTGCATCCATGAAGCTGTGTAGGTGGGAGATGAAACCCCCACCACCACCACCACCAACTCCACTTTTTACTGGAACTAAGAACTATACAGAAGATTTTTTTTTTCTCTTGGCCTTCAATATACGACAATGCTATTGAACTGAATTGTATCATTTATCAATAAATGACTGCCATTAATTTTTTTTAAATTTCTGCGCTTTTTTTCCTCAATAAATTGGTTTATAAAACTTTTTAAGTTTTATAGAAAAACCCTTTATAAGGGATTCTATGAAGGCAAGAAGTTCACTTCTTCCCAGCTGATCTTGTACTATGAGCATCAGCATAAAGTAAAGATTAGATCGGAAAGGCGGCGACTCACTTAATCAGAATTCGGCAAAAGGCAAAAGTGAATCTTGTGCGTTTGTGTTGTGTAAAAGGAGCTGACCTGGAGTGGCATTTGATGCCGGTTAGGTATCAGGATATTGCTTTGCCTGGGTTGAACACAGGCAACCCATCCCAAAATTAGGTTAGCTTAGGTTTAGTTTTGATTCTTTAGTTTCCTTTTTTCAATAAACTTAGCTAGGGTATGTATGCTCATTGGCCCCTTTTATTTCTGTCCCTATTTTCTTTAAGTATAATTCCCCATCCCCTCCCTCGTTAGGTGGTCAGTGATATCATTCTCTGGATGCAGGATGACTTTCTTTTCGTGTGTGATTTTTAGTATTTGTTTTTGCGTCTGAATGAGTGCGTGTTTGCTAGAAGTGAAAAGCCTCAAAAATTTATATTTAAAAATGTTATAATAAAAAAAAGATGTTTACAGTCGGATGGTATATTTTTAATTTTAAAAAAATCATTCTATATGTGGGTCAGATACAAAATATCAAATGGAGAATTTTTAAATTTAAACATCTAGGTACCTCCACAGACTTTATTAAAAAAAAGCTGAAAAAAGTAGTTTAAATAATTTTAATACCTTCTTTAAAGTTAAATTGTGATTTTATCTGAGCAACAATAACCTAAAGTTAATATGTGAAAAAAAATTATTTCAAAAGTCCTTAAGTAAAGATTTTTAAACTAAAAATGCAAAATCACTTCTGTTGTAAAATCGGGAGGGTTACTGAATAGAATAATCACACGAAGGTTGGTAATGAACGATGATACTTAGGACAAGAACAACACATATAAGATTCACCAGCGGCGCGTAGAAGTAGTAGTCAACTTCTAGAAGTGTGTCAAGTGAATTCCACAATAAATCTCCAACTGCATGATATCTACCAACCGCCCAACGCGGTCAGATGTGGCACAATGCCGAATTTAATGTTGGGTATACGAGCCTGTAGGCTCGGCCAAAAATTCCCCGTAGACCCCGTATAAAAAGGGGTCAGTAGCTTTAATTTCCGAGACGAGACTCTGCCCTTCGATAAAATCTCATCTGGGCATCCTATCTGCGCGGAGGTAGAGAGTTTTACCAGCACAGCTGGAGACGAATCGCCAACTGCAGACCAACATACAGTATTTACTATTATGTGATTAGGGACATAACCATTATCGTTCATAGGTATATAACAACAACTTCCAACCAATACATTTTGCGAATTTGATGGACTCCGACAAAATAGAAATTAAAAGACTTTTAAAATCTCTCAAATGAAAATTCCAATATCTGTTCCAAATATTTATGTAAAAGAAAAATAGTAATTTTAAAGATTAATTATTTAGATTTTGTAAAAATATTATTTGCTTTTTGCAAAAAATATCTAAAAAAAAAACAATTTCCCCAGCAGAGGATATTTTTGGCGCGCAACAGCATCCGACCATTAACGTCAGCCTCACTTTTGTGCAGATTTGTTTGAACCGCCTTTCCAGGGACCAAGAACTCTACGTTGCATTCCCTCTTCTACTGCACCCTTCCAAATTTATTGTTGAAGAAAAAATATAAATTTACATCTTGTTACGCCTTTTCTTTCGTGTTTGTCCACTTTTTACATTGCTTACTTGTTATGAACCATTGATGGTCTAAGGGAATATCAAAATACTCTTATACGGAGAAGTTTGGTTGTCTGACACAAGGTCATTCGCAAGAATCCGCACTAGGCAACCAGGCTCCTCCTATAATATCTTCGCATACCTACATGTTCAAAGATCAGACAGTTGTAATCTTATAAACCTGCTCCTACTTAGAAAATGTTATACTATAAATCCAAAAATATTTGGAAGCCCATTGATTAAAAAACGTTGTATAAATGTTTTTCATATCAGTTACAACTCTTTTATCTAGTGATTACTTTATCTTTACTGTATTTCTAGCACTAAGGACTTTATTAAAGAGACAGAAAATACTGTCAGCATGAGTAGATTAGTCAAAACTTTATATAATTTTGGTGGCCCTGAAAAGGATCATCATTTTTATGTCAAGGGACATAATTCAGACTTTTACTTTTGATCATCCGTAGAATAAACTGTAAACAATATCAGTGAGTTGCATAGTTTAACCCGGATATAAGAGAGATGTATTTTTTTTTTTTAAATTAATGCTCGAAAATGGCATTAAAGTTTAAACTTTTAATTTTTCGATTCTTCACACATCTTTATTTTATATCTACTTTATCAGCAACCACCAAGATCAGAAAGTTTTTGAATTGTACTATTTTGAAAATCCATGTCAATTTGTCACAAACTGATATCGATCAGAGTCATTTTTTCCTATAGAAACAAAAGATAATTTATTTCACTAACTTTCCCCTGAAAATATCTTTTTAGTTTTAGTTCTTAACATTTCGGACTCACTATATTTTCGAACTTTTTTTAATGATACAACTCCTTTAGTTTTCCTTTATACAATTTAGGAATATCCAAAATTCAATTAGTTAAAAATGGCCATGTAACTAACTTTTTAAAATAAAAATGAATAGATTCAGGGTACTTCCACGAAATCGCTAAAAAATCAGTATATGAAAATACTAACAGGCTCCAACAGTCCAACATAATGAATACAGTTTTATTGTCAAAATCTTTATGTTAAGAGGAAAGGTCAAGGTATTTTTGAATATTTAATTAATACAAATTTTTTACTCCATTTTTAAAACATTCGAAATTTTGATTCAAAGATCTAGTTTTTCTTGCCTCAGTTATTTTAGCAATTTTTTTTTTCGTCTTTTTTCGGAGACAGATACATTAATTTAGAAATTCTTGCAAAAATCAAATAATTGTCGGATTTTAAAATTTTCAGGACTTATGCCCAAATGAGTGAAATTATTGTAGAAATTCTTAGTAAAAATATTTTTGTTTTTACATGTGTTTCATACCCCCTCCTTAATTTCAGCATTTATTTTATTCATTCATTAATGAATGAACTTTATAAAGTTCATTCGTTCTGAAAATTTCAATGAAATCCGATAAATACCTGATACGGTAATGTAAAGAAAAATGGTATCGTTTTTTGTTTGTTTTTTTTTGGGCGGGGGGTAGATTTTGGGTTTTTTTTTTTTAGTTTTGTTTTTTTCACGCGTCGAAAGTGCGCATGATTTTTGCGGGGAGTACCTCATATATTTATTCGTCAGTCTGTCTGCATATTCATTTCTTTTGTTCTTTCTATTATTATTATTATTATTCTTTTGAACTTTTTCAATTTTCCCTGTTTATTATCAACTTGTAAATACTTCCTGACTCTGTGCCTTTCCTACCCAGCCCCCACATAATAAAAATCAGTCGTTTTCTTCGCAGAACCTTCAAACTCGAAGTGGACCACTTTCTTTATTTGAATTGTCGTAACCCTGGAATTATAAACTAATCCGCTGTAATTTGTAGGAAAAAGGAAATCCATTTTGCAATTTATTAGTCTTAAGCAGAGTAGATATTCATCACTGATATCTGGTCACTGATGATTATCAAGCAATCAGAAAAGATTTTACTCATTAATGCAAATAATATAGAAATAAGTTCTAAGACTCGGAGCTGCCTGATCAAAAGATGTAAACAGGGAGATTAAAAACAGATACGTGTCTATCTTATCGTAACTCACATCCAAGTCTAATGTAAATATTGCTTCCTACTGAATAGGGAAAAGGATAGGGCATGCGATATGGGTGGGAGGAGTATCGAGTGATGGATGAATGAGGGGTACAGGTGATATTCTATTCTTTCTATCTCTATCCCTAATCTATCTACCTAGGACTAAAATCACTGTTTATTCCAAAAGGATTGCAATTTATTTATTTCAAGGTATAATTAATTTTTCCGTCAAAGAAACTTGCCTGTCTCTAAAGGACTGCTCGATCCGAAATAAAGATCTTCTTGTTGAATATTCTTTTCGATACATAGATCAATTACAAATTAATGATGAAGCTGATGGCTACAAGACTCACTAGAGCTCATCTAGATGCATATTATACAGCATGTTGCCAAAAAAAATTATTATGAGCTTGTTCATCATAGTTGCTCAATAAGGTACCCTTGTACCAGATTTGCTTTCAGTGAAGAACTATTTGCGCATTTAATTTACTCAAATTGTTAATCTCTAGCCTTTTTTTTAATGGACCAATTACAAATCAAGAATAAAGTACAACTTTACTTAGGAGATAACGATTTGGGCATCTCGAGGCGGTGTAGTGGTGAGCAAGCTTGTTTTGCTAGATCAATTACGAGTGAGTTCGATCCTCACTGGGTGCCCCATACTTTCTGCCTTGTGCTACATCTAAGCTAGACTTGGAAAATGTAGAAGATAACAATTTTTATATATATTGGGGGAATTTTCATATCGGAAACGTAAACAAACCAATTTCAAATTGATTAAATTAATTTTTATTTTTAATCTGACATATTTTATTTCTTCAAACGTTATTTTTATTGGATGGCCGTATTTGAGCATCCCCCCATATATATATATATATATATATATATATATATATATATATATATATATATATATATATATAATGGGTGAGATGGGTAAATTGTCGCTATTTTATATTTTTAATTTCGCGTATGCGCGTTGTTTGCTTTCGATTTTGTCGACTGCACATTATAGTTAAGTATCAGTTGGGCAACATGTGTAAGAAGAAAAAAAGCACCACGACACAATTTACTCTGCCAGAAATTTGAAAACAGCAAGCTGTACTGCTTTGCATTCGCACCAGAAGCTCCAGTACAAACATATCAGCGTGTCTGGGCGTCAATCTGAGAATAGTGCAGAGGATTCAGAAAGAGTTGGATGAGTCTATAGTGATTACGAAGGTACGGCAGCTCGGAAAACTCACTGTGATCGTTCTGATAAGAAAAGAACTCCCAAATTTGTTGGTTGGGGCCTCCGACTAAACAAGGAGGTCTACATCAAGTGGCTGGAGGAGGTAATGCTGTCCTAGGTCAAGAGAGTGGCTACTGTAAAACTCTATGTCTAGCAAAAGGACACTGCACCATGTTACACAAGCAGTAGAACCCAGTCATGGCTGTCAGACAATTTCTGTGACCTCATCACCCCTTACATCTGGCCACCTAACTCCCTAGACTGCAACCCCCCTTGATTATTATATGTGGGGCACAGATGAGTAAGAGACCAACAAAACTCTTTGTAACACCAAAGATGAACTAAAGGAAAGGTTTATGGCAGCATTCTGTCCAGAAGACATGCAGGATATTCCAAAGTCTTCTAGAGGCTGTGATCGAAGCCAATGGCGATTTTAGTGAATAAGTTTATTCTTTATTATTTCAAGATATTACTGTGTACTTCTGTTAAAATGAGATGTCAGTATTATGTTTCGTTTTTGCCTAATTTAAACGGTAATTTATCCATCGCGCCCTGTACATATATATTTGTGTGTGTGTGTGTGTGTGTGTGAAGTTTGGTTAACGACCAACATAATTTTTTAGGATTTTAAAAAGTATATTTTGAAACATTTTCCTGGTATCTGTTAAAAGTTTAAATATAAATTGTTTGTGAAATCAAATTAAAGAAAGGTTTGCGGTCTCCGGCAGCAAATGAATCTGCATCGTTCAGGTCACAGGAGCTACCGTTTCGCCCAACACGTCTTCACCGACTTGGCAATATCTTTTTTCTGTTTTTTTTTTGTTTTTTTTTGTACGGCGTGTCTTCATGTGTCGTGTCAGTTTCTATTAAAGAATCGTGTTTATTTCAATTAACACAACAACCAAATCCTGCAAGAAATCTAACAAAAATCCTCACCAATAGCCCAAAAATAATCTATAACATAAACTAAACAACAACAAAAAAGACAACTATAAATACGGGAAAACGCAACATGGATAAAATATAATCAAATATACTACATATATTTCATGAATAAATAAAATACAAACGACACAACACTGTCTCATGAGAACGAGATCCCTAAAAATATCAACACGATGTCAAATGCATGGATCGAGAGTGTGATTAAGTCTGAATTTTCCCTGCAGATAGATCGCCACAGTCTCATTGCTAGAGAAAGAAAAAAGGTGCCACCTCTACTAAACAGACTTTTTGGAAACAACTTTATTTTCCAATCTATTCTGTTCTCTTAACTTTCAGTGAATGCGAAAACACTGTGACAAAAAGCAAACAGAAATATGTTATAGACAAGCGTATGGTTGCAAGAAAGAAATACGACAACAGCAGAAATAGATTTACGTGGTTTATTTCAACAGGAACGTGGGGGTTTAGGACAGCTACCTTGTGGTATATAGTTCATAAGCCGGCTTCGGATCTAGGTCGATCTCTCATAGTAGTTCACACATGTTGACGGTGGTTGATGCTCTGCTGCTGATCGCTCGGCCAGACCGTGACAGGTCTGTTTTGCGACCACCTGTGGACTATATTTAGTCGCCCCCCCCCCCACGAGGGCGTCATGTGGCACAAGGCCTTTTTAACGTGGGCATTTCCGAGCCATTAGGCTCGGCCAAAAAATAACCCATTTGAACCCGTATAAACGGGTTCAGGGCCGGTTTTACCTCCCCGAAGGAGACTCCGCCCTTTGGCGTAGCCTCCTTCGGGTTCCTCTCCGTCCGGAGACAGAGAGTTGAACCGAACCGTCGCTCAGAATGTTGAACGGACCACCTGTGGACTGACTGTTGAACTTCCGTGTGACCCCTTTTATAGCGTTTTTTTTTCTTATGGCTTAACAGGCTCGAAAAACGAAGCGAGTATAATTAGGAGGGAAGCATTTTTATTGGACGAAAAATAGAGCACTTTAAATATTATTTTATTTTTCGACCGGAAGACGTGTGTCGGGAACATTTGTAAAGAAAGATAATGGTCATTTTGTGACGGGGCTTTGTCCCGTTCACATCCGGTTCTCGCTCTTGAGTATTTGCCTGTAAATCAGCCGAGACGTCTTATTTTATTTTATAACAAATGTGATAAAAGAAAAGTAGTCAAGGTGAATCATAACTCTCTAAATGTTTTCAGCTATACAGATAACAGCATTTTCTTTTACAATTTTGGTTATATCAGGTTGTATTTCAATAGACTTACGACAGCATTTTCTCATATTAGAGTGTAGAAAGACTACTTTTGCTTTGCTAATCATTGGAACATCTCCAGATTTCTTACATTATTTACATTATTCGGACTCTTATCCTCATCTTCATTGCCATATTCACAACGTTTCGGCCGTTGTATGTTCCGGCCTTCTTCAGGTGATTGGAATTTCGAACCGAACCCTTTATTTCGTCCACCGGGGTAGATTGTTCTATTTCCACGTGCCATGTGTCAGGACACAGGGCCCAGTGGATAAAGACGTTTGGTTAGATCCAGTGACTAGACCCAAAGAGTTGTGAGTTCAATACCAGGCCACAGCAGTGGTGAACCAAAAACTTGGAGAGCTGAGTTAAAGGAAAATAACTGAGACATCCGAAAGAGGCATGGTACGTGGAACTAGAACGATCTACAATCATAATACCTCATTTTAGGGATATAGACTCTCCAGATTTCTTATCTGTTTTGGAAGACTTATTTAATACACTCAATCTGATTCCTCTCGCTGACCCTAGCTCTTCTGAAGGTTTTGAGTGCTAGCAGTTTGATTATCCTCTGTATAGTGTTTTAAAGTACCATAATTTACATTACGGACTAATTTTCCTAATCTTTGTTGTTGTTATCAGAACGTTTCGACCTTCTTCAGTTGCTTTTCGATCTGGATCCTGGAACTTCGAACTGAAATTTTAATTTAATCTAAGTGGGCAGATTGTTTTCTATCTGCTGCTCATGTAGAAAGATGTGTAGTCTTGTTCTTATTTATTGCTTATTTTGTTTCCAGTGAATTTTTTTGCACTACCCGGTCCAGGGATTGAACTCACAGACAACGGAAAATGGGAAACAGACATTCGAAGGCGCATAGAAATAAGAAATGATTTTTTCGGAAATTTAGCAAAGCATTAAAAAATCGGAAAATATTATTAGAAAGAAAAAAAAGAGTGTTGAATTGCTGTCATATCTAATCTCCTATTTGAAAGTGAATGCTGGACAATCTCTTCACAGATGAAAGAGGGACTTCAAGCAATAATAACGAATACTGAGGATACTATGGTAGATCCTTGGAGCATTGGAAAATAGGAGCTGCACGGAAACTTATAATCAGAAAGAGACTGTTGAAATTTCTGGGACATGTAATGAAGAAAAAAAAGCTTGGTGAATTTAACATTCACAGAACAAAGGGAAGACAAAAGAAATAGGCGGAATCAGATGTTTAAGGAATTTGTGCGAATCGGGTGGTAGAATCTACGAACAGAAATGGATGGTAAAGGGTCAAAAGTTACTTAGAGCAACAAAAGACAAAGTTGTGGAGAGTCATCATCGCTCACGCCCCGAAAAGATATGGCGGATAAGAGAACAATAATAAATAACTAATGGTCCTCCATTTTTAGGCTTTATTTCAAGGACACGTCATTATAAATTAAAAGTTTGGTGCACTATGGTCAGATATTGTTTCATTTCCTCCCACTTCCCAAATTCTGCAAGCAGATTTGAAATCCAGTTTAAAATTACCAAGAATCTCAATATTTGCATCTATTATGATAGGGATGGCCAAACCGTGACTCGTGAGCCACAAGCTGCTCTTTAATATGCGGCTCGTGGAAATATATTGGCCGAGTTGCTTTTTCATCACTGTTAATATAAAAGGTAAATAAGAAAAAATTCAACCTTTATAATTATTTGCTGGGTATGAATTGAGACCCCATTGGATTAAAAAGTAAGTTTAATATTAATGTGTATGTAATAAAAACCTATGTGTAAATTTTGTTCGTGTCTTGCGGCTCATAAACATCTGAACTTTATCGTCTGTGGCTCTTACAATAAGCAAGTTTGTCTACCCCTGTATTATGATGACGTGTGAAACAAACGGTACAACTAAATTCTCCTTCTTCTTTTACTACTACTACTGATAATAATAATAATTCTTGTCCTTCCTCCCCCTCCTCTCTTCTTTATTTGTGCATATGAAATAAGCTCTGAAAAGGTATTAATCCACTCAAAATATATATTATACACAGGGCCGTCAAGTACTACCCTCGAACACCCCGACCTTGGTTAAGGGAAAAGACCGATTGTGCCCTCCGCCATTTTATCAATATTTACTTTTTTCTACATTACATTGTCAATCATCAACCATAATAATATACATTGTGTATCTATTTATATATATTTAACCTCGATTTCATGAACATTAAAAACAAACAACGGGAACTTTTCTTTTTCAGCCGATTTTAAAATTCACAAAAAATCGTCTAATTATTGGATTTTAATAACGTTTTCGGCACTTATATAATAAAATACCAGGATTCTTTTAAGATAAGTTTCAAGTCACAATTTTCAAGGTAACATGTTTTTGTTGCTTTTTATTCATCTTTTAACTACCACCTCAAAGAACGTTTTTTATGTTAATAGGTAACAACATTTTTTTATTCATTTTTCGACTAACATCCTTCTTTCTTTTTATGTGCTATGTCCTTTCAAGACGTAGGTGATCATGACTCTCCACCTCCCTCTATCCCTTGCAGCTCTCAACAAGTTCCTTCCCTCTGCTTCCTCCCCCAGACCACGCTCTGTCATCCACTTGCCTAAGCCCGCTAGGTATGTCATGTGTTGTTTTCCCTTGTCTCTCTTTCCCTTTATTTGACCCGTGAGTATCAGATTCTCCAAGCCCTCCTTCCTCATTATGTGTTCCAGAAACTTCAGCTGCATCTTCCTGATAAGCCTCCTCCCTGTTTGCATCCTCTCTAAGACCTCATCGTTGCTCAAACACTCGTTCCATGATATCCTTAGCATCCTTAAGGGGCGTTTTTATATTATAATAGGTAACAACATTTCTTATTCATCTTTCGCCTAACATCTTAAGGAAGGTTTTTAAGTTAGAATAGGTAGGGCCGGTGCTTTGATGCCCCCCGCCCACTACATCTCGTTTTCAAAAATTTCCCAAGCTGGGGGCCACGAACCCTCAAAGGAAAATTGGTGGGAGAGGGTAACGCTTGTTTTAAATTACCAAAAATCAGGGAATTATCCAATTTAAATGAAAATTTCAATTTATATTCCTTATTTGCGTTTAGAATGAATAGGTTTTTTTATTTTTAAAAAAATCTGAGAAAATGTTATTCTTTTTTTAATAACCACCAATATTTTCATGACTAAATTTTTTTACTCGAAAAAGAATATTTCAGTCGCAAACTTCTACATTTCCATAAAGATTAATTGCCGACGCATCTCCGTTGAAAAGAAAAAAGTTTTACAAAGATTCCAACACAACACAAACTGGATTATCTTAAAATTTTGTTTTAAAAACAGTATTTCAGTTTTCGGAAAAAAAAGTTTTATATGTTGAAATCTTTAAACATTTGTATTTTTTAAGCGATCATTTTCTCGGTTTTATCTTTCTAGAAATGTAAAAAAATAGGGACTAGAAATTTTATTTTAATTACTAGCCGTGGCCGTCTGATTAGTTTTTTACTACTAGTTTAAAAAAAAAAAAAAAAAAGAAGAAATATCAGAGATCCTCCTTAGTGCATGATCTCAGAATAAAAAAAATGAATTTAACGAGATATATTTAATTTAAAAGAACAGTTCAGAAACAAAATTATAATTTAAAACAATAAGCGCTACTGAAATTAGCACTTAAGTAAGCATAGGGATTCTTAAACAGTTGAGAGGTTCGGGGTAATAAGCACCGGCCATGTCGATTATTAGTTGATTATTGATAATATAACTTAGGTAGTAAAAAATTACAAAAAAAAAAAAAAAAACGCTGCTGAAACTAACCCTTTGGGGGGGGGGTAACCTCGTCAGGGGTTCCTACGTAGTACGCACCGCAGCGGACATGCAAATAATACACGATGGATATTATTAGTTGATGACTGATAATGTAACGTCAGTTTAAAAATAATTTTTAAAAATGATGGATGGCCATAAAACAGTACTAAAAAAAAAAAAAACAGCGGAGTTCACATCGACCCCCTCCTTGGTTTTCGACGGTAAAACGCGCCGGCTCTGATAATAGTTTATATTTTATTTTAAATTTTTTAAAAGATAATTTAATCGAGATTTACGTTTCGATTATCTTTTTCTCAAAAATTGCTATTTGATTGTAAAATGGTAGACTTTTAAAACTTAAATAAATTAAAAAAAATTAAAGTAGATTTTGGTCTTACTTGTTTCAAATAATGTTATGAATGCAAAACGGAGGAAACTATTCACTTTAAAAATTTTTTTAGAGATTTTTCAAATTGGTAATTTAAAAAGTTTATTTCACTCTGTGAAAAAAAAAAGGACTGAGATTTTATATTTTTTAAATGTAACAACATATGTAAAATAGTAAAAAAAAATATATCCAATTAGGAATAGATGAAAGTTTCTTTTTGGACAGAAATTGAGGATTATTTTGACAAAAAAAAAAAAAATTAGAAAAACATTTACTTTTTTAATTATCTATGTTTTAGTTTTAAATATCTGTCGTTGAAATTCACATAGAAAAAAGTACGTTTTTTCAATCTACCTATTATTGTTATTTAACTAAGATCAATTAAAAAACAGTTTTTATTTATTTATTTGTGTTTCGATAAAATGTTAGATATGCTTTACATTATTAGTTTAATTATTGTGGTGTTAAAATAAGATTTTAAAAATATATTAATTTAAAACAAAAAAAAAATAGATTTTTTTCATCAAGGCAAAAATAGATAAGAGCAGCGGCCCCAAAAGAACCAGAAAAAACTGTCTTTGGATTGGTACGACAGAAGTTTCTTTCAGTTGTCCAACGCAACGCAAAACGACCACAACATTCTTCTCAAAACACGTAGCTTCCTCACATGAAATTTATTCTTTATTGCTCATTCCAAACAGTCACACATGTAAATTTCTCCCCATAGTATGCAAAGAGCTTAACTTTTTTTTCTATCGTAATATTTTACAAGTCATTTTTGATACTCCAGAATCTGAATACCCTCTTCCATGTTACCCGTAAAAATAAAATTAATCCATTTTTTTGGCGTGTCTCTACTATTGTATATTTTTCTAGTTGAATTCTTAACATAGGATGGTATGATCCGTTATTGTACATAATTTGGTTACAATAAAATTTGTATTTTATATGAATACTACTTTATGTGTATGAAAAAACTGAGAAGTTTAAGACCGGGTTTAAAGTCAAGATCCCACGTATAAGTTGGATAATAGTCCAGTCTCCTCAGCACTTCCATTTTGGGGACGCCTTAGACACCAGGTAATAACCCTGGAGAGCAGCTTGAATTCGTTATATTAAAGTTTAACCACTCAGACCGACTGGGCCAGGTAAATCACATTTGTTGATAAAAACCGAAAATACGGTAATAATATTTCTTTCTTTTGTCTAATTAATTTGATCTTTGGAGAAACTGTAGATTTTTTTTTCTTTGATAACTTGCATATTTTTTTTTTTTTTTTTTTGTTAAAACGTCTTTTTCGAATAGGCTATATATTCAAATCATTTCTTTTGTAATTAATACATCTTCCTTTGTTTTGTTTTTCAGGTGAGTATATTTGTTATGAACTTTCTTAAAGAGGTCAGCAAAAGGCAAGTATATTTCATTAGTCTTTCTTTATTCTTAATTTTGTTGCAGCATGTTCCAGGCACACGCGTTGTGGGTACCAAACGTAGCGAGGGGGTTCATGTTGAAATCAGGTCGTGGTCGCCAACCTGTTGCGCCATTACCCGCTAGTTTGACTAAAAAGTCAGTAGCAACAATATTTTGCAGATGTTAAGAACGGGTGTAAGAAAATGGAATGAATTTCAACAAGTCAGTCTTGGTTTTTATGTAACTTATTAAAAGAAGAGGAAACACAGATGAATGTAAAATAAAACATTAATAATTAGAAATCGTGTAGGTTCAGTTGCTAAGAGGAAAGACATCCCATGCCTGGGAACACGGTCCCGGCGGTGTTGTCACTTAAGCATGCTAGGAAGAAAAGAGAGAGATGAAGATGATAGGAAGTTTCCCGTTGACAGCGCCCTCTGACGACTTCTTGTCGAATCTGGCGAAGCTATGTGGAGATAACCCACAAGTAAAATTAACACGACACTGACTAAATGGATAGCGGAACAGAGCTTAGAAGAAAACAGAATGACAAAAATTAGGTACAAGGGGCATGAAGTTGTGGAGAGCCATAATCGAATACGCCCTGAGGGGAACACGAAACATAAAGAAGAAAATTGGGTAAAATTGCAAATTAGGACACAGAAATTTAAAAAAGAATCATCATTTAAAAAAAAATCCTGGATATTCCAAAAACAGCATTAAAAATTTGCGGAGATCTCGACAATCATAGTTGGGTCTTATTTAGTGTCTCGGCTACAGCCCGACCGACACAATAACATAAACATTTTGACTTTAAAACTTTGATTTTATTAAGTTTGGGGCCTTTTTCATCGTAAACGTGGAGATACATAAAAAAGTATGATTATTAGAAAAATTAAATATCAATAAAAATTGCGGAAAGAACACCTTATAGGAGCGTATTGACAATCTTATTTGGGTCCAGGGTACAGCTTGGCCCCCTTCAGTCTGGAATCTGTGTAGGTGCTCGGATGTTTGTTTGTTTTTTTTTTTTTTTTTAATTATCCAGTAAATAGGTAAACTTTCGCGCAGTAATCTAGTCCTGTAAGGGCGGACGTGCTGCACCTGGGACCCAAATAAATTGCGGTAGATTTCCGCAAATTTTTAATGCTATTTTTGGAATAATGATGCTTTTTTTAAAACCAGGAATGATGCTTTTTATTTAAATTGGTCACTGGGACGTTATCTGCAAAGTTTTTGGCGCAGTTATCAAGCCCAGTAATGTCGGCCAGACTGAGAAACGAGGTGCAAATAGTTCTAGGAAAACTACCTTAAAGGATTAAGTTTGTTTCTTTTGTGGATTTCGAATCTGATCTGTGAATATCTTAATGACCGTTTTTCTGTTTTTTCTTTTTTTTTTTTTTTCGCTTCTTTGTTATTTTTTCTTTTTTTTTTCTTTTCTTTTTTCTTTTTTTGTTTTTTTCCCTTCAGCTTCTTGGGATTATTATCCCGTCGTCTCAATATAGACCGACGTTTTTTGTTTTTTTTTTCGTTAATTATCCTCGCTTGTGCGTGTATCACATGTATCTTCCAACCAATTCAATGGTTTCCACTCCGACGTCATTTCCCTTGGTACCGTAAAAAGTTCCTTCTGTGTACTTTTTTTAAGTATGCTATTTCGCTGTCGAGCAGTAACTGTTTTTCAGCGGTGTTTTATAACTTTCATTTTAGCTGTTGTACTTTTTTTATATTTCTTGGGAGCGTGCCTAATTTAGTATAGATTAAGTGATGGATGGATAGAAATCTTTAATATCAGATTCGGCGAATACATGTCATATTACGCAACCGGTCTATTACTGATCATATGTTTTCCCCATTGGTTTGCTCCAAAATTTGCTCTGAGTTCAAAGTTAATTTCTTCTCTTATAATTTATTTGTTTTTATTTATTTATTTTGTTGTTGTTTTGTTTTTGTTTTTACCTAGTTTACTTTTTGTTGGGCTTATTAGTCTGCATGTTGGATTAGCACTGATGTTTTCTTTGTGGACTTTTTTTTAGGTTGAATCAGTGTGCTATTTCTTTAGCTTCGAAGTTAATTTTGCGTCTGTTGCTTCAGATGTTTTGGCTATGTTTTTTTAAGTAACTTGTGTTATCGGGATTTTCGCTTGTATATGTTTCTTGTTTTATTGACAGGGATGGAGATGTTTCGTGAATCTTTTTATCTTATGTTTTCTTTGGAATTTATCTGGGCTGTTATGAAATTTAATATGTCGGATCATGTTCATTAGGTCATTTTCAAAATTATCTAGTCTGTTGCGTTGTGTCGAGCGGTTTTTGTTTAGTTTTCTTTGGGGGGACTTGTAAAATTCCTGGTTTAACCTTTTAGAGCCCATTGTTCCACTACTTGCGGAACATATTTTAAGACATTTTTTTATATATACCAGACGAGAATTAATGTTGATTGTTTTATTTTTATCGATAATATACTTGGAAAAGACTAAAATACAATATGTGCTTGCACATCGTGTTAAAATATATGACTTATTCATTTGTATTGGTTATGGTTGTTAAAGAGGTTTATTTTATGACAAAATCCGTTTAAAGTACACTGGACACCTTATCGATATATTTGATTTTGGTGTATATTGGCCTTGTGTAATGGCTAAAAAAAAAGAAAATACAAAGAGTGTTGACAAATACAAAATAAATCTTTATATAACACAATACAGAAGGATAAGGTGAAAGTTGAAGTTTCAAGTGTAAAACTCTTCAATCTTCATGCATACGAGAGATAGAGAGTCCGGGCGGGGATATATATAAAATATAGTTTTATGGTGTGCTATATTTATGCGATAAAGTGTTCAATATCAGAGACAGATTATGTGTAAATATAAAAGTGAACATTGAAGTCAACACTTAGAGGTGACAGTCTGTTTCATGCTAGATGCAATCGTCGGGCCACCTGACGATTGCGCCTAGCATGAAACAGACTGTCACCTCTAAGTGTTGACTTCAATGTTCACTTTTTATATTTGTTTATATATATATATAATATATATATATAACGTCTATGTAGTTGCCGCCGCCTGACAATTTGGTGAAGGAAGGTATGTTTGTTTCCAGTGTATCAAGGACGGTTTAAACTTCTAAGGTCGCCAGCTAATTGCAAATCTATTTCCTCTCTGGGTATGTTATAATGACCGCAGCATTGGAGAATGGACAAAATTAATTTATTAACTTTGATTTTCGTTGATTTTTTTCCATTCGTTTATATACACACCTATAGGTCCACTTGGAAAAGGGCGTTTTGCTTATATCCTGATTATGAAAGCTTTTTGATTGGTTGGTTAAACTGTTTATAAGACCATAGCTTCATTTGCCCCCTTCACATACTGCTTACGTATATACATATATAATAAAACATAAGTTTAAGATGGAATAAAAGTGCTCAGTATATCCGGGATAGAGCGTGTAAAATGTAAGTGTGGATTGCGATGTCAACACCGAGTGATAACAGTCACTTTCATGCTTGACCACAATCTTCAAGCTATATAATATATGTATATTTATATATATATGGAAAGTTAAGATTTTATCACTTCTCTCCAACCTCCAAGCTAGGGGTGAATAGAAGAAGACTGTCCCTTATAGCCATCAGACTAAGAAAAGATATACACTGAATAGAGGTAGATTATTTGGATACCTTGTGGCACACTATGTGCACCAGTTCCCTATATTTGATTCTTTCAAAAAATGTGGTTGGTTCTGCACAAGTTTCACTACTATAATATGATCATATATGCAAGAAGTCTGACTGATTTCTTCCAAGAACTGTGCAACTTGACTCATATGTAAAAGAAAAACGATGGGAGAGTCCATTTTTCATACATATACATACATACATACATATATATATATATATATATATATATATATATATATATATATATATATATAATTAATGTGGGATAATTTGTTACTATGATTAATTATTAACTTACATATACTGTATTTTTAGCATATAAAATGGTTTTATATTTATTTAATTTCTGGTGTTTATTTCTATGTGTTTATCTAGTCCTTGCGTGGGTATATCATGGATACGCTAATACTTATGTTGGACTTTGGAGCTTATGGAATACTAATTTATTTTCTCTCTTTCTCCAAGTATAATGTTTAGGAAGCTGTACATTACAAGTAGTGTTATAGTGTGTTCGTTTTTCATTCAATTCACTGCACTCGTTGCCTTTAGTATATAATACTAAGCTTACTAAATATACATATATAAAACTAAAAGCATTCAATGATTGTTTTCTTGTGTAAGACATAGATTAAAATACTTTTTTGGATTTTTAAAAGATATTAATACTTTCAGAGCTTTAAATTTACTGGTTGAATGTTATTTTTCATAAGGATTTATAAAAATCCTTTCAATAATTTTCATTCAATAAATATTAGCAATCAGTACATACCTGAGGAAGTCTCTTGTAAAGGGCCAGATTAAAACTCGTTTATTTTCTGATATGGAGGTGTTTTTTTATTTATTTCTGCTGAGTATGTAGATATCTGGATTAAGCCCAAGGCTGTCCAAATTCCAAGCAGGTCTTTCACAGTGCACAAATTCCGAGTTCTTTGTTTTAGCTCTCTATCAGCTAGCAGGTTCTTGGAATAGACCCAATTGCTTCTAAATTCTAAGGAGTTGCTTTTGAATTCGAAATGAATTTCACTTTTGTTTCTTGGACATTTTCTTCAGAGGTATATGGAAGATTTTCATCAGTGTCCTTATTGTTGCACACTGAGCTTGGATTGCTCCCAATCATCAAACTAATTGCCAAATATTTTGGAGGGCAGCACCTGGGCGGCAATTTGAAAATGTGTATAAACACACACATCATCATGTCATGGAAGATACACTCGGGGATATTATTCAATTCCATTTTGAAAGATATCTATGCAGGCTAACTATTAATCAGTATACAAAGAGTATGCTGAAGTTTGGCAGAGTGTGCAAGTATATGTTTGTATGTGTGTGTTGTGTGCATCTCTCTCTCTCTCTCTCTCTATATATATATATATATATATATATATATATATATACACACACATATATATATATATATATATATATATATATATATGTGTGTGTGCCAGAGTAACACAAATAGTGAAATATTTATTAAAACTGAATGTATTAAAAGTGCTCAATACAAAGTCGGAAGACCAGACTTGCAGATGTGTTTAATATCTAAAAATGATGAAAGCTGACTAGAGCACACTACCACGGTTTCGACCTCTACGGTCTCCTCAGGTAGTTTTGTTCAGCAAATCAACTACATGGAGTTCGACAATTTAAGCACTTTCGTAACTGGAAGTAGTGGAGGAAAAAGTGGGGGAGAAAAAATTCTAACTTTAACCGTGTTCAAATAACTCCAAGCTGAACTTCTTAAAATGTCTGCATTTGGTCATGATTTCTGATCTCCCGTTCAGCTACTGTTTTTATATGCTGCAATAGCCAGTTTCAGTTTTAAATTTCTTAAAATACTCCATTTAATGCTTGGACTTTTTGCTATGTTTCTTTCTAAACTTCCAATAGTAGCTTGCTAGTTTCGCACTGTCAAATTAAGTTATAGCTGCACAAGCAGTATGGGCAACATCATAAAAAGAATGAATAGCGGAAAGTTAAAGCTACAAAATGACATGAAAGGCGAGAATACGACCTTATGCAATTACAGAACAAAAAATAACTGTCCTTTAAATAGATTATACTGTACTGAACGGGTTGTATATTGTGTCGAAGTTGAAAATAGTAGCACAAAAAATACATCAGGTGTACTGAGGGACAGTTCAAGAGGAGGTGATACAATCACACCTCATCTTTTAGAATTCCGGGGCGTAGGTACAGCACGAAGCTAGCAAGCTACTATTGAAAGTTTAGAAAGAAACATAGCAAAAGTTCAAGCATTAAATGGAACATTTTAAGAAATTTAAAGACTAACATAATAGTCGAGAATACATGTAGACTATACCAAGAAGAGAAGCTGGCTATAGCAGCATATAAAAACAACAATGAATTGCTGAATAGGAGGTCAGAGATCATGACCAAATGCAGGAACTTTAAGAGGTTCAGTTTGGGGTTATTTGAACCCAGTTAAAGTTAGAAATTTTTTTTTCTCCCACTGCCACTACTTCCAGTTTCGAAAGTGCTTAAATTGTCGAGCTCCGTGTAGTTGATTTGCTGAACAAAACCACCTGAGGAGACCATAGAAGTCAAAACCACGGAAGTGTGCTCTGGCCAGTTTTCATCATCATATATATATATATATATATATATATATATATATATATTCTTATATTTTGATACTGTTAGAGAAGATTTTGCCTCCATCAGCATGGTTGATGATGACATCTAAGAGAAAAACCTTTACAGGCTAACATTTTCTACTGATATGAAGTGGAAACATTCATGCATTGAATATTGCTGCCATATCTGGTTTGGTGCTTCTGCTATGTATTTATAGATTCTTGACAAAAAACAAAGATGCATCTGCAATGTTATTGATCCTGACCTGGCATCCTGGCTTCAGTCACTTTCCCACCACTGTAGCATAGTTTCGCTGTGCTTTTTCTATAAATAACATAGTTTCCCTGTGCTTTTCTATAAATAACATAGTTTCCCTGTGCTTTTTCTATAAATATTTTCATGATAATTGTTCTGATAAGCTTTCCTCTTTGGTACCTCAACTTTATGAATTTAGGCGTAATACCAGATTGGTAGCTGGATCTCCTCATTTTTTAAATTGAAATTTCTAAATGTAACCATAAGTACTATGCTAACAGTTTCTTCTCTAGCACTTTTCAATTATGGAACTCTCTTCCATGTTCTTGCTTTTCAATCAACTTTGATTTTCAAAAATTTAATGCATTGTTAATCATTATTTTCTGTCTTTTCAATTCCTTTTTTTTTTTATTGACCTCTCTCTTCAGATTTTTTCATAGTCAGTAACCTCTTGTTTTAGTGGCTTTATCACCTTACATGGGGTGAAATGATTAAAAAAAAGTCCAAAAGAATCAAAGAGACTAGAATAGAAGTTTCATGCAAAGAAGTCATTCTCAGGATAGTTTATGAGCAAGAAAGGGAAATACATTAGCCTTTGAATAAAAATGTTTTGAATATTTAGATATTATGCTGTAGATAGTAAAATAAAATCCTCCAAACAAGTTTTGTTAAATTCAACTGACAAGGTTCACCCGTTAAGTTTTTAAGATTTTTCCAATTTTCAAATAAGATGTTGTTCTTTGGGATCAAAATTCTGGATAAAATGTCCAAAGTTCATGTTTTTCTTTTATTCAAGTTTCTGTAACTGCCTCTGTGGGCTAAACAAGATTTTGTTGGTTACGTCCTAGCCTTTTTAGAGTACTAGAATTGGAATCAGTTTAAAGTGATGTCATGTGTAATGTTTAAACAGTATAGGATATTTATATGTGTTGTAGTTATTACATTAGTATTAAATATTTTCTACACACTTAAAGATACTGTCTCATGTTGAGAAGGATATTACTGAAACCTACTGACAAGTGGACCAAACAATTATAAAAAAAAAAAAAGTTACTCTACAAAAATCTGGAGTCAGGGTGCTGAATATAACATAATATCAGCTAAGTAACAATTTTTATATTTGTATTAATCCTATATATATATGTGTGTGTGTGTGCATGTGTGTCCCTCCACATCCTTACTGGAATATTAGACAGGAAATTCCATTCATGGAATTTTACTATCCTTCCTGACCACTTGAAGATTTTGTTTGGTGAAGCTCACTTCTTTGTATATGAAACTTTAAGTGGCTAATGCAGCTGAAAGGTCAAATTAAGTACCTTTTATCATCATTTATATATATATATATATATATATATATATATTTATACACGTCTTGTCAGATATTTCAAAATTATCATTATTATTGCTTATTAATTATTAACATGATTCAGTTCTTAATTTCTATCATTTCATATTTGTATTCAATTTGCATCATGATATTACAAAGAAAAACGTACTTACTAAAAGGGATTAATTTCTTCTTACAAAATTCTAATTTTCAAATAAATTTAAAAGAATATGCTTTAAATTTATTTTCAAATTACAAAAAATGTGTTTTTCTCACTAAACAATACCACTCTATTTCATCTTTACTTGGAGAAAAATGTTTTTCTACAGAATCAATCAACTATTAATAAATTAAAAAGTTGTTGAACTATTCTATCAGCTGATAATTTTCTTGACCATTGTAGCATAAACTGTATTTTCCTATTCTAAGAGAAATAGGAAAGAAACATTAGTGAGGTGGCACTAATATAGCCTAGGCAAGATTACTACCAGCTGACCACTGGACACACATTTTGGCTTGTTTTCAAAAGTGTCCCTTTCGAATTCTTTTCCTCTTATCATTTTTCAACTTGTTTTCTTTTTACACCTTCTTATTGCATTGAGATATATATATATATATATATATATATATATATATATATATATATATATATAACCTTGCTTGCTGTGACATTTCTTTGTGGTCAAGCGGTAAAGCACACTGGATCAAATGGTGGTTTCCCCTATAAAAAAGGGATGCATGTTTGATGCCTGCTGAGGAACACACTTTCTTTACTAAGATTTCTCGAATGCAAAGGTCGATAGATGTAAATACACAGTGTTTAATAAATAAAATATTGGGTATCTATTTCAAATATGAACTACCCACTTTTAGCAGCATTTGAAATAATATGTGTATGTATATATATATATATATATATATATATATATATATATATATATATATATATATATAAAAGTAGTTGATAATGCAACTGGAGTCTTTCAGGATATTTATTTAGGAAGATGCAACTGGAGTCTTTAAGAATATTTATATAGGAAAAATAAATTGAAAATGCAACTGGAGTTTTTAAGGATATTTATTTAGAGTAACTTTACCAGTTTCACATCTGTATGGTTTTCAGAAGTTAAATTGAGATGATGGAGAGACATGTAGCTATGCCATGATATGTCTTGAATTTTGCCTCTCATATCTGTTACATTATACACACACACACACACACACATGTCAATCCTTGATTTTCCTCCTCCTCCTTTTCTTCTTCTTTAATTCATGATATAACTACAACTCCTCATCTTAACACTTTCATCATTTGGTCTTAGTCTTTGCTTCCTATTTTTCTTCTTTTTAAATTTCCCATAGCAATACTTCATCAATCTTCACTTTTTCATCTTTTTTATGTTCTTTTCTTCCCATTTTCTTTCATTTTACATATAAGAAGTTCACCTCTCATCACATTTTTCATCATTTGTTAAGCTCTTTTAACTTCTTGCCTTTTTTCCCCATTTTCTTGATCTTCTTTCTTTCCACATATAACAGTTTCACATTTCATCTTCACATTTTCATTATGTTGCCTGTTTATTCTTAACCATTTTCTTCCTCCTCTTTCATTTCATATCTAACTCGTTCACATTCATTTTTAGTCAATTCACTCCAGGCAAGGTGTTAATATAACTAAGGCACAAGGTGCTACTGGGAATGAAAGAGAATGAAAAGACTTTAGAAGGAATTGGAAATCCAATCCTAAACAGGAAACAATTACTTTATTTATAAGCACTTTTATCTTGCCTTTCTCTTTTCTTCCCATTTTTGCTTCATTTCACATAGAACTAGTTCACTTCTCTTCTTCAGATTTTTCATAAGTTTTTAAGTTTTTTACTCTTTTCTAATTCAATTTTCTTCCCATTTTATTTTTCTTTCATTTCACATATAATTAGTTCCCATCTCTTCACATTTTTCATCATTTTTAAGCTCTTACTTTTTTACCGTTTTTTTCTTTCCTTTTCACTTCCTATTTGACTGCTTCACCTGTCTTCACATTTTTAAGCTTTTTTTCCCCAGGTCAACTTAGCTATTTCTTCTCTTTTTCTATTGCTTTTCTTTTTCTTTTTTTTTTTTATCCTTCCAACTTTTCTTCCCGTTCTTTTACTTTTCACTTTTTATATCCTTTAATTCTTCTCCATCTTCTTCCAATCCTTTTATTTCTGTTCCATCTTCATTTTTAAAATCGTGTTACATATTTTCTTTTCTTCCTCTCTATCTTTTTTTCTGTTTTGCTTTTCTCCTTTTCATTGCAAATCTTCAGTTTCCCTCCATTTCCCTTTTTGTAATTAATTCTTTCTCCTTCTTTTGTTATTTTACTCTCATTAATATCATGATTGTCATCATTTCTTTTTCACCTTTTTCTTTCATTCTCTTCATTTTTCTTCTCTTTATTCAGTGCTTCTTCCTCTTTTGCTCTTTTATTTATTTTTTGCTTATCCTCCCAGCACCACCATTATCATCACCACACTGACTAAATTTGTGAAGCTTTTGTAATAAAGTATTTTCTTTCATGCTTTCTTTTATTCTTTCATTCATTCATTCTTTTTTCTTTCTTTCTACTGTTTTTCTCCAATCAAATAATTATCTTTACCTTTAATCTTTACTCTAGGCCTTCTCCCAAATTATCCTTCTCTTTTGTCTTTTTTTTCTTACTTTTCTTTTCCTCTCTCTTTAAAACTCTTCGCTCCTTACTAACTAAAAACCTTGTCTGCCCACCCATCTACCCATTCAGTTTTCATCAACTCATCAAACTGGCACATCCGAAAGGGTGGATGATTCCCAGAGCAATCACTAGCTCACAACAGAGTAAAATCTTGGATGGGACCAACTACTTGACAAGAGGTCGGGTAGGAAATGGAATTTCATACAAGCAGAGGCACACTAAATGCATCTTCCAAATTATCAGGAGACACCATAGAGATTTGGAAGGTATTCCATATTGCAGCACTATTCCCTACCATTAAATTCTCTTTACCAACAGTGACTCACCAGCTAGTAGGACTTCCTTCAGAAGTCATTATCCTGTCCTGATGACATCTAAACTGAATGACCAATGGACAGTCTTCTAGACTCATTTAACATCAACGTTTCATAGTATAATTTTTTTTTTTTTTTTTTTTTTTTTTGGTTTTTGGTGGATGGTCACCCACCTGAAGTCTGTAATAATAGCCCTTTTCTTAAATTTCCTTATTTTCACCTTTTATTCTCTCCTGACATGTTTATCTGTAATATTCTTTCAAAATTGATTTTTATTTATAATGCAGTTCTTTTACAGTCAGTTTAGATAATCAGTTATAATAAAAATGATTTTCTATTTCATATAAACCAGCATTCAAAGAAAAGTTACTATCACTTTTAAAGGATGATAGGCACACTGAAAAATTTGACTTAATAAAAGAAAAATTGATTGCTTCACACATTTAGCATAGATTGCTTATCATTATAATTGTGTGTGGTATGATCATGCTAGTGGGTAATTTTAAATGCCTATGTACCAAGTTCCACTCTGGGGGTCCTATCAGTAAAAATGGCACTGTAACTATGTATATTTGGAATGTTGTGTTTAGATTGACAAGATTTTGTGGATGATGATCACAGTTGCGCACAAAGTAATTTTTTGTAACTCTGAAATGCTGACGTGTCCAGGAATTTTACTCCTATGATTTTCAGTACCCTTCTTTATCATACCCAATCGCAACAGGGATAAAAAATAGTTTCCACATTTTAGTTACTTTTGTTGAGTGGGTAGCCATGTTCAAATGCAAAATAAGTAACAGAACTGTCCAACAAGCAGAATTGACAAAGTTTGCAATAAGCAATAACATAATAAAGAACAGGGTAAAAAATAATATAAAGCAAGCAAGTAAAATATGCAAGGCAAATTAATAAGGCAAAAAGTTCACAAACTAAGAATTGGCATTGAAACATAAAAGTAAGTTTGGACAAGTGAATGTAGCATTCTGACTTCAAGACAGACCAGGACTGCATCAAGTCAAAACAAGAACCAGCCTAGTTTTTGGTCTCGGATAAAATCTCAGCATGAATTTGTATGCTTCTGCCTATAAAAGGGAATGTGAAAGTGTTTTGCAATTATTTCCCCAGTAAGATGGAAATCAATAACTTTGACTTGCACTTTGCACGTCCTTATAATTTAACAGTTTTTGAAATTCTTTTTTAGAAATATTGGAATTATGTGAGCAAGGCATATCAATTAATTAGCAGGCTCCTTTATTATTATTGCTATATTTCAAGCACTGTACTCTGGGCCTCCTCAGGAGTCTGTGGTATTTGGTATCCTTCCAGGGAATCCTTTATTTATTTGATCCAAGGGAGTATGTTATGTAAGTTCCATCACAAATGATAATAGCACTGGTATCAGTCTGCAATTCTGCTGAGTCACTATATATTTCTACACTGTCTGACTCAAGAATTGAACTCACAGCTTCAAGAGAACCAGACGAGCATTATCAAGGTTATTACCCATTAGGGTCAATTAAATTCAATAATGTATACATAATGTTCTTATTTTTGATTCCACTATGATGATTTCTTTCAATCAATTCATCTCAAGCAAAGTGATAATGCCACTAAAATGCAAAGGGCTACTGGAAAAGAGAATGAGAATACTTTAGAAGGGAATGGAAACCCAATCCTAAAGTGGAAACAAGGGATATACATTTATTCCTGTTCATTAAAGACCAGGAAAAATGTGATAGGCAAAATGTGTATGGCTTACTGATGGAATGATTTGAGTATATCTAGGTCAGATAATTAATTCACTTATGAATATCAACTGAACATTTATATTATGAGAATTCCAGAACTCAGGAGAACCCAACCACTAACACTCAAAGAAAGATTATCAAAAGTTATCATATGTAGATTCAAAAGCTGAAAAATATGCAAGAATTCTTAAAAATGTTTTTGATGGACCCTGATAATTTTATGTTCGCAAGATTACAAATATATATGAACCAACTCCAGTACAATATTTATTATCTACCCTTCTATAAAGAAATAAATACGAAAACAATTGTTTTTATTCACAAATTTATAAAACTGTCTGAACTATAGAATAAGAAAATATTTAAATAAATACACAATGGTGAGTTACTGTAATTACAAATTTTAAAAAGAATGCATTTTCTAGACATTTTTTTTCATTTCCCATATAAATTCCCCAAAATTGGTTCAGAGCATCTGAATTTATACCTTTTTTCTCTCAAGAATTGTCAGCAAAAATGTTAAACTATTTATTAGATAGTTTATTTACTAGAATAGTTTGGCAAAGTTTAACACATGTACCTGCAAAATGAAGGAGTATACAGTAACAATCCTTTTGAGAAACATTGCTCCCCAGGTCATATAGTTGAAATTGGGTCAAGCTAACGGTTTCCTGGACCCAATACTTGCATCTGGTCTAAATTCCTTACACTGTAATATTAAATGTAACTGATATCTTTTGATTCTTTTTGTTTCTTCTTGTTTTAACATTTTTCATCTTGACTTGATTTTTATGGATGTGTGTTTAGTGGTGTGGTTATCATCACAGAAAGTAGGAGTAGTATGTCAAATTCAAAATCTATGATATCATTAGATTCACTTTCACATAAAAGATATGACTCCATCTCTTCTACCTGCTGCTATGGATTAAATAACAAGGTAAACTGAGCACTTCAGTCTTGGTAAGCAGCCAGTCTAGGAGAAAATAATTCTGAATTCCTACTGACGGAAAAAGCAACAGAAAACCAGTCTGCTATCTTACCCAAGAGGTTCTAAAAATAATAAAGAAATGGAACCTGGAATTGTTTTAAAAAATTATGATAATAATAAATCACTTCCTCTTAAAAATTATATCTATCAGCTATTAATAAAGTCTATATGCATTTTTGAAAATCCATTGTGTATTTCTGTGTACATCCATGTATAAAGCTGATGTTTTATTCTTGTGGTTTATTCTTGACCCATTTCAAACTCTGTTCTTGAATAACAATCTGACTCATGTAATGACCTGACCCAGCTCAAAATTTTTTGAATAATGATCTGAGCTATCTTGTGATTTATCCTTGAGAAATAATCTGACCCATCTCCAGTTTTATTCTTGAATAATGATCCAACCCAGCTCATGTTTTATATATGAATAATGATCTGATGCATCTTGTGTTTTATTCTTGAGTAATGATCTGCCTCAGCTGATGTTTTACTGAGATGATTATATAGTATGTTTAATCCAACAATCATTATCAATGAGTTACTTGTAAAATTTGAAATTAGATCATGACAGTCCAATTAGAAACTATTTTTTATTATAAAAAAATAATAAATATTAATAAGAACCTAAAAAGAAATGACCAACAATCTTTTCCCTTCACTCTGTTGAGTTGAGTGGTTGAAAACTTAGACTGTGTGGTTTCATTATTTAATTCCCAGAAGCAAATTGATAAAATTCATTGATGGTAATTGATAGAGAAAAGTATCTTTCCAATCTGAAGTGTTGTGCTGAAGACAAATACTGCAGTCAGTCAAAGTTAACTGCAGCTCGAAAATCTCCAAAAATAACGTGCATTTGAAAAAGGGCTTCTTGAAGAGATTCTTATGACGAGGAAGTAAAATTTCATGATAAGGAGGCAATACTAATAAGAGTTCATTTGTAATGCTCTGTTTCACAGGATTCAGGATCATGAATTTTGACGTGAAAATATACTGGCCGACCTCAAACCCATCCACTCAAAGAACATAATCCCAGTGCTTTAGGAATTCTAAAAATGGTTGAGAAATCCCAGGAAGGCTTCTTTTCACTTTTCAACTCTCTTTAAAGGCACATTGTCAAAAGACATTAAGGATTTATTCTTCTTTGCTGCTATTTTGGCAGTTTCTCAAAACATTTTCTTGAAATAAGATCAGGTGATTTTACTGATGGATGGATGAATGGCTAGATAGATAATGAAAAGACTTAGCTAGCTAGCTAGATAGATAGATCATTAAAAGACTTATCTATCTTAGATAGAAACATAATAAAAAAGACTTAGATCATGAAAATACTTAGACAGATATGGAAAAGACTTAGGTCTTTTCATTACCCATTTATCTATCTAGTTAGCTAGAAATGCATTAAAAAGACTTATCAAGCTAGATAGATGATAAAAACAGATAAGGAAAAGACATTTATAAAAAACATAATGGTATAATGATATGAGCAGAGTGATATATATATATATATATATATAGAGAGAGAGAGAGATTATCAAGATCACTTACTTTACATTTCTCACACCATAGATGCATTAGGACCCATTTAAACATACACAGAGACCTACCAAACCCTTTCTGGTTAAAAATAATGGAAGTATTAATAAAAACACATTCTCAATAATATCAGTTATGAACACGGCCACAACAAGTATAAAAATTTTATTACTACCAAATGCAGGTTCTTATGTAAAACAAAAACTTAGTAGAAATATCAAGACACAATAGGTGCAAACTTATAAATCAAGACAACAAATGCATAAAATTTCAAACAATTAAACAATTATTTACAGTTTACACAATTACAAAAAAAGATACAAGTTTGCACAAAATTAAGGCAGGATAACAATTTCAAGGATTACCAATGAAAAGTGGAAAATTACTACAAGGGAAAAATAAGGATTTTATAAATGACACAAAAAACAATACAAGAAGGCAATAAAAAAAACAAGGGTTCAACAGCCTTTGAGAAAAAATGAAACAACTTACTTTCACTTTCTTCACATGTGTTTCTGGAACACAGTAAATTTTTGATAGGTCCTCTTATTAGTTTTAACGTCACACAGTTCATGCTTGGGAAAATTTCTTTAAAATCTTTTCATTTTAGGCTGTTCAACCACAGGAGAATTTTCACTTTAACTTTTGGTCTCTCTGCTGGCTAGTAACTGGTGCCTTCTTTAATGTTGTCCTCTTTCATGTTGACAACCTGCCTTGTCACTTTGTTGTCCAAAAATCATTTCCTTTTATTTACTAACCTGACCTCTATTTATTTTAAAATTTTGGCTCACCTCTGCAACATTATTTGGGATGTTATTAGAGCTTGAGACCACGTCTCTCATTGATCGATATATACAAAAAATCATTTTCTATAAACTTGAAATGAATCCTTCACAAATTCTGGTAGGTTTTAACTTCTGAGCCAAAAAAAGATGCACAATTGTAACAATTTTTACACAAATCGTCTGGCCTTCATAAAAATGCACTTCTCTGAAAAGAACATGCAATAAAGAAAAACAACTTTTTGATAATTTTACATTTAGACTATTATAATATTTTGTAAAATTATAAAAATAAAATTTTTATATATGCTGACCATGTTCAAAAATAGAAAAAGCATTCCTATCCCTATATATATAAAATGATGTAATCGCCATAAAACTTTTAATTCTATTTATTGCTCTTTTTCTCATTTCTTTCTCATATGTGCATGCACACACACATATGTAAATGCAAAATACAGTTAAAAAAGCATTAATAATAATAATAAAAAAGAAGCCAAATTATAATAATATCAACTAACAACATGGCCACAACATTTTGACCATGTTCAAAAATGTAAAAAACATCCCCATACACATATATATATATATATATATATATATATATATATATATATATATATAAAAAGCTTTGATCATGGCTAATGGATTAATGGAAAGTGCTTAGATCTGTGGATCTTTCTTGAGCACAGTTTTTCACACTGTCTATAAACGAAATCACTTGAAAAAGATAATAAAAATATTAATCTCAATGTCTTGTCATTTGTCTTCAGTAAAAGTTCTATAAAAAAAGGAATTGCTGCCCAGATACACAATTATATATAGATAGATAAGCACAGATAGATATGCAATGATATCTTACTGGTTAATGAAAACATTAAACTTAATCTTTTATATGTATTTTATTCAACTCCAGATCTTGTCAATTCACATTGATGAGGATACTAAGTGCAACATCTATTCTATATGATCTGAAACAAACCACATATGACAGATATATAGATAATAGAAATGTTAGCTGGAGAGACAGATAATAAATTTTAAAAACTTAGTTAATGAAGAATTAGCTAACTCTTCATTATTTAACTAGTTCAGTAGCTAGATAATGAAAAGATTTAGTGTGACAGATAATGAAAAGATTTTCAATAATGAAGATCTAACTAGATAATGAAAAGACTTAGCCTGATATATAGAAAATAGTGACCTAGTTAGATAATGAAAAGACTTAGCCTGATATATAGAAAATAGTGACCTAGTTAGATAATGAAAGGACTTAGCTGGACAGATAGAAAAATAGTTAGCTACTGCAATAATAAAGAGATAGCTTACTAGATAGCTAGATAATGAAAAGACTTAGATACACAGATAATGATAAAAGTTAGCTGCCAAGTTAGATAATGAAGAGTTAGCTGGCTTGCTAGAAAATGAAAAGACTTAACTGGACAGATAGAAAATAGTTAGCTACCTAGTTAGATAATGAAAAGACTTAGCTTGACAGGTAATGAAAAGAGTTAACTGGACAGAAAATAGTTAGTAACCTAATTAGATAATGAAAAACTTAGCTGGACAGATAATGATAAAAGTTAGCTACCAAGTTGTTGTGGTAGGATCCACCTAATTTGCATAGTGGAGTACCGACCATATAAATATGGTTGGTACCGGGAAGAGAGGGAGGAATCAAGAGATTCAACCAGAGACTCTGCCCAACTGCGACTCAGTCAATACATTCTCCAGGAACGGTCTTACCAGGAATATACAAAAGACTATATGTAAATATTGTGTACACTTTCTTGTTTCAATACATTTTGTTCTAAGTACATTTTGTGTTGCATTATTATTCCATGCATTAGTCAAGTTTCAACAGTAATGAAGAGTTAGCTAGCTTGCTAGAAATGAAAAGACTTAACTGGACAAGTCGGAAATAGTTAACTAGTTAGATAACGAAAAGACAGACAGGTAATGAAAAGAGTTAGCTACCTAGTTCAATAATAAAAAGCTAGCTAGTTTGATAATGTAAAGACTTAGCTGGACAGGTAATGAAAAGAGTTAGCTACCTAGTTTAATAATAAAAAGCTAGCTAGTTTGATAATGTAAAGACTTAGCTGGACAGGTAATGAAAAGAGTTAGCTACCTAGTTTAATAATAAAAAGCTAGCTAGTTTGATAATGTAATGACTTAGCTGGACAGGTAATGAAAAGAGTTAGCTACCTAGTTCAATAATAAAAAGCTAGTTAGTTTGATAATGTAAAGACTTAGCTGGACAGGTAATGAAAAGAGTTAGCTACCTAGCATGATAATGGAACCTTAACTAGATAAATTGATAATGAAAATATATAATTATCTAGCTACATAAGTTTGCTAGCTTGATAGATAATAAAAAGAGATAGAGATAGACATGAAGAAAGCAAGATAAAAAGACAAATGGTGAGACTTGTTTTCTCGTACAACTTAAGCATTTTTTATTTGAATTTTGTATAGAAACTAAATTAAAATCATTTGCTATGATTGACAAATGACTTAAAGTGAAAAAGGTTCTTTTCTTCTTTAGCTTGAATCAGGGAAATAAGGTCCCCCAGCTTAGTCAACATCATGTTGCAATGATCTGTGTTGATGGTTTGTCTCACTTCAAGCAAATCCAGGAGGATCACACCTTTCCTATCACAAAAAGACAGTGCACTTCCCTTTGTTCACTGATGGCAACATTTTGAACTTTTCCTTTGATCAGGAATTCTTCATGTCACCACTCCATAGACTGTCATTTTGATTCCAGCTCTTAATAGTGACACCAGTGTCTTGTCAACAGTGATGACATTCCACGAAACTGTCACCTTCGGCTTGTTATTGGCACACCATGTCTTGACAGATTGACATTCATTGGTCTTTCTGTTCTCATGTGAGTATTTGAGAGGCCCAACTGGCACAAACTTTGATATCATAATTTTGTCACTATCATTTCCAATGCATTGGAAATGATATTCAGTTCCATACATTGATTTGCATAGATGAACTGATCAAGACACTCCTCATTTCATGGGTTGTTAACATTACCTAATATCTAACTGAGCTCATATCAACTGTTTGGTTTACATAAATGAGCAGTAAGATACAATGAATGTCAGTGGATTGAATCACACACTTCTGCTTTTTTGCACACTTTTGTGTAAGATGTCATTTTGCTAGACTGATGCTGAGTTGTTATTTGTAACAAAACAAACAATATAGATTATTAGTAGGGTGTTTCAACAGATACACCACCTATATCTGTGCCTGATACTGCATACCAATATAACTACATAGGAGGTATTGTTTTCAGATTGCCCCCTATGTAGAAATATATATATATATATATAGTAAAGAAAAATACTTAACATATGCTTCTTATAATATGTAGATATAATAAGCCAGAAAAAGAAATTCGACAAATAAATATAATAATATTGACAAGACTAATAATATTTATTTTATATTAGTAGTCTCTTGTTACAATTAATATTATATATGTCATCTAAATTATGGAAAGAGGAAAATAACACTCACATCTCCTTTTAACAGATATATTTCCCAAAATGACACAAAAATATCTTGAAATATGAAAGAGTAAATTTATTCATTATAATCAACATTGGCTTCAACCATGGCAACCACATGAATACAGAATCTCATGCAGCTCTTCTTGATGGTCTTCTTGTTTAAGTTGGTGAATGCTGCCATAATCTTTACCTTCAGTTCATCTTAGGTGTTACCAGGAGCTTTTTTGGTCTCTTGCTCAACTGCACCCGACAAGTAATAATCAAGGGGGTTACAGTCTGGAGAATTAGGTGGCCAGATATAAGGGCTGATGTGGTTGCAGAAATTGTCTGACAGCCATGACTGGGTTCTCCTGCTTTTGTGGCATGGTGCAGAGTCCTGTTGCCAGATACAGGATCTCGCAGCAGCCACCCTCTTGACCCATAGCAGCACTACCTCCTCAAGGCACTTGATGTAGGCCTCTGTGTTGTCTGATTTCATGTGGGGAAATGAATGGGGGCATAACAAGAGCATCATGAGTGATCACTCCAAACACCATGGTGTTGACTGGATATATCATCCAACTCTTTCCGAATCCTCTGCACTTTCCTCAGATTGATACCCAAAGACATCCACATTCCCTCTTTATTCCATTGGTGAGTAGTAAATGAACCACTGCTCTGTGGAACAGACCCCCAAGTGGATGTTTCCCTGATCATTATAATTTTAACTTGTTCAAGTCTAAAGTTAACCATTATCTTTCCCTTCTATCCATATAAACTACCTCTTAACATAACCCTCTACTTTGAGTGACCCCCGTAATGTAAAAAGAAAAAATATGTATGTATGTATGTGGGCATGTGGCCAAGTTGTTAGAATGTTCATTTTCCGACTATAATACCTGGCCTTGAATCTCACCGTGGTTGATTTACCATGAAGATGACTTCTTGATGTTTGCAGCAGCATGCAGCAACTTTGGAAAGTCCCTGAAAACCATGCCACAGGTTGATCCAAGCTTTGGGACTGAAATTAGGTAGATGGTGCTTATCTGATATCATTGATGGTTGTGTAAGCACAAACTCACAAGTCATCATGACTGAGGGTTTGAGCGTACCGGCATTGATCAAATTGCTGATCATGACAGTGCTATTATTTATAATGGGTTTCTTTGTTCTTAACCATTAAGGACTGCTGATGTCATTCTTCTACTACCTTCTTCTTTTATGTGTTATGTCCCTTAAAGTCATGGCTCTCCACAATATCCTATTCTTTGTTGCTCTCAGCAATCTTTGCTTTTACTATCCCTGTTCTGTTCAGATATCCATATTCATTTCTCATCAGCACTTCCTCATTATGTGTCCTAAAAATTTCCATGGCCTCTTTCTGAGTCTAATTATAGATGTCCTTTTTGTTTCCATTTTCCTTGAAACTTCCTCATTGCTTACATGCTCTGTCCATGGCATTCTCAGCATCCCTCTGTAGAATCACATCACTTTTGCCTCAAATGTCTGAGGAAATTGTCCAGTATTCACTGCCATATACAAGGGTTGACATTACATAGCAGTTCATTGCTCTTTTCTTTATTATTATTTTCTTGTTTCTTAATACTTTGTTTAGTTTTTGGAAAGCATCTTTTGTTATTCGAATGCATATCACATTTTCTCTTATCTGTTAAAACATTTACCAGATATTTAAACATCTGTACTTTCTGATTTGATTTTGACATCTGCAATTCATATTATATCATTATGTTGATATTATCACGATATGCTATTCTTTTATCAAATACATGACAATATCTCAGCTATTGTTTATGTCCATCAAGGATAACAATGGTTGTAACAGCCTTGCTGCAACTACCTGGGTAGATCAAGTAGTTACCAGAGAATGGTCTACTAAAGCAATTTTTCATCTGTTTTCTTCATCAATTCTAGTAAGCCAATTATGATTTTTTTTCTGCAGTATCTGGTGATGATGGTAACATCCAAGTAAATGTGGAGTCATGCCATTCTCATGAGGAAGCACTTATATCAGGCTTCATTTAAACTCAATTTGCAGATTCTATTTTCTTTACTGATAAATACTGTGTAACCTGAAATCTCGAAATTATTGCAAGTCCACTGATGATTTCACAGCACTTTTATTTCTAGAACTGTGCTGGATTATTCATTTTGCTGAACGAAGAGAAATCAACTAATAAAAGTTTAATAATACACCTCTGACCTCTTAATTATGCATTTCTAATATCTCTGTAGCATCATTGACTGTTAGAAACGTATATTAAATCATTATTAAATGTAACAACACCTGTAGCCACCTGATAAATTAGTGCAACATTTGCATGAAATTCAAATGCTTGCTCTTAATTTTATTTGGAATAAAAGAGGTACCAGATCATCAGTTGCCAGAAAATCAGTGGTGCATATATATTTATATCTTTATAATAATTTACTATTTTCTTTATTCAGTGACTTAAGTATTATTTCGACTTTTAGTAATTTTATTAATAAACTATTTGAATTATTAAACAGTGTCGACACTTACTGGTATTTTATTCATTATAATATAATTTTGACTCTTGGATTTGAGTGACAGGGAAACAAAGTGCATTAACTAAATGATTTGGTTTCCTCTATTTATAGGGTGAGTAGACAAATTAGTGATCAAAGTGGACAAAGTTCTATAAAAACGTCAACAAAGAAAGCAAAAAGTCTGCTTCTCTGTTTTTCTACTGACATAAGTGCAGGATTAAATCATTTTCACTTTGCCTGTGTCAGATTTATACATGCTTCAAATAACTTTTTGGATTCCATACTGTAAATGATTATCTTAATTTACCTTGTGTGTAGCTATATATTGCTCACGCTATATATGTACATGTATGTATCAGTTTAGGGCAAATATAGGCATGTGGCCTAGTGGTTAGAACATTTGTATTTCAACCATGAGGCCCAGGTTTGAATCACATGATGATCAATTTATCAGGAAGATTATTTTTTGGTGTTATAAGCTTGGGAAAGCAATCCTGTGAGGCATTTTTGGAAAGTGCTTGAGAAATGCACCATGGGTTGACCTAAGCCTTGTGAGCAAAATTAGGTAAACGAAACTATTCCAAAGTGGTCAATAGCTGTGCTAGCACAAAGTCGCAAGTCATCGTGAATGAGGGCTTGGGTGTATAAACCTTGTTCAAATTGTTAATCATGCCAGATTATGTGCTCTTTCACAGAATCTTCGAGAAAGTTCATTATGGTTAATGTATAAGACAGTTTTAGAAACCTTGTCAAACTGTCTTATATATTTACCATTCCAATGGATTCTCATCAAACTCTATTCATATCAGCATATATATATATATATATATATATATATATATATATATATAAACACATATATTTAGCAAATATATATCTATAGAGATATAAGACAGATATATAATGACCTCTCCCATCAATTTTGATCTCTGAATGTCCAACAGTTCAATTTAAAACTGAACAGCCAGATAATTTGAATATTGTTTTAAAGGCTTGTGTAGAATCAGACACTGGAAAATTGATAACAGAATATTGTTGCACATTGTGCTCCAACGTCTCTGAACAGGCCTTGTCATGTTTTCTTGCCACAGTGTTTAAGTTCTATAGAATAATATCAAAACCCAAGAACAGTACATCTACTTAAACATCTGGTTTGAATTCAGAGTTTTACTTTTCCTAGACTGGCTATCATATAAAGGTAAGCAAGAAAGCCTAGTCTGTGCAGCTGTTTAACCTTTTAACCTTTAACTGGAGGAATGTGGATTCATGCCTTTTTAAAAGGCATTAGCCCAACATAAACAAAACAGAACCAAGTGGAATTTGAACTCAGAATACTGATTCCATTTTTATTGCATGTAACTGCCATACCACCTGTATATCCACTAGAGTGTGCAATGGGTAAATTGTCACCATTTTATATTTTTAATTTTGTGCATACACGATGTTTGTTTTTGATTTTGTCAGTTGCACAGTATAGTAGGGTCAGTTGGGCAGTGTCTGGGAGAAAAAGAGCACCATGATGCAATTTACTTGATTTGGAAACAGCATACTATACTGCCTGCCATTCAGACCAGGAGCTCCAATATGGACATTTCAGGATCTTTGGGTATCAATCTGAGGAAAGTGCAGATGATTCAGAAAGAATTAGATGATATATCCAGTCAACACCATGGTGTTTGGAGTAATCACTAGTGATGGCAACGTTATGCCCCCATTCATTTCCTCACATGAAATCAGACAACACAGAGGCCTACATCAAGTGCCTTGAGGAGGTAGTGTTGCTATGGGTCAAGAGGGTGGCTGCTGCGAGATCCTGTATCTGGCAACAGGACTCTGCACCATGCCACACAAGCAGGAGAACCCAGTCATGGCTGTCAGACAATTTCTGCAACCACATCAGCCCTTATATCTGGCCACCTAATTCTCCAGACTGCAACCCCCTTGATTATTATTTGTCGGGTGCAGTTGAGCAAGAGACCAAAAAAGCTCCTGGTAACACCTAAGATGAACTGAAGGTAAAGATTATGGCAGCATTCACCAGTTTAAACAAGAGGACCATCAAGAAGAGTTGCATGAGATTCTGTATTCGTGTGGTTGCCATGGTTGAAGCCAATGGTGATTATATTGAATAAGATATTTTTGTGTCATTTTGGTAAAATATATCTGTTAAAATGAGATATCAGTATTATTCACATTTTTGTGTAATTTAGACATCAATTTATCTATTGTCCCTGTATTATCTATGTTATTTATGTATATTGTGTTTGCATAGATATTTTTTTCCATTTTTCATATTTCAACTTTTACTCATGCACAAAGACACGCATTCCTAAGTTTATGGAGGTTAAATTTGTTACCATGTCATTGATCAAACAAACCAACAGCATGTAAAGAGTAACTTATCTGATATCAAGCATGGAAGAAGAGAAAAATAAGGCACACAAACCAACAAAGAATTTGTTTGTGTGTGTGTGTGTGTGTGTACATCTTACATCATTGAGCAAATAATAGCCATATTGATATTAGGGTCAGGAAAATTATTTACAAATAAATCAGAATATGAGCTGTTTATCTATCAGTGCCAATAAAAAAGATCATTTGTGCATTGACTGGATGTGGAGGGGGCATAAAAGTTTTCAGGATAGAAAACAAAACTAGCAAAATAAGTTCTAAATTCAAATGAGGTGGTTATGTTCTCTTCTCCTTAATGTCCCTTAGCAATGACTTCATATCCCTCTCCCCTGTCAACTATGGATAAAATAATGTAAAATCTTAATAATGTAATAATAATGTAAAATCTATCCTTGATAGAGCAACCCGTCTAAGAGAAGAAAAACTTTGAATTTGAACCTTTGAAGAATACAATTTCTCACATGAACAGTCTTGGTAATTCACAGCTATTAAAAGAAAAAGAAAACCTCAGAAAGTCATGATTGCCAAAATGTTGAATGAAGAGGGAAATCAAAAAATACCTTATCAATAGAATTCTTGGCATCTTGTCTCAAAAGAATTCTTGAAAGCATTTTATTCCTTTTTAGGGAATCCTTTTCACTTTAAAAAGTTTTAAAAAGACTATCAATTTACCTCAAGCAAGGCAAAAAAGCTATTAGAGTGTAAAGGGTTAATGAGAATGCAAGAAACAGTGTGGACAATAAAAGAACAGGATTCAAGATAAAGATGACAACAAGAATTCAGGTTTTTGAAGAGCATAATTGACAGAAAAGCAGGAAACTGGAAGAGGCTTCCACAACTGAGTAGTGTAGGAGAAGAAACTGTTAACATAGAACTTACAGTTAACATAAGTAATTTCACCAGTGAAATTAAGACACCTAACTGATAATCTAGTACTGCACTTAAATTCATGAACTGAGTCACTATTGAGTGATATGCAAATAACTCTGTCCATGGTTTCTGATGTCATTTCTAAACTGGATCATTACAAAGCATGTGAACTTAATGTTATCTCTGCAGTAGTCCTTAAGAAATGTGCTCCTGAACTGTTTCCTGTTCTCCCCAAACTCTACAATAAATGCCTTGTTGCTTCTTGCTTTCTATTTTTGTTGGAAATCCTCTTCTGAAGTCCCAGTCTTTAAGAACTCAGACAAATCATGTGTTCTTTCTAGTTATTAGCCTTCTACCTCTTTTGGGCAAAGTTCTCAAGGTTCTAGTTAAGCATCTCACATCACAGTGTCTTCTTTCACATAAGCAATATGACTTTTGCTTCTGTAGGTCAACAGCTGATATGTTAACAATTATTGCTGAAAGAGTTTATTAACCTTTGGTGAAGCTCAGACTTTAGATATCTCAAAGGCATTTATGTATGCTGATGACAACTATTTACTCCTGTCTTAATAGTAAGTCTAATCGGTTCAATAAGGTTCAATAATTGGAAGCTGATCTCAAAAATGACCTCCAATCAGTTGTTAAATAGGACAAGGAGTAACTTGTTAATTTTAATCCCTCAAAAATGAAAGTGCTCTTTTTTTTTAATCATCTGGGAGAACTCTTTTATCCTTCCATCAGCATGACTCATGATAATGTTCAGGAGTGAAACATTGAACCTTCTCAAACTATTTCAGCTGACATAAAGTGAAAAGAGTATATTGAACCAATTGCTAAGTCTGCAGCTAAGAAAGTTGGTTCGCTGTGTCATACTAGACAATTTTTCTTGCCAAAATATATCTTACATACTTATAAATCTACCATTCATCTTTTCTTTGAACAATGCTGCCAGATCTGTTATGGTCCTCCTGACATAGAGAATCCAAAGAATAATCTGTAATGTTAATGGTCTTGACCTGGCATCTCAGCTTCAGTCCCACTATCATAACGTAGCTTCCCTGTGCCTTTTCTATAAAGACATCCATGGTAATTGTTTTGATGAGATTTCCTCTATGGTATCTAGACTTTATGAATTTAAGCCCAATACTAGATTGGCAGCAAGGTCTCACCATTTTACAATTGAAATGGCTAGATGTAACCCTACTTGCTTGTGGAACTCTCTTCTGACTTCTTACTTCCCAGTCAACTTTACATTTAAATTTTTGACGATCAGTGTCAGTCGTTATCTTTTGTCTTCTTAATACTTGTTCATTTATTGTCCTCTCTCCTTAATGGCAGTTTTTTTCCTATTGCATTCTAGTGGCTTTATTGCCTTGCTTGGAATGAAATGATTTTTTAAAAAAAGGTACCAATCGAAAGCTCATCTGAAAAATTACCATGAAAATATTTATAGAAAGGACACAGGAAAGTTATATTGCAGTAGTGGCAAAGTGACTGAAGCCGAGATGCTAGGTTAGGACTGGTAATGTTGCCAATTCTTCTTTGGATTTTATCAAGAATCTTTATATATATATAGCAGATGCACCATATCAGATGTGGCAGCAATATTCAATTCACAGATGAATAAATATGCGAGATAGATTCTGGTGAAGAAAGTTGTTTAGCATGACATAGAGACCTGACTTTCCTAGCAGCAAACTTAGTAAATGATTCAATATAATCATTCCACTTCATATTAGGGGAAAATGTTTGGCCATAAAGGTGAAGTAAGTTGCTCTTCTGTAGGTTAGCATCAGCTATGCTGATGAAAAGCAGGAAAGTTCTTTATGATTATTAATAAATCACTGTTTAGTTTCAGAGGTATTAAAATTAACAAGGCATTTCTTGCCCATGTTAACCACAGATTGTAGGTAAGTTTCAACATCAGCTGATAATTTGATTTTATTGAACTTATCAGAATTACTATTAAGACTAGAGTAAATATTTGTGTCATCAGCATAGATACCAAGTCAGGAACTGATGACATTGGAGAAGGTCAGTGATGAATTAAGGGACAAAATAGGTCCAAAAATACAAACTTGGAGGACACCTGAATTAATGTAAAAAGATCAAGAAGTGTGGCTGTTCAAAACAAATTTCATTAATCAATTATATCAAAAGGTTGACTAGAAACATCATAACCTTTCAACTTGTGAAGAAAACCAGCATGCCAAACCCTTCAAGATATCTAATGCAACAGCCTGAGCTAGATATATAAAACTAGACAAACTCTTTCAGCAATAGCCATCAACTCATTGCCAGTTGACCCAGAAAAGCGAAAGCTATATTGATTGTCTGAAAGAAGACCCTGTAAGGTGAGATGCTTAACCAATCTGGAGTTGATTAGAACATTTAGTACTTTGCCAAAAAAATGGTAGAAGGCTAATGGGTCAATAGTTAGAAGGATCAGATGGTTTGTCATAGTTCTTAAAAACATGAACAATAGAATTTCTAACAATCTGGAAAGCAAGAAACAACAAGGCATCTATTGTAGAGCTTGGAGACAAGAGGAGCTAGTACAGGGGCACTTTTCTTAAGGATAATTGCAGGGATACTATTGAGTTTACATACTTTGTGGGGATCAAGTTTGAAGATGATAGCAGAAAACAAGGATGGAGTTATGAGCATATCACTCAGTAGAAAGTCATGCAAATGTACTCCTATTGAGAATAGAATTGGAAGAGAATTTATGAGCAAAGCATTCTGCTTTATAAGTAGATGATAACACATTAGGCTGATTGAAGAGAGGAGGAATTCAGAACTTATTTCTATTTGACATACTCTTGCAGAACCACTAATAGTCATGAAAAACAACTTTGTGAGAGAGTATATGGTGTCTCACTTAATTAGAAAACAACTCATTGAGGATAAGTGTGCAATTATTATCAGTGGACACAAAGAAGTGTCTTTTGTGATCTGAGCTATAATGTTGGTACAGCAAAAAAATGTGATGCCCGTGGGCTATAGAAGCTGAGCAGGAAGGTGTGAACTAAGAAGATTCTGGTTTCACCTGATATTTATGATATGGCACAAAAGTCTTGATGCTGGCTTTCCTACAAGAAAAACCCCTGAGGTATAATTTCCAATAAAAAGATTAAAAATTTCATTCCAAGGAATATTGGAAAGAAAATCCTGAAATGAATCCCAGTTTTTGAACACTGGTAACAGAAAGCAGTCTTGTGAATAGGGGCTTCATACTTCATAGATAAGTCAAAAGATATATCAACAGACACTACAGAGTGATCTAAATTTCCAAGAGGGCAGAGTTGCAATTCATGACAAGAGTCAGGAGAGGAAATAATGAAAAAAATGAGTAAAGAGGCATATTGGAAAATTATTGTGAAAACAAGTAGGAAAGTCTACTATTCAACTGAAAAACAGAGCAACTAAAAAATTGAAAGTCTTAATAACAGCAAGGCCAGTAGTATTAGAATGATTAAGCCACTTGACATGAACATTTAAATCACTAAACACAAAGAGATTTGTAAATGAATGAGAAGGGCATTTCTCTAATATCAGATATTTTGACTAACATGCTACAATCCTGAGAAGAAGGCAAGTGATAAAGGAAAAACATATAATCTAACAGAGTGCAATAATGAAAGTAGAAAGCACATGAAAGAATCATCTTGGGACTTGAAAGACAATTCCCTTACCATTTGAAGATTTTCCCAAAAATAAACACCAAGACCATGCATATGTACCTTAGAATACTTTTGACAAAGAGGAAGATATCTTAGAACAGAAAAATTCATTAGTAGTGATAGAAGAGTTTAAATTAGTTTTGCTGAAGGCTCAAATCATCAAATTTATATATTAATTCACTTGTTTGGACCCATCTTCATTGTTATATTAATTTAGAAAAAAATCTCTATTTAAATGTACTTATTCCAGTCACTTAATTTTTATACTCACAATGTTTCCTAACTTTAGAAGTATTTTCAATCTCAGTAAAATTCTTGGAATTTGTAACCAAACCTTCAATCCAAAAAGATTCAATCCAATTTCCATTATGATAATAATCACTTAATATTCATCAGTCTTCAACTTTTTGTCACTTGTCCATTTCTTCCACTGAACCAGAGCATGTGACTTTTCAGCATTACCAAACCGTAGGATTGAACTAAAAACTAGCAGGAAGCCAGGTATGTTTAAATCAATACTATAATCTACTAGACCATGTCTTTTGAATAATCCAGTGGTTTAATTCTGGAGCCCTAAACCTAATTTCTCTACAGGTGAAATTTTAAGACTGTCCTCACTCAGGTGACAGATTTTTATACTTTATTTCTTAAACATGGTAGTCTTCTCTATGTTAAGACTACTAAAGATGTTGTCAGTGCCTAACATATGCACTGATTCACCCATCTTATCCTCCAGTAATCTTTGTCTATTATTTTGAATTTATTTCACATTGATTGATAACCACTCATTTATCTCCATATATGGTAAGCTATACCTGATTTCAGTGTCTCTCCTTTCAGTGTTCTTTCACCTTTACTTTTAGTAAGTTTATTAAAAAATTTTAAATAAAATAATCATGAATTTTACTATTTTTTGTCCTGACTTTAGGAATATGAAATTAACTCATAATAATATTGTTTTTATAGGGGACAGATTTATGCTATTTTTACTTGAAGCAGAAATCTGCACAAAAAGTGGATTAGAGCTGATGGCCATAAATTCTTATACACATCTTTGCTAACCAATCAAAAAATAAATATCATTAGCCAATCAGTGAAGAGCCAAAATAACGCATTTTTCAAGCTGATCTAGAAGACATGTAAATTGTATGATTAGATGGCTCTCAGATGATACACATGGCAATGTAATGCATTATCTGAGTCATTCACAAACTGTGAATTATTTCATTGAGTTGTTTGCTCTCTACAATAGTCAATACAGAAGTTATATTAACCCATTTACCATATTTCACTTTGTCTGCTCTTTCATTAGTTTTGTCACCAAGATAAAATTCTATCCATATTTCATACATGAAAATCTTAAGTAAATCTTGTGTCTGATCGCAAGAACTGTTGTTCAACTCATTTTACAATAACAAACTTCAAGCTAAATGCTATATTTCAACTAGTAATCAATTTCATACATGGTTAGTTTATAGGACCACTGCTATTACTTTATGGATACATACATAGATAATCACTTAAATATACACCCATATTTGTAAAAACTATTTTTTTCCTCTTGCAATCATAATGAAATTAAATGCTACATATCTGTTTAACATTTTTAATACAAAATTAATTTTACTATTTCTAAGCATACTAAAAGAGAATGTTTTTCTTCTTTAGATCTCATCTAGTAAATTTTATATTATTTGTTCAAATAATTCTTTATTAGTTTCATGAAAGATTATTTATTAGTATCTACACATGATTAAAACAAAATAAATTTAAGTTTCTTTATTATATACTTGAATAATGTCATTTCTCATGTATCTGCTGAGTTCCAATTCCAAATGGGTTTGTTACATTCAGTTACATGCAAGTACTCTTGGGAAAGATATGCATCCATCTCTTCCTCCTCCCACAACTATGGGTTAAATAGTAGGACTTGTATCAAGGAAAATGATTATCTTCCAAAAATTATTAATGAAATATTCACTTGCAAAAAGATAAAAATAATTATTCTTAAAATCCAAGATATGTTTCAACTTTAAATAACCCATAAGTGACAAAGGGTTGATAAGCCATAAAAAACAACAAAAAAATATACAAAAAATCTCATGAGTTGTTTCAACCAGGCTTTGTTTTTTTTTTTTTTTTTTTTTTTAGGAGTTTTCTGTTTTATTTTCATTAATGCACATAAATTGAGAGTCTTTCATTTCCAGGTGTAACTAAATTGAAAATGTTGAACAGATGATGAATTTACCTTTACAAGAAAAGATATTGACAATATACCTTTTGTGTTTTCTACAAATATTTTCATGGCAATTGTTCTGATGATCTTTCCTCATTGGTGCCTTGACTGCATGAATATAAGCATGTTACTTGATTGGCAATTAGGTCTCACCGTTTTACTGTTGAAATAGCCAAACACAACTGTATGTTCTATTCTAATAGTTTCTTTTCCCACACTTCTTGCCTATGGAACTCCCTTCCAATTTCTTGCTTCCATAACATCTACAATCTTTAAAAACATAAATGCAATGCCAATCACCATTTTCTGCCTTCCAGTACCCTATTCTTTTATTGTCCTTTCTCCTCATTAAAGTCTTATTCTCTTTTATTCCCAGTCATCCCTTGAGTCCTAGTAGTATTATTGCCTTGCTTTGGGTGAAATGATTAAAATAAAAAAGAACTTAACAAAAGAAACTTTAACTCAGTATTCAATAATCAGGATGTAGCAAGATTAGAATTTCAGCAATGGAGAAACAAGTGGCTTTAATTAAGCATTTTAAATTAAGATAACAAAGTTAATGAAGTCTGTTCTCATCTCGTTTTGCTGTAGACTATTAACCAACAATTTTTAGAATGGAAAACGGGCACAAAATTAGTTGATGTTACTTTTTTTTTTTTTTTTGGTCTATTCTTGAGGTTTAGACTCGCACTAATCAGGACAATATCAAATGGATGAGACAAGTTTAGTCAGTTTATTTTGCAACAGTGAAGTGGCCACATATGCAAATAAACTTTCAATCTGAAAATTTGATCCCTATTAATAAAAAGAGAAGAGAAACAAGAGAGTGAAAGATTTTTATTGGAACTCTTCTGTTGAAAGATGTTGGCATAATCCACAGTTTGTTGGAATCTATTATCATAACAGTCTTGTATTAAATCCTTTTTTTGGCTTTTTGCCCTCAATTAAAGTGTAGCACTTAATCTTCCTTTTTTTAGTTGGAGTTTTTCATTTTGTTAGAGGAAAAAGAAATCCCAAACTGATGAAAAAAGAATATTTAGCAAGGACAAAATGAAATTAAGTTAACCAACTTGTAATAAAATTATTTAATGGTTTCACTTATAACATATCAACATTTCTCTATATTGTTCTCAGCTCTTCCATTATTACTTGTAGAATTAGGATAGAATATAAAACTGCCTTTCTTATGAGATTCTTAGAATCTGTTAAGGGCAATTAGACAATACAAAACACAGATTTTCTGGATTTTCCTTCCCCATTGTGTCATAGACAAATCTTGTTAATCCATTAAAACCCACCATCTTAGTTTTGGGGATAGGGAACATAACGATGTTGAGAATACCATGGACCAAACAGCAAAATTTTAGAGAAAATGGAAACAAAAAAGGCACTTATACTGGAAAGAAAGAGAAATTTCTAAAGCGCATAATGAAGAAAGAAGGCTTATAAAATTTGAAACTCAGAGTACATATTAAAGTCAGGAGGGACAGAGGAAAGCAGCACATAACCTACCTAGAAAACTTGTGTAAATGGTTGGTAGAATAGGAATTAGGAGAAATAGTGAAAAGACAAAATTTACTAAGAACTACAAAGAGCAAGAAGTTGTGCAGAGCCATGATCATCAATGTCATGAAGGGATACAGAACATAGGACATTAATAGCTTATAGGTAGAAATCTATAATTAATATATTTTTATTTTCACTTTATAATTAACAAGATTTTTTTTATATTAGACATTATTCAGTTTAAACAAATAAATCAAAACTTCCATCATTATACAGTGAGTAACAAACGTATTTAACACATCGTTTTTTTTTATAAATTTCACAATAAAAATTGATCAATCAGAATAATACTTCAAATATTTTAATAAACATTGTCTGATTAAACATAAAGGAAAATTGAGAAACATTATTTTTATGTACTTTTATTGCCAATTTTTGAATTTGCCTGTGTGCAAAAGTATTTAACACCTATACAAATAACACAGTAAAAAGGGTATTTTCACTTATTTTGATATGGTTTTCTTCAATATATGTATTAACCAAGCATGTCACTCAATTGGCAAATAGTGATAACATATCTGATACAGTAGAGACTGTCCCACTATCTAAACTTATAAAAATGGTTAAAACAAAAGAATTGACAAATGATATGCGATAGAAAATTATAAAGCTACACAAAGATGGTAAGGAATACTGAAAAATTGCTCAAGATTTAAATTTACTTGTGTGTACAGTGGGTGCTGTTGTTTAAAAGTGGAAAAAAATATGATACCACTGAAAATATTCAAAGGAGTAGTCACCCATATAAATGAAACGAGGCTACTGAAGAATATATAGCCCAGATTGTAAGGAAATAACCATTTTTGACTCAAAGAGAAATTCAGAATGATCTGAAATATGCTGAAATTGAAGTAAATAAAGATATATTTAAGACATCACTGAATTGTACAGGCCTGTATTTTAGATCACCAAGAAAGGCTTCACTGTTAAAATGTAAACATGTGCAAGACCATTTGAAATTTATTAAAAATTATAAACTTGAATCAGATGAATTCTGGAAGAAAGTTAATTGGTCAGATGAAAGGAAAACTGAGCTTTTTAAGAGAAACATGTGCACCCAAGAATGGAGGGAAAAAGGAACTGAATACAACCCACTAAACACCATCCCAACAATCAAATATGGGGGTGGGGAAGTGAAATGATTTGGGGTTGTTTTTCATATAACAGTAAGAGTAATGGAAGTCATTTAAGGAAGAATGATTGCAGCAAAATACAAGTAAATCTTATCAACCCACCTATTAAAAAGTGCAACAGGTTTGGGGCTTGACTGAGATTTTGTATTCCAACAAGACAATGATCCAAAGCACATGTCTAAAAACAACTCAATACTAGTTCAATGAAAATGGAATTGATGTTCTGGAATGCTCTAGCCAGTCACCAGATCTTAATCCAATAGAAAATTTATGGAAAAATTTGAAATTGAGAGTACACACAAGAGATCAAAAAAATATCAAGGAACTGAAGAAAGTCTGTGAAGAAGAATGGGTGAAACTGCCAAAATCTTTACGCAAGATGCTCATTAAAAACTACAGAAAACAACTTGAGGCTGTAAGGCAGAACAGAGGATATGCTACTAAATGTTAACAAATTGTGTTTAATACACAGTCAAATTTGAAAATTAGCAATAAAAGTACATAAAAACAATGTTCCTTGATTTTCCTTTATGTTTAGTTAGAAAATGTTCATTAAAATATTTGAAGTAAGTATCATTCAAATTGAACAATTTTTTATTGTGAAATTTAGAAAAAATGAATGTGTCAAATACTTTTGCTACCCACTGTATATGTCATTACATATTCTGGTGGTCACAAGAGAAATTAAGTGTTAGTAATAAGCATAGTTCTATATTAGTACTGACTGAATTTGTACCTTGTGTATGGATTTAATATCTCAGTTTCTTTATAAACTGTTTTCCACCATCTTGTTATTTTCTCCCAAGTTTTTCATTTCTTTCTTTAAATCTTTTTGCTTTTTCCTGTTTTCATTTAAATATGTCCTGTCAGTTTTTTCTTTTATCTTTGAATAATTCTTTTTTGTTATTACTCTTTCTTCTTCTCTTGAATTTTCATTTTTCTCATATTATAACCTTTTCTTAATTTTTCCCATTTGTTTCTTTCTCTTTTTATCATAAATCTTTCTGTATATCTTTTAATATTTTCCTTTTCATCTGGTTAAATTTTCTTTCTGTTATATTAAGGGCAAAAAAGATAAGTGAAGGCAGGGAGACACTTACCTGATGAGCTTGTTTAAATCAGTGGTGGAACAGGGTGGGGGCCTTAGCAAAGAGAAAAAAACTGCTAAGAACCACACGAGAAAGTTGTGGAGAGCCATGATCATCTATGTCCTGAAGGGGCACAGCAAAAAGAAGATGCGTGAGTATAGAATGTGCAGTTAGCATAATGGAATCAACTGGCCTTCTTCACACTAATACCCACGGATTTGAATTTGTAATAGTTCTTCTCCTTGACTGGAAAGCACCCAGTCTAAATTTTAAAATATTCCATGAAAAATAAAGAAGTTTTATGACTGTTTATATTTTTTTACTCATTACTATAAATATTTTTTTTAGTAGGTACATGTGTTTGGGTTGGTATTCCTTTATTTTATTTTCTTAAACAGTGAATTAGATTGTTTTGTTTTCCACATGGCATGCCTTTGAATATTTATGTTTATAGCTCCCAGAAATTCACTGATGTTCCCAAGGACACATGACCCAGGGGATAAAAGCTTTGGTTGAGTAATCCAAAAGTGACTTGACTCAAACAGTTGTGAGTTCAATACCTGGCCACAGTAGAGTGAACAAAACTTGAAGAGTTGAGTTACCAAGGAGAATTAACTGAAACTGAGATGTGCAGACATGAAATTAAAACAATCTACCTTTGTACAATGGAGTAATGGATAGCGGCTCAGATTGAGGAATCAGAGAGCTGAGTTTGAATTCCATTACATTCAATCACATGCTAATACCCTAAGGAAAGGTATGAATCCCCTTCTTCTCCCCCTGGGTAAATAGCAGGACAGACTGGGTTCTGTAGCTTTTGATGGCAACTGGTCTACTGCAGAAAGAAATGGCAACCTCCTGTGGGGAAAAATCTGCCTTGTCAGTCATGTATTGAAAGATACATGATCACCTACGCATGTATCACACATGGCACATGACTAACTAACCCCTGTGAATTAGATAAAGGTTTTGGTTTAAAATTCCAAATAATATCACTTGAAGAAAGTTGGAACATCATGAACATGGCAATAAAGATGAGGTCAGCAGTTCAAACAATGTAAATAGTGTAAATAAATACAGAGGTTTTTCCTCTGTGTATTTATTTCCAAGCAAAGATAATCACATGATATTGAAGTCCATATGAGCCCAACAGTATGCTTTGTTAGCCATATGAGAAAAAGATCAGACGGTAGAGGAGCCAATAATGGTTCCTCTTAAGTTTTTCTAGTGTCGGATAAAATGGAGTATCTTTGCCAGAAAACTATAAAAGAATTTCAAAGGTGAATAAAAGGTTACCAAATGTACATTTGGTTTGAATTTGAAAGTTGGTGTGGATGAAGCATGTCATGATGCATACGTGCAACATTGTTTTGTTGCATCAAGATACAAAATGGTATCCATGCTTTGATGAATACACTTGTCAGTTGCAAAATTTTTGGATGCTTGATAAGCATAAGAAAGCATTTGGCAGTAAGTGACATATACACTTGCCTGCATGCATTCAAACCTGTGTATAAAGATATAGATATTTACACAAATTCTCTAAGTCACAGGTTAACATATATATATATATATATATATATACATATGTATGTAATATCTGCAAATGATGTTAGTGAAGTAAAATTTTTATGCAAGTCTGTCAAAAATATTTGGCCGTTTAACCTATAAATGGCATCTGAGCATACAGAGAAAAATTGGGAATCTATTTCAACATATGTATTCATGTGTGGCTATGTGTGGTGGTATGTATATCTTGGGTATTTTTCTGGCTTAATTTTAAGGATTGCACATATGAATATACTTTGTATATATTTGATTATAGAAATGTGTTTATATATGTGTTGATGCATGTTTGAACTTATACATTAATAAGAGTTTGTTATGACTTAACAAATAAGATGCCTTCAAGAGGAATAAACAAACAAGTTTTAATTCTGGTCCCCTGCCAATTTAAAACTTTTCAGAAAGGCATAAATCTGAATTTTAATATTCTCAATTTTAATTTTCTTTTATGTCTACATTTTGCCATGTCCCTTAAGGACGTGGGCGATCATATTTCTCCAGAAATTCATATCCTTTGTAGCTCTTAGTAAGGTTTGTTTTTTCACCACCCCTCACAGTTCTTATTCTGCCACCCATTTACCAAGTTTATTAGGGTGCTGCTTTCCTCTGTCTCTCTTGTCTTCAATATATCCTGTGGGTTTTAATTTTTCTAAGGCTTTTTCCCTAATTTTCCTAGAAATTTCAACTGACCCTTTCTGATTCTACAAATAAGCATTCTTTTTCTTTCCATTTTCCTTAAAACTTTGTTGTTACTTAACTGTTCATTCCATGGTATTCTTAGCATCTTTCGGTAGAACCACATTTCTCCTGACTCAAGTCTCTTCATCTGTAAGGAGATTGTCCAGCATTCACTGGCATATAGGAGGAACAATATTCCAAAACAGTTCAGTACTCTTTCCTTTATTTCTAATTAAATTTTCTTGCTTCTTAATACACTGTATAGCTCTTGGAAGGCATCTTTTGCTATTCCAATCTGCCTTCAGATTTTGGCATCACATTTTCTGTCTTCTGTTAAAATACTTCCCAGTAATTTTGTACTTACTTGATTTTGCTTTCTCCAATTTCTAGTTTGCATCTTCGACTGTTCCTCTTGTTGACACCCGTATATTTACTGTCTAAAAATGATAAAACTAACTTTAGATATAGAACTAACAGGCTTGTATGAAATCTTAGAAGAAGATATGTTGTAATTATCCATGTTTATTTGAATATAATATAAACTGTTAAACCAAATGATCATCAAAAAATGGGAAAATATTCAAGGCAGACATTTGAAAATGTTCTATTTCAAGATATTGTTAACTGTTAAACTATTACAAAACATAAATTGCCATGTTTGATGGTATTTAAGATCTCTAAGATTCACTCCCCTTTTTCCCAAAAAAGAGATAAAATGATTTCTTCCATGCTTTGTATGCAAAGTATAGGTAGATGTTTTCCCTAATTTGTGAGTTTCATAACTGACAAGTTTGAGAATTTGACAAGTCAAGTTTAAATTTCATTTACATCCTTTTTTTGGATTATGGTCCTCATGCAAGAGAAGAATTCATCTTTACTTCCCTCAGCTATAGATTAAATAGCAACACTGAATGGGCACTTTAGACATTGGAGATAGTTTAAGAGAAGGACAACACTGAATTAAAAAGAAAATGAAATGGCAACAGGAAACCACTCCACTATTTTAACCAAGAAGACAGGTCTTAAAAAGAAAAAGGAATAGCGTGGAGTCATAATTCCATATATTCTAAAGGGACATGGCATTTTAAAAAAAGATTTTCCTAGACTGTGCACACTAGATTAACTTCATGATACTGTAAATTAATGTAAAATAAATACGATCTTATAAGACATGAATATTAAATAGATGTAGGATCTTAAATGCCATGAATATTAAATGTAAATGAAGGTAGGATCAAAAATTAAAAAGGAGAATATTTCAAATCATAGTTAAATAAAAAGTATTATGATCAAAAAACCCCCGAAAATCTTTAAATTTATAAAAGAAAAAAAATGACGTTGAAATTTTTTACCGTTAACAATAATTTTTTTTTTTTTTTTTAAATCCAGACGACATCCATTCAACTGATGTCAGGTTTCATTGTAAAATACATCCCTACCCCTTACCAAATTGTAGCTAATAACTGATACAATGATACTGACATAAGGAAAATCTAGACATCCCTTGCTCAATTTAAGTAGAATATTCTGTAACCATGGAAACGTGATTTTAGCTGTGTCTTTAAAACCCGGTAATTTTTGAAAGTTACTCCAAAATTCGCTTGAAGATGAAATGGAACTAATGCTTTTAATTTAATTGCAAAATTAAATTCGGGATTTTTAGCTTCTATTTTTGAAACATGGTTGGAACTGTGTAGCGAAAAAAAAACATATTTTAAATCAATTAATTTATAATGATCTTATATATTATAAATATTAAATATAAATGTGGGTAGAATTTTATATACCATGAATATTAAATATGAATAGAGACTTTTTTTAGTAATAAAAACATTATACAATTATCTTTACAGAAAACTGTATGCCTTTACCATTATAATAATGAATACAATGTATAGAGTTACCTTCATAACAATGTTCCCAAACATAGCTTAGGTGTGAAAGTAGAGAGCCACTCAGTGAGGATTGAGTTCACTCATAATTGTTCTAGCAAAACAAGCTTGTTAACCATTGCACCACCTTGAGGTGCCCCACAATTGCTTTATTATATGCCATGAATATTAAATATTACATGTAAATGGGGATAGTCCTACATGTCAAGAATATTACTTGTAAATAGGGATGGGATCTTATATGCCATGAATATTAAATGTGAATTGGAGGGAGGGCTCTTATATGGCATGAATTTAAAAAAAAATTTTTTACTCCACTGGTTTCAGACTGTGCATCAACATAAGATATTATTCTCATGTTAATTTTATGAGCCTACTCTTCTATGTTAGCTCAAGTCATGTTGGAAGAGAGCATTTGAAGATTTTCTTACAGTAGGTTGCCAGTTGTTTCTACAGTAGACTGGTTGCTAACCAAGGCTATAGAGCCTGGTCTGTCCTGCTATTCAACCCATAGCTGGAGGGAGAAGAGATGGATTCATACCTTTCCCAAGGGTATTGCACACAAGTGAATGTAACAAACTTGACTGGAATTCAAACTCAGCTCTTCAAGTTCTCATTTCAAGCCAATATCCATTACACCACAACACACATTTCTGTGAATATGAAATATTAAATGCAAATAGGGATAGGAACTTATATGCCATGAATATTAAATGCAAATAGGGATAGGAACTTATATGCCATGAATATTAAATGTAAATAGGGATAGGAACTTATAGGCCATGAATATTAAATGCAAATAGAGATAGGAACTTATATGCCATGAATATTAAATGCAAATAGAGATAGGAACTTATATGCCATGAATATTAAATGTAAATAGGGATAGGAACTTATATGCCATGAATATTAAATGCAAATAGGGATAGGAACTTATATGCCATGAATATTAAATGCAAATAGGGATAGGAACTTATATGCCATGAATATTAAATGTAAGTAGGGATAGGAACTTATATGCCATGAATATTAAATGCAAATAGGGATAGGAACTTATATGCCATGAATATTAAATGCAAATAGGGATAGGAACTTATATGCCATGAATATTAAATGCAAATAGGGATAGGAACTTATATGCCATGAATATTAAATGCAAATAGGGATAGGAACTTATATGCCATGAATATTAAATGCAAATAGGGATAGGAACTATATATATTAAGGATGAATATTAAATGCAAATAGGGATAGGAACTTATATGCCATGAATATTAAATGTAAAATAGGGATAGGAACTTATATGCCATGAATATTAAATGCAAATAGGGATAGGAAATTATATGCCATGAATATTAAATGCAAATAGGGATAGGAAATTATATGCCATGAATATTAAATGCAAATAGGGATAGGAACTTATATGCCATGAATATTAAATGCAAATAGGGATAGGAACTTATATGCCATGAATATTAAATGCAAATAGGGATAGGAACTTATATGCCATGAATATTAAATGCAAATAGGGATAGGAACTTATATGCCATGAATATTAAATGTAAATAGGGATAGGAACTTATATGCCATGAATATTAAATGCAAATAGGGATAGGAACTTACATATGAATATTAAATGCAAATAGGGATAGGAACTTATATGCCATGAATATTAAATGTATGCCAGTAGGATAGGAACTTATATGCCATGAATATTAAATGCAAATAGGGATATTAAATGCAAATAGGGATAGGAAATTATATGCCATGAATATTAAATGCAAATAGGGATAGGAAATTATATGCCATGAATATTAAATGCAAATAGGGATAGGAACTTATATGCCATGCAAATAGGGATAAACTTATATGCCATGAATATTAAATGTAAATAGGGATAGGAACTTATATGCCATGAATATTAAATGCAAATAGGGATAGGAACTTATATGCCATGAATATTAAATGCAAATAGGGATATGAACTTATATGCCATGAATATTAAATGTAAATAGGATAGGAACTTATATGCCATGAATATTAAATGCAAATAGGGATAGGAACTTATATGCCATGAATATTAAATGCAAATAGGGATAGGAACTTATATGCCATGAATATTAAATGCAAATAGGGATAGGAACTTATATGCCATGAATATTAAATGTAAATAGGGATAGGAACTTATATGCCATGAATATTAAATGCAAATAGGGATAGGAACTTATATGCCATGAATATTAAATGCAAATAGGGATAGGAACTTATATGCCATGAATATTAAATGCAAATAGGATAGGAACTTATATGCCATGAATATTAAATGCAAATAGGGATAGGAACTTATATGCCATGAATATTAAATGCAAATAGGGATAGGAACTTATATGCCATGAATATTAAATGCAAATAAGGATAGGAACTTATATGCCATGAATATTAAATGCAAATAGAGATAGGAACTTATATGCCATGAATATTAAATGCAAATAGTAGGGTCTTATATAACATGAGATCTGGTATAAAATCTCTAGGTTAATAAATATCTCTCTTGGTATTTGACATAAATTGTACATTTACATCAATAGATATATTTGTATTATCAAAGAGACTTCCTTTTATTGTACTTTTTTTCATATTTATGTATTTTTTTTTTTTATATCAAATGATTTCTGCATGATGACTTCTTTTGGGGGTTTAATTTATTTTCAACTTTTGAGATAGTCTGTTATCTTTTCTTGAAATGCTATAAAGCAATGGATCTTATATCTTGGATTAGATTCTTTCTCACTCAATAACCTATTGTTTAAAATCAGTACAAGCCAAGTATAAGAATCTTCTGAAAACTAAAATGATGAGACACTTACTGTCCAAAGTGTTTCCAAGAAGCAATTCTTTACCTCTAAATTCCCTTCTTTTTATCTTTCAACTTTAACTGTCAGTAAAAGAGTTGAGATTTGTGCTTGGCAGAATAAATCTATCAGTTCAGGTAAGTAAACAGCATCTTTGGACTTTAAATATTGCTGGCAGAGAGAGACTTAGCTCTGACACAGAAGGACAGCATCAGGCAGTCTCTTAAAAACTTGTCAAAAAGATCTGGTTCCTAGCCTGACGCTCAGCCGATATGCTTCTGAACTGGGTGCCTTAGGTGATCGGATTTCTTTGTCCCAAGAAACAAACGTGGGAACACTGTTTTGGAATCTGTGGCAGGCAGATAGTGGTTTGGTTGGGAGCAGAAGGGGATGGATCAGTCGTGTAAGTTAATACCTTGTGGCAAGGTAACAAATGCAGAGACAGTTGTAGACTTGTGCATTAGGTCTTGTGTAATCTCTAACCTTTTTGATATGAAAGAGAAGGAAACATGACCATCTCTGGTAATTCTTTTGGAAAAGACATTCATTTTGTGTTTATGAACTTGAATTTATTCTCACAATACCTTTTCAGTTAATCCACTGATGCTTAGGATTATTATAAAAAGAAAAAATCTATCAGGATAATAAATTTTAAAAATAATATACAATTATTGTTACAGTGATGAAAACTTAAGTAAATGTACACTTCTTAATAGTACCAAAAACCATACACTTTTACCTTTACAGTAATGAAAACTGTACACAATCATCCTCATAATAATGAAAACTGTACACTTTTATCTTTATCATATCGACAACTGTACACAATTATCTTTATAGTAATGAAAATTGTACACAATTACCCTTATAGCAATAACTGTATACTTTCACTTTTATAATAATAAAAACTGTATACAATTATCTTTATAGCAGTGAAAACTGGATACAATTATCTTTTTAGCAGTGAAAACTGTATTTTTAGCTTTATAGCAGTGAAAACTGTATATTTAGCTTTATAGCAGTGAAAACTGGATACAATTATCTTTATAGCAGGGAAAACTGCATACAATTGCCCATATAGTAAAAATTGTATATTATTATTCTAATAACAATGAAAATTAAATGCAATTACCCTAATAGTAATGAACACTGTATGCAATTACCCTCATAATAATTGAAACTATTCACAATTACCCTTACCAGAATAATAACTGTACACTTTCATTTATATAATAATGAAAACTTTTGAAAGAATCTTTTTTTTATCTGGCAAATTTCTTCTTATTATAAAAGGAATTTCCATTTAGGCTGGTTGTTATTAATTTCACTGTTTAATAAAAATAAAAAAAAAACTTGGATAGCAAATCGAACATGTGTACTGACTAAAAAAATAATGTTTATAGCAATAAGAAATAATGAAAACTGTATATAGTTACCTTTATAGCAGTGAGAACTCTATACAGCCCCATAATAATGGAAACTGTACATAATTGCCCTTAAAGGAATGATAATTGTACAATTTCACTTTTTTTAGTAATAAAAACATTATACAATTATCTTTACAGAAAACTGTATGCCTTTACCATTATAATAATGAATACAATGTATAGAGTTACCTTCATAACAATGTTCCCAAACATAGCTTAGGGTGTGAAAGTAGAGAGCCACTCAGTGAGGATTGAGTTCACTCATAATTGTTCTAATGAACCATTACACCACCTTGAGGTGCCCCACAATTGCTTTAATAGTAATGAATACTGTGCACAATTGCCCTTATAAGAATGAAAATTTAAACTGTACACAACTGTCTTTACAGTCATAAAAATTTAAACATTTTCACATAATTACTTTATTTCTTAATGTAAAGCCCCTTCCCCATTTACATCCAATATTAAAGTGTTATGAAGTTAGGCAAAATACAGGTACTTGTAGTTTATGATGTCTCTATAAACATTAACCCTAGGGTTGCTGGCACCCCAAGCAAGCTGAGCTTCAGCGCCCTTACACATTTTTTTTTTTTAAATTTTCACAAGGAGAAAAACTGAAAATGTAGAATAATGAGTTTATTATGATATACAACTTAATACAAGCTAAAGAAAACATTCATTATTCTACCTAAAACATTTTTTCTAGGCTTTAGATCTACAAATCTTTTCATGGCACTTTCTACGCCTATTTTCTTTAAAAGATCATTTTCTTTTGACAAAATAGCAAAAGAATTTAATCTGTCAAGTCATGGATGACCACAAGTATATTTTTATAAACTTTAGTTTTGCTGTAGCCCCAGGTGACTGCCCAAGTTGCCAGTACCTTGAGCTAAACCTGCATATATCTGTACCTTGCATGTAAAACTGAGAAGATATTTTGAAGCTATTTTGTGGGGAAAAAATAGGTGTCTTGTATAGCATCAACTACAGTATGTAGTAATGACAATTTTGGTTAGGTTATGTTGGCTAATAACAATATATCAACACTTGCTAGGTTGTTTAATATTCAATATAAGTTTTATAGGACAAAAATCACAATGAATAGAAAGGTAGATAAAAGTACAGTTCATATTCAAGTCAAAACAGATTCTGGTAGGGTATATCCTGGTATTCTTTAGAAAGTTGAAAGTTTAAAATAGTCCTCATTGATAGCCTGTGTAATGGTTAAGGAAAAAAGCTAATATTATTATTACTGTGTAACACCTTCTTTAGTCAGCAAGGTCTTCAGCTATTGTCTATTTAGCTTATACCTGAATCAAGCTTGGCATACCAAAATCATTCATAAAAATCTGGCATCATGATTTTGACTCAGAGGAACCGTAGTGACTTTTAATGACTGTCAAAGTAGACAGTAGGTGTAACAGATGTTTGCATTTGCTAATTCCAAGGCAATAAGATACTTATTGGAGAGTGGATGGTGTCAAATGATAAGGTCATTTATTGTCATTCAAATGGCATGCAAGTGACATTTTTTCAAGACATCTAGCAATAAGACTGAGCACAGGGAAAAGGGGATTCATGCCTTAAAATTCGATTTGCTGATTTTTTACTGTTGTCATCCATTATCCTACTTTTTATCTCTCTAATTGGGAAAATAAAATTATATATCTTATCACCCTATTCTCCCCCATCCTGGGTATGACGATAAACTACGTCCAACAGCAAGGCTTCTGATCAGGAGGTTTTGAGGAGCGTGACCTGGGGTGGTAGCACCTGTTAGGGTCTCAGCTATGGGCAAATAGTTAACCCCGAAACTGACGTAAAAAGCATTATAATAGTGTAAAAATGGATTTTAATACCAGAGATACTTTGTAAAAGAATTGTTACCAGAAATAAATTTTTGAAGAAAAAAAAAACTATTACCAGCAATATATTTTTGAAAGAAAATATAACCAGCATAATATTTTTGAAAGAAAATATTACCAGGAAAAAAAGTTGTTGGTATTAAATAACCCAATCAGGTTGATATGCCATAAAACACAACAAACCAAATCAAACCAAACCTATTTTCCCAGGAAGGCCTTAATTCTTGGCCAGTGACTAATTTTCAGTCCATTCCTACAATAAAATATTTTGCAAAACATTTCTGCAGAAGGATCATTAACATTATATATTGAACAGCCATATTCTCTCAGTAATGCTACCTTATTTCTTGACCACTGACATTCTTTTTCTTACTGACTTTCAATGGTTTCTATAGAAAATTATCATTATATATCTAACACCCCATTCTCTCAGTAATGCTACCTTATTTCTTGACCACTGACATTCTTTTTCTTACTGACTTTCAATGGTTTCTATAGAAAATTATCATTATATTCTTTCTCTCAGTAATGCTACCTTATTTCTTGACCATGGACTTTCAATGGTTTCTATAGAAAATTATCATTATATATCTAACACCCCATTCTCTCAGTTCTCTTATTTCTTGACCACTGACATTCTTTTCTTACTGACTTTCAATGGTTTCTATAGAAAATTATCATTATATATCTAACCATTCTCAGTAATGCTACCTTATTTCTTTTTCTTTTTCTTACTGACTTTCAATGGTTTCTATAGAAAATTATCATTATATATCTAACACCCCATTCTCTCAGTAATGCTACCTTATTTCTTGACCACTGACATTCTTTTTCTTACTGACTTTCAATGGTTTCTATAGAAAATTATCATTATATATCTAACACCCCATTCTCTCAGTAATGCTTTCTTTAATTCCTGACTACTGATAATTGATTTTAGGGTGCCCAAAAACATGCAATTTTAAAAAGTGATGACCTGTAAATATTGCAGTTACTCAAGAATGGCATTGTATTATAATAAAAAGTTTTTGACCTATAAAATAAAAATCATAATTGTTTATATAATATAATTATGTCAGTGTTGACAAAGAGTAGAATAACTTTTTCAATCCTTACTTCCTTAATGATAGTTATGGGGGAGTGGTTTTCCCACAAAGTCATTCAGTTGGAATCTTAACTGTCAGTCATCGTGACATGTCAGAGACAAGATATCTGGTAATGGCTCAGAGCACAGGGAGAAATACATTCATGCTTTTCCCATATTACTTTTTGCCTTCTATAAAGATTAATGCTGTTTGTTTCATAATCATGTATGTATTTATAATTTTAATAAATCTCCCTATTGTAAATCATATTATCTTCTGTTTTCATTGAAAGGATAAATGCTGAGTTTTGATTCCCTGCTGAAAGTCCCAAGTAATTATTGTGTTATAATACACAAAAGGAACAACTCTCTTATTGTACCCTACTTTCACTTTCAGATTGTTGGAATCTTACAGACATGTCACTTGACTGACGAATAAATCAACACAATCACTATTGTTCTCCTCATTCATTTTACCATATTCATTATGTTTGCCATCAGTTATTTCGCAAATATCTTTGGGAGGGGCTCATGCTCCGTTTGTCAATTACGACTGTAGTATCAAAGATATCTTTGGCTCAGGAATTGTCTGACCTGCTCTCTTGAATTTATATTAGAATGGACATTCTCCAATAAAGATGTTTGATTTTAGACTTTTAGGCTCCCAATAATAATCATTTGTTATTTGTTATTTGTGAGTGTGTGTGTGTGAGAGAGAGAGAGACCTACAAGCAAACATACATACACATTTCCTGCTGTATGTATGACTGTAAACAAAAAGCTGCATATATTCATATATAAAACTTTAAAATATGAAAAATGCAAATTAATGACTATAAAATACCTCTATTAATGCGTAAAAATAGCTGTAAATATATTCAAATACACACACACACAAAACAGATCTTATATACATATATATATATATATATATATATAATTGTAATCTAAATTATGCAAAAATTAAAATAACTCTGAACTCATTTTAACAGATATATTTACCAAACTGCACAAAAATATTTTGAAATAGTAAAGAGTAAACATATTTAACAAAATCACCATCGGCTTCAACCACAGCCTCCAGACAACTTAAGAATTTCCTGCAACTCTTTTGGAATATCTCCTTGTTTAAGTTGGTAAATGCTGCTTTAATCCTTGCCCTTAGTTCATCTTTGGTGCTACAGGAGTTTTGTTAGTCTCTCACTCAACTATGCTTCACAAATAATGATCAAGGGGGTTGCAATATGGTAAGTTAGGTGGTCAGATGTAAGGGGTAATGTCGTTGCAAAAATTGTCTGACAGCCATGACACTGTGTTCTCCTGCTTGTGTGGCATGGTGCAGAGCCCTGTTGCCAAACACAGGTTTTTCCAGCAGCCACCCTCTTGACCTAGGGCAGCATTACCTCCACAAGGCACTTGATGTAGGCCTCCATGTTGACTCTGAGGCCTTATGGGAAGATGAATTGAGGCATAATGTCACCATCACTAGTGATCACTCTAAACACCATGATGACTGGATATATCATCAAACTCTTTCTGGATCCTCTGCACCCAAACACTCTGAAATGTTTTGTATTGGAGCTTCTGACATGAATGCCAAGCATTACAGAAGGCTGTTTCCAAATTTCTGGTAGAGTGAATTGTATCATAGTGCTCTTTTTCTCACAAATAGTGCCTAACTAACCTTACAATACTAAAATCAGAAACAACACGCATACATGAAATTAAATATATAAAATGGCGACAATTTACCCATCGCACACTGTATAACAGTGGCTCTTGGCATTGAAAGTTAAATTGGTGCACCACGTTCAAATTCCAGTTGATTCACTTACACTTACTTCACAATAATGGCCTTGGAGAAGGTACGGATCCATCTTCTTCCAGCTATGGGTTAAATAGCAGGGTAGAGTGGGTTTATTTACCTTGCATATCTGCTTGTCTACAAGAAGAAAAAGTCTAAATTGAAACTTGAAGAGGACTGTTTTGTAAATTTGTAGCACATTGTGTACCATTTCTCTTCTATCATTTCTCCTGAAAAGTGTGGCTTCTTCTACAAGTTTTCACCACTCTAATCAAATCATCTGTGTGGGTAATCTAGCACTTCCATTCTAAACTGAACTGTTAAGCTCTTGAAAACTGATAGGTGAGATTAAATAAAATATTCAATGTCAGTAGGTACATATCGAGTGTGTGTGCATATATATATATATATGGGTAAGTAGCCAAGTGGTTAGAACATTCACTTTCTAACCATGGGACCCAGGTTCGAATCTCACCATGCTCGATTTGTCAGGAAGAGAGATTTTTAACATAAAAAATATGATTTTTTGTTAAATGTTCCCATTGAAATTGCTGTGTCACAATCAACAGTTTTCACATTTTGAAAATCACTCCATATATATAAAATGCTTTATGAAATGAACAAAGTCCAACAATTTTTTTAAATATATTTTCTGTTTATACATTATTTTTGTAGATACAAATATTTAAGTAAATGCTCTGTTTCTATAATAAACAGTATTAACTACATTTACTGGTCTGAATGTCCAAGAAATTTCATAGAAAATATGTCCTCTGACAGGAATTGAACCTGTATCCTATCTGGTAACGTCATATAGCTTGATGTGCTATACAATTTAGCTATAGAGGAAGTGTCTGGTTAGCAAAGTGGTATAAATGGTATAGCATGTCAGTTCAAATGTATCTATAAAAATAATGTATAAACAGAAAATGATATATATATATATATATATATATATATAGGCTGTTATTAATTTTACTGTTTAAGAAAATGAAAAACAGGGATATCATATGCTCAGTAAAAATAATAAAAAATATATACCCATCATATGTGTTTTTATTGCTTCAAATGTTATTCTTATTGGATGCCCATATTTGAGTAGATGCTACATTCACTTTAAACACTATTTATTTTGTTTACCAACCTGTGTATGCAAAAAACTTAATAAATAAAATATCACTCATCAGCTGGATTTCAACCTGCATCCTCCTTTTCAGGATAAACCACCATCAGATCCTGTGTGCTTTTATTGCACAGCCATGAGGAATGTCATAATAAAGCAAGGTTTTATTTGCCTATAAGGCAAAGTGACTTGTTCAGATTTTCCTGAAACACATATCATCTCAGTTTGTATCTGAAACGTAAATAAAACAATATCTAAATTTTCAATCCAGTATATTTTTATTACTTTTAAACTTTCATCTTACTTATTATAAAACGCAGATTGTGTGTGTGTGTGTGTGTGTGTCTGTACGTTTATATATTGGATCGGATTTCCTACATTTTTCAACCGATTTCAACAAAACGTCACAGGACTACATAAAATTACCTTGTGGTGGTTCTGACAGTGCCAAAAATGGAAAAACACAATTGTTTTTGCACTAAATCAATTTGAAAACACGATTCTGTCGCCAGAATGAAAGGGGGACAACTCATCTCGAGTTATACTTATTATAAAACCCAGGTTGTTTGTGTGTGTGTATGTTTATATATGGGATCGGATTTCCTACATTTTTCAACAGATTTCAACAAAATTTCACTTTTCTTTTTGGCAGGTAGTGTTTCTTATTGTCTTGCACACTTTTTTCTTTATTTTTACATTCAGAATGCTTTAAAAATTCCATTTACACGACAATTGTTTATAATAAGATTCTATTCAATTGATAGACTCATAACGATTGAAAGCAATGTTTTTGTTTGAGTTTGACCAATTCGTAAAAAAAAAAACTAATTAAGACATGCGTTTCCGTCAACCTTAAACAATAATCTTTGTCAATTTTATTTTTCAGTCTTTATGATGGTCGATACTTGATCTATCTCTTACTGTTACATCCCCAGGCAACGCCGGGCTCTACTGCTAGTATTTAATAACATGTAAAACTTACTTTCACTCAAATATTAGAATTTCATAAATTTATAATAAATGAAAAAAAAAAAAATTTTTAATGTGGGCCAAATATGGAATGTAGATGAAGTATCAGTAACATTCAATATAACATCCAGTCATTTTTTATTTAACATTTCCTGATCAAATGTAATAGAGTCTTATATACCATCAAATATGGTAGGTAACAATTTGATCTAATAAATTACACTTCTTCACAGAAATGTAAATCTCTCTTAAAGAAAAATGGATGTGTCTAAAAGATTTATGCAAATCAAGCTTAGTCATTTATCTGCACTTTGTTAAATGTTCTGAACAAGGACTATTTGGAAAGTGCTTATGAAATTGCAATTTGATCAGCTGGCTTTCAGAAAAGAAACAATAAAACTATACAAGATTGTCAATGAATATTGACAGTTTAGAAAATTCTTGCCAATTCTTCCAATTCTGCAAAAATGAACATCACTGCTACAATTTGACACAGAACTATTCACAAACTCCCGAAAAAGAATCAAAAAATATTTAAACCATTAAATTTAAATAAAGATATAAATAATACATTAAAAAATGATATTTCTATAATCCCTTAAAAAGTTTTAATCACTAAAATACCCCTTAAATTATGTTATAATAGGACCCTGTAAATATATGTTACTGCTGTAGATGCTCTTGTGGAGTATGAGGCCACATCCTCACAAAGCTAGGAGTTGCTGCTGTAGTTTCTGAAACAAGTATTTTTTTTTCATAGAGTGGAGTTACTAGTTCTACACTCAATCTGTTTTGAATTCAGTGCAGATTTCTTTACTAGTTGCCAACTACAGCTAGAGAGAGTTATCTTCCATGTTATTAACTTCTAGATGGAGGAAGAAAACATGGCTTCATACTTTTCCAAAGGATATTTGTACAAGAATGAATACAATGACCTTGACATACCAGTCCACCTTTCCGTACCAATAACTGCTATACTTGGAGCTTATATATATATATATATATATATATATATATATATATGATGAAAACATAGTTTTAAGATATGCTATATTTATGGGTAAAAGTTCCAATATTATCAAGTATTGAGTGTATGTAAATATAAAAGTGGATACTGAATGTTGACAGTTTGTTTATTGCTCAAATGTAATGAAATGGACTGATGTCACTTGGTGTTGACTTCAGCATCCATTTATATATATATATATATATATATATATATATTTGGTTGGATAGATGTGAGTTTGTGACCCTGGGTTTCACGCTTTAGCGATTGTCAGACAATGTAAATAAATATAAGTATGTATATGTAAATAAATATAAGTATGTATATGTTTCACGCTTTTAGCGATCGTCAGACAATGTCTGACGATCGCTAAAGCGTGAAACCCAGGGTCTAAACTCATCTATCCAACCAAATATGTTAGCTCTATCTCTGATATTGAGTGCTTTCTAATAAGTACCCAGCATATAATATATAAATAATTATACATACTTATATTTATTTATATTTATACACTTTTTTCACACACATATATATATATATATATATATATATATATATATATATATATATATGTTGTGTTGGAAACCTACCCCCTCTTGAAGATGAACTTGTCTGCAAACAAAGACTTTAAATAGTGGCATGTCAGTTGACATGGGTGAAGACAGAAGACAGATAAGTTCTTAGCTGAGCTAGTTATTGACTACTCAGGCGATTTCTGTACCTTTTTACCAACCTATTAAAACTCTTTTTATTGTTACGTGTTATTTGGCGTTTGTCTCTACTAACCCCAAAACAACATCATAACAATATATATATATATATATATATATATACACTTTAAAAATCAGGAGATCAGTTGAATCTGCTACCTTGGTTTCAACCTTACAGTATCCTCAGGTGATTTTTATCAAATGACCTCTTAACACTTTTTTTTTTTTTTAAATTCTAATGAATGCCATATTTTTTTTTTTAAATAATAATAAATGCATGACATTGGGTGTAATAGAAAGGGAGGAGGAGGATGTGAAGAAGAAAGAAGAAAAGCAAAAAAAGCATTTCCTGATCCAAAGAACAGTGTGAACTAGAAATCATAAATCTTGAGTCCTTGCATATATATTAAGAAATTCCTCTTAAGCATATATGAGGATGGATAAAAAAAAAAAAGAAAATTTACATTTCAGTTAACACCCTCACCTCTGATACTTTTATAAAACCCTTGTTTTTGTTCTCTCCCAACTTCTTCACAAATATTTTTTGAATCATAAAATAAAAATGTAATAAAACTAAGATATTATTTTATTAGAAAAGTTTTAAATTGTTTTTATGAATAACATACATTATAGACATTATTGTCTTAAGAAAAATCTTTTTTCAATGAATAATGAATTGTTTTTATTTTTTTAAATTTAATTAGAATCATTTATATACTTTTATATCTTTTAAAACTCTGCATTAATTTGTAGCTGTCAAGTGACATTGTTATTAAATAAAAACTATATTTACTATATTTATAAATGGAAAACCTTACTACAATTCAACAACTCCCCAGTATTTTCAAAATAATTAAAAAAATTTGTTGGTATGTATAAACATGTCAATTTTTTTAAATAGAGATATCCATACACAATGTTATCAGAAAATAATTGTGGTAACTATAATAAATTTAAAGACAAAATAGCTAAAATTCAATAAAACCATACAATACGGAGAATATTTTGCTGAATTTTTAAGATTACTATGCAGTTACATTCATTTAATATACAGGGAATAGACTCTTGTTCCACTTTCCATATCTAAGGATATCTTGTCTAGATGTTATTTTTAGTATTGTTCAGTTATTGCTCACCTGTTTCTCCTGAGCCCAGGGATTGAACTCACAATTACTGTCACCAAATTTATGAACCAATGCTTTTATCCATTAGGCTATTGTCGTTTGCGCTGTGGGGTACAGACTTGGATTCAATGGAAACACTGTGAGTATTAACTGAGCTATCTTAGAACAAGAAAAGATATCCCTAGATATGAATGGCAAAATGAGAAAAATCAGCCACTATAAAAAAATTTGTGAGCTGATTTTTTTTTTTTTTTTTTTATACTAGCATTTGGACTACTGTCCCCATTTTTGTTGTTATTACAATATTTCGGCCATTGTGCCCTCTGGCCTTCATCAGGTGTATATCAATCTAGTTCTCCTACAGGGAATTCTGAACTGAACTCTTTATTTAATCTACAGGAGTAGACTGTTCTCGTTCCACTGTCCATGTCTAGAGATAGCTCATCTAGTTCTCATTTTTAATACTACTCAGTTATTGCTTACCTTGTTCCCACTGAGCCCAAGTACAGACTGCCCATCCCAGGGATTGAACTCACAATTACTATGTCACCAAATTCATGAACCAATGCTTTTATCCACTAGTCTATTGTCCTGTAGGGCAATATAAGTGTAACCATGTGAGTAGATTAAGTTTAATGTAATTAAACTTCATTCATTCTAATGATTCTATCTGTATATCTGTCTCTTTCTCTCTCTCTCTCTCTCTCTATATATATATATATATATATATATATATATATATATATATAGAAAGAGAGAACAAATACTAAAAGCATACATAGGAAGAAAGCAGATGTTATATGAACAGATTTTGTGAATGTGATTTAAAAAGTATTTAATCAATATTTATGTCTTCAAGGACTCCAATCAGGAGGTTTTGAGGAGTGTAGAACCACCTCTTAATTGGTGTTGTTCACCCTGACCCAGGGTGGTAGCATCTGTTAGGGTCCCAGCTATGAGCAAATAATGAGTATCCAAAACAGGGTTCATAACATGAAAATCTAAAAATATATTAGAAAAAATCACCAGCTGTATATTTTCATAGTAAAAAATAAAAATTATAAGCAAAATATTATTGGAAAAAAATAAAATTACCAAAGCTCACAAGAAAATAAAATTTTGCCATTAAATGATCTATAAGGAGTTGATATGTTGTTAAACAAAAGAATCTGTGTTTCAGCAAGAAAATTTATATTGTCTCTGTCCCATAAGGATTGTAACATTTGTAAATGAAAACGTAATAAAGGATAAACTTAAAGAAAAGGAACAAACTTATTTTATTAATGCAAATTTGCATTTGAATTTGAAACAAATTTGAAAAATATTTTTGTAATTTAATTGACATTTAAGCAATATTTGACCCATTAAATATTATCAATGTTTTGCCCATTAAATATTATTAAAGTTAAATTTAATGCTGTTTGGTGGCCATTTTTCTATTATTTTTACAATTCTGCAAAAAAACAAAAAAAAAATGGATTTTAGTTGTCAGCAAGTGATGCACATTATTATTGACCTAGTAGGGCTATAAGAATTTTTTGTTTTTTTTTAATCATTTCACCCCAAGAAAAGTGATAATGACACTAATATGCAAGGAGTTACAGGAGTGAAAGAGAATCAGAAGACTTTAATGGAGAGAAATTAAATGAAGAAATAGCAAAATAAAAGAACAAGATTCAGGAAAACAAAAAATAGAGATTGATATTACATTTGAATTTTTGAGGATTGTAGTTGGCAGGGAAGCAAGAAATTGGAAGGGACTTCCACAGGAGAGAAGTGTGAGAAAAGAAACTATTAGAATAGAACTGATGAATCTAGCTAGTTCAATAGTAAAACAGACCTTGTTGCCAGTCTAGTAGCACACTTAAACAGCTCATCAGAATAATGCCATGAAAATATTTATATTTGTAGAAAAGGCAGAAGGAAGCCATGTCATGTCAGTGAGAAAGTGATAAATTATAATTAAGTAAAAATGACATTTAAAAGGACATTAAGTGGTTTGGAAGTAAAGCAAGCATTATTGATAGTGGTGCTACAGTATATGTATATATTGAAATAGAAAATAATACTGAAAAAGTCATACATAGAGTAATATAGATTGCAAAAGAAACATTATTAAATATTCCTCAAAATGGCATTTTTAAAATGAATATTTGGAATCAAATTCCATAATGTTGTAAGCTCTACAGAATTCGGTCATAAATAAGACCATGAAATCTTTCAAAATGGCTGCCATGTCTAGATTAAGAAGAAAGTGTTGTCATCACTCGAATTAAAAGGAATAAAATAATGAGATTATTAAACTTTGATAAAATTTACTAACAGATGACAGGCACCTTCATCTGACATGAACACCCTGATGAATTATTGTCTGATTTGGTCTCATCCCATTGCTGACCATTTTGTCAGGATCTCTGGCCCAAGTTCCAATCTTGAACATACTGGTAAGGCCTTAGTATGTCACTATGGGGCCTTTACCCTACCCTCCATTGTTCATCTTTTGGTGGGTGTCAGTTCCACAAGTATTTGCTCATACCATATGGACTTCATGTTTTATTGCATTAGAAAACATTCCGGCCAGTGTCCAACCCAACTGGGCAGTGGTGGACGTCAATCGATATCCTAATCAATAACTCCTTGACCTGTTCACAACAGCGCAATGAGAAATTCCAGTCATTGTGCAGTGGGGTGGAACATTTAACACCTCAATAGAAAGCCTTGTCAAGTTGTCTTTCGAATAATTACAAATGCATATATAATTATATAATGACCTTACAATAGCAGTCTGGACCTAGTGATTGGAAGGGGTTGGAGGAAACCATGTGTTTCCAATCTGGCAGGGTAGATTGCGGGCACATGGTCCATCGTCCAAGATTATGTGGGATTTCTCAATCAGAATTAATTAGGAAAGAGAGAGTTATTGAAGTGGATGTTCAAATTATAGCAGCTTCATCAAAGACTCGTCAACATCTTGATTTGTACATTTTACTCATCTGGAAGATATGATGTAATCAAGAGGAAAAGAGCAAGAATGGTGGGAAAATGAGATTTCCCCCTTGGCACAGGTTGTCTATCTGTAATCAGGCCCTTGAAATCTTTCTTCTTCTCAACTCTGATCTATTTACAAAACTATTTACATAAGCTATTACATTGTTGTCGAGGACATAAAAAATAAAATTGTCTGTTCATTTTTGTTAATCAGTGTGTATCTACCAAATAGAATATCATTGCTATTTATAAAGTTTAGTTTAGTTTGTGTATGATCGCCATTGAGAAGAAAACTTAGTAAATAAACATGGTGGTCATTTTTGTTTTTCATAATCATTTCACCCCAAGAAAGGCAGTAAAGCCACTAAGATACTAGGAGTTACTGAGAAAACATTATTGAGAAGAGAAGGACAATAAAAGAACAAGTTTCAAATCGACAATATGAAAATTGATATTACATTTAAATTTTTGTTGACAGAAAAGCAAGAAGCTGGAAGTAAGTTCTACAGGTGAGAAGTATGAGAGAAAAAACTGTTAGTGTAGAACTTATTTACACCTAGCAGTTTCAACATTATGATACCCAGTACCAATCTAGTACCACACTTAAATTTGTGAAGTCGAGGTATCAAAGAGAAAATCTCATTAGAACAATTGCCATGAAAATATTTATAGAAGACCCATGGAAACTGCATTACAATGGTGGGAAAAGGATTAAAACTGAGATGTCAGTAACATTGCAAATTCTTCTTTTCTTTGAGATTATCTTTATGACAATTGAGTTACTTACTTAACTTAGTACAATACAAGACTTGTGAGAATTAGGTTCTCTTCTACAAGAATGATTTGTAAAAGTAGTTGGCAAATAATTTGGTTTACCAAAACAGCATTTCTATTTTCTCTCCAGTGTCCCAGAGTACCATTGATGACAGGGGCTGTACTGAGGACAGAGGTATTCATAGTTGGGATAAGAATGATCTTGAACAAAAAAAAATCAACATTCTCTAACAAGTGTTGCAAGATATAGGATTTAAGATAAACCTTTCCAACACAGAAATTATAATCTGAAATTGGAGATAAAGCAGTGATGGCATATACCCTAAATGCATTATAAAAATTCAGGATGTGAAATTAATAAATACTAAAAACTTCAAACAATTCAGTGTATGAATCAGTTATGACAAATATAGTATTGGAAATAAGGAGATTGAACATAGGATATGCAATGGACTAGGGGTATTTTTGTCCAACACAGCTCAATGTTATAAAACCAAAATATTGAATCTGAAAACTTGAGTCGTATTCTTGAACAGTTTTGTTAAATTTAAACTCTTATAGGGATATCATGCATGGCATCCATCTTGTTAAAAAATATCTCAACTATCAGCTATATGCAAGCAAATGAGCTTTGTGAGTCTTACAGATAACTGTTTTTCATCATATCTTGTAATCTGGTAATACAGAATCAGAAACAAAGTACTATACTAAATAACAGAAAAAAAAATCACTTGAAGATTTTCAACAGCAGCAACCACTAAAATAGATTGCACATGTAACTCAAAGAGAAAATAATGACATAATCTTGATCTTGGCTTTCCACACTACTTTAAACAAAAAGTTAAGAGGGAAACTCCCATCAATACTAGAAAAAGTGATAATGTGTGGACATGAGAAAATTATTTTTCTGAAAAAAACATTTTCAGAGAAAGATTTTATAAATTTCAAGCAATATTAATGTTAACTGTTCGATGAAAGAATGTTTAATGTTTCCTTATAAAGGAACAGCCTCTTTCACCCTTACAACTGCCATATTGATTTTTTTCTCCCAACATCTGCTATTGCTCAATTTAACCATTTTCAACAACTAAAATGGATAGCACATGTAAATCAAAGGAAAAATAATGACATAATTATGATGCCAACCTTTCACGCTACTTTAAACAAAAAGTTAGGAAGTAAACTCCCATCCATCAATACTGGAAAGAGCAATAGCAGCTACTTGAGAAACTTATTTCCCTGTTTTGAGTGAAAGATTTCAACCAATATTAACCTTTATTACTCTGTATGTGCTTTCATTTGCTGTGCAAAAAAAGTTTACCCTGCCAATGAAGGTGACTCTGATTGCTGAACAATACTGTGTTTGAATTTCATAGTTGTGTTGTCAAACCCTGCTATTGCAACAGAAAGAATAACTTTGATTGAAATTAACAATAAGGATACTGCAATTGAAACCTTTGAAAAAGAATATAGTGGGAAGTAATATTAATAATGCAAAGTGCAAAAAGGTTAATGCTATTCTTAAAGCTATTCTTAAAGCTTCCAGTAGCATTTTCAACTTCTTTTTCTTATGTACACTAAAATTTTCTAAAAAATATGAGGGAAGAGTGCTCACTAGCAGAGATAGAGTAATTATAGATATGAAAAGTGTGGACATAGGAATTAACACCTCATGTTGACTGTCAGTTTCATTTCTCTTTCAATCTTCTGATCACATGACCCTACTCCTTTAGCAGGCTCTATATAAAAGGCCAATGGGGCATTTAGGGAAGTAGTGCAAGGAAGAAAATTTGCCTTCTATTTAGGGCTAATGCTTAAGGCTATTTAGAGTCATGGCCTTTAATTATTTATTATTTTAAATATTTATTTAGTTTGATGCTGAGTTTTGAAATACAATTCATCAGATTTTAGTTATATAGGATCTTATTTAACTGTTTGAATTATGGTTGTAGGCAGCATAGGGGGAATTTTTTTTTTGTGTTTGCACTTGGAAATGATCAGTGATATTTTGGTTAGGAATTTACCTTGTTCTAGGAAGGTGGTTATTACTATTTTCTCCTGTAGGCAAAAGTTACATTGTTTTGTGGTGTTTTTGTAATCTTATATGTGCATGTACATTGTTTTGCATGATGGTCACTCTGTAAAAGGCCCAAGAGCCACTCGAGGTAGAGGGTTACAGAGTAAGAGGCAGAGTCTGTGCAGACATGCAAAGAAGATAACAGTTAACCCTAGACTTGAACAGGTTAAGATCGTAGTGATCGAGGAAGCATCCTCTTGGAACTTGATTCTATAAAGCAGTGGTTTGTTGGAAAAAGCTGCTCATGTGGAACTTATGTCACACCAATGGAATATGAAGGGAATGAGGGTGGTTTGCTACAATGTGCATAGCATGGCGGTTATTAGTTGTGAAGGTTAGAGCACTTTCGATGGAAATAGCAATAGAACAGTGAGATGCTTGTGACGTTTCATCTGTGAGAAAAGAAATGTAATATGTGGATAATTTAATATTTTACAGTACTGTTATCCTATTAAGAATTTTTTTAATGGACTTGGTATTAATGAACACCCTTTTGAACCTATTGATCTTTTAAATCAATGATTTACTGTATATAATTATTTTCATGATATTAAGGTACTTTTTATTTATATATTTATATTAAAACTGTAAACATATCAAACCTTGAATAAATTACACACTTCTTAATGATGCTATTACTAGTCAAATTCACTACTGGACTCACAGTGAAGTCTGGCCACTGACTGGAACATAGATAAATAAATAATTGTTGAGTATATAGCTTAGACTTAGATTAAGATGGATTAGCATGCTTCTGGAGCAACTGACAGTAATAAAACTTCCTGTTTATAGTTTCTGAGCCCAGCTCACTAACCACTGAGCTATCCTAGGTATACCTGGTTGAAAGGTAGATAGAGTGCTGAAAATATAGTCATCAAGGTTAGCAGTGTGTTAGGCTTGAAGAGAGAGATATGGAGAGAGTCAAGTCAGTTAGGTCAGCATGCATCTTTCAATGACCAATAACTTTACCATTCCAAGAAAGGCAATATTTTTGCACCATCATTGATCAACATCCATCTTTGGTTTTCATCCAATTGACCCTTTCGAACCGTTTGGCGTTGACCACTACCAGAACTGACCATTCCTTACTTGATGAATGGTTTTAATGATTTCATTAATCACATGAGAGTTTAAGAGTTGCTTTTGCTGCTGCTGCAGCTGCTGTCAGCAGCATGGACAACTCTTTGGACCAATAAGTAAGATGACCACTAAGAAATGACTTCCGTTGCTAGGGACATCATTTATTGGATCATGTTCCTTACTTACAAGGTTTCTACACTGAAGGAAAACTAAATAAGAAATATTTGTTAATGTGTTTGAATGCCAGGAAAATTAGTCATTATTATTATTAATATCACCACCACCATAATTACAGTTTCCTTAATTCCATTATTATTATTATTATTATTTTGGTAAATACCTGACTTCTTTCTTCTGTCCTATAATGAAATTTGACCCAAATTCTGTCCATGAGGACTAGTTCTTTTTGTATGAAAGACTCTCTTCGTCCTATTTAGCTGCCCTTTATTGATGAGGTTCAATGGAATGAGGCCTTCATTAAGGATTCAAACGGAAATGATGCTAATAACTTGATTATTGCCCTGATATGCTCATTTTCCTTCTGCTAGGGAAGGCTTTCATGTGTATTAATTTGAAAAAGTATGAAAGTATTTAATAAATCCAATAAGTACATATATTTATAGATTGGGCAGTCCTGTGACCTGGAAAAGATTGTTGACAAGCCATGCTAGACTGAGTAGTCCATATCTGACATCTTGTCATTTTGTGACATTTAAATGGACAAGCAAAATTACTGACAGTGTCCAACTCTTCTCTAAGTGTTAGGCTGGACTGAGTTATTATACCAATAGCAAGAAAATGTCCCTGACCTGACTGAGCTATCAATCATCATGTTTTGTCGGTCACAAGACTCAAGTGAAGATGACTGGTAAAAGGACATTGAATATTTACCTTTCCTTAGAATACTTATGGTAAAGTGAATGGAATCCCTGTTATCATTAATACATTCACTTTTATAGCATTGTTGCCTGGTTCTGCTGGCCTGTTTTGGAAAAATTAAGAAATTGCCATTTACTGGAAATAAATGTCTCTAAAGTCACTGATAGTAATTTCTCATGGGTGCCAACATTTTGGTTTCATTTGAACCCTCTACAGTACAGACTAATCTAAGAACACCTCAGTGCAATAAAAATATGTTACGAAACTGGTCATGTTGTATGTCTTCGCTGGTTTTGAAAAAGCATTAAGAGCAAGTTAGTTTATTGCACAAACACTAGGCACAGTGAAGTAATGAATGGTGGTTTGGATTGAGGAATCAGAAAGCAGAGTTTGGATTCCAGATAAGTTCATTACATTCACCTTTATTCGTGCTAATATCCTTGATAAATGTATGAATCCATCTCTTCTCCCCCAGCTATAGGTAAATAGTAGTACAGCCTTGGTTCTATAGCCTTAGTTGGCAGCCAGTCTAGGAGAAGGAAAAATTCAAAAAAATTCAAAACAGCCTGGAGAGGGTTGGGCTCCATCAAGCTATCTTGTCCAAGATACACCATTTCTATTGCAGCTGCAGTACATGTAGTGTCTCTATAACCCTAGGGTTACAGGACTTGTGATCTTGAGTAGGCACTAACATTTCACAATCTACACTATTTACATTATTCGGACTATAGTCCTCATCTTTATCGCCATATTTATCACAAGGTTTCGGCCGTTGTACGCTCCGGCTTTCTTCAGGTAGTTGTAATGTTGAACTGAACCCTTTATTTCACTCACTGAGGTAGACTATTCTAGTTCCACGTGCCATGTCTAATGGATGTCAGTTATCAGTTATCTCCTGTTAATTCCCCTCTCCAAGTTCTCCACCACCTTAATCAGGTACTGAACTCACACTCGTTGGGTCCTGTCACTGACAGTGGATAAAGGCATTAGTTAGATCCAGATCGACATTCCAACCACCTGAAGAAGACTGGAGTGTACAACGGCCGAAATGTTGTGATAAATATGGCAACAAAGATGAGGACAATTGTCTGAATAATGTAAATAGTGTACATAATACCTCATCTCAGAAATATAGACAAATTTTACAATCTCTTGAAAACATATATATATATATATATATATATATATATATATAGTCAACCATCACTCACCACAGAATCCTTTTCTTTATTCACCGTAAATTGCTTTGAATAAGATAGTGATTTCACATTGCTTTTTTTGCCATTTGGAATTCAGAGTAGTCCTTCCCCTTGACTGGCTGCCATCCAAGGCTAGAGAGTCCCATCTACCCTATTATTTAAACTTTAGCTGGAGTTGTACAAGAAGAGATGGATTCATGCCTTTTCTAAGAGTGTGTGAAAGTGAATAGAATGGACTAAGCTAGAATTTGAACTTTCTGTCCCCATGACACTACTCACCCTTTTTTTTACTTACATGTTCACCCAATACAATACCCAAGAGCTATACAAAGCAGAGGCTTACTGGAGGACGCTGTTGTGTGTATTTGAGAGGAGGAAGAAAGTGTATATTATGAGGATATGTAGGATATATAATGGTTAACCCTAGACATGAAGACGTTAAGATTGTAATAATCAGGGAAGCATCCTCTTGGGTGTCTATTCCACAATGTAGCAGCCCTTGGGAAGAGGCTGTCTGAGTGGAACTTCTTTCTTACAAATGGAATAAAAAGAAAATGATGATACATCACTCTGTACATGGTATGGTAGGTCTTAACTGTGAAGATTTGAACTGGTGGAAAATAATCGAAACATTTGTGATGGAAAGAACAATACTGATTGTCTTTTGACTTTTATCTTTCAGATGTAAATTTGTTTGTTTTTACTGGGAAATTCATCATTGGTAAACTAATACTTGAACCCACACATACAAGATGATAACAGTCAAAATATGTATATTATTACTTATCATTTGTTTTGGTTGGTATATGTTTATGTGATCAGAATTTAAGTTCACAAAGAGAGTTCACTTTGGCATATCTTTCTTTCCTATGATGGGCAAAGATCATTTGAAACATTCATAAACATCCTTCATATATTTACTTCAGCTTTTCCAGATCAGCACTTGGAAGACTTATCCAAAGTTTGGAGAATTTCCAAGTAAAATTTATCAAGAAGATATGTTGTTAGATCTACTTCTGTTCCTTCAAAATCTGTACATATGTGTCTTTATGATATCTGGTCACCTCTACAGTCATGTGTGTGTGTTTAAGGCTGACCATCAAAAAAAAGAAAAATAGTAGAGATAAAAATAAAGTCAATTCTTGTAAAGAATATATGCATAAATTTGCATGTGCATATTTATAGATGTGTAAAGAAATTCTAAAAAATCCTCAATAAAAATTTGTTTGAAAAAGAAAAAATGTGAAGTTATTTTTATTAATAAAGAATAGCATAAAATGTGAAATAGAACGATCCTTTGTTATTTGTTAATCAAATATTAATTACCAATGAGTATACATTTCAAAGGATAGTGTAGCACAGAGATAATCCATACTGAAAGTGGGATTGGCATTAAAGTTAAATACTAAGGTGGTTACTACTTTCACTTATGACATTGGAGTTAAAATTCCACCTAATGTCATTGCACTCATTTTTGTACAAATACCTTTGGGAAAAGTAAGAGTCTATCTCTTCTGCTCCCGACTATGGATTAAATATCAGAATAAACTGGAGTCTCTATCTTTGGTTGGCAACTAGTATAGGAGAAGGACAGCATTGAATTCAATAGAGCTATTCCATGAAAAACCTACTTGATTTGGAAACCCCTGCTAACACCCATTGTGGACCTTTTAAACACAGATTCTATAAAAAAAAAGCAAAGTCAGGACAATAATATTTTTCTTAATGCAAATATTTCACACTTTAAACATTAACAAGTTTCAGCTAATTTATTCATATAGATTTTTTAAAGATAAAGAATGTTTATGGGTCCATCTAACTATAAATAAATCCATATGTAATTTTAGTAGTAATTCTATAGTTACCAACTATTCATTACTAAATAATAAGTAATTTAGAAATAAATATACCATGTCTTTTTAGACTAGTTACTCCCCAAAACTAGAAAGCCCAATATACCCTGCTATTTAACCCATAACTGGAGAGAGAAAAAAACACATCCATACCTTTCCAAAGGGCATTTGTGCAAAAGTAAACACAACAAACTAAGCCAGAATAACACCATTTCTACTTTCAATGTCAGTATACCCATAATGGCTAATAAACATTATAAAATTTAAGAAAATGACTAGCTAAGTACAGCAGATAGCAAAATTGCTTGGTAATGTATAGAAACATATGGGATCAAATGCTAACACTATATGAGTTAGAAACAATATAACAATTATATTTTTCTGCAACAAAACAGGCCTGTTGTCAAACAGTTTAAGAAAATAAAGTTATATAGATTTTCACTGTCTGTAAAAGTATGATTACTAAGATATTTTTAATATTACTTCATGCTTATATTAATTATCTAGTTATGTATTTTCATTGATTAATTATCATAATCATATTTATTACATATTATGAAATTAAATTATTACATAGCTTAATATATGCTTTCATGTCATTGTGATAGCATTTTTAACCCAGACTGTACTAGTGAACCTTACTGTGTTACATAGATAAAGAACTGAAACATGCAAACAAGATACAAGATCAGACGAGGCTTTGATGTAAGTCCCCAGTGAATCATGGGACATAGTTGCAACTTGGTTCCAAAAAGTAAAGAAGGAAAATTTACTAAATTCAATTCTTCTCTTCTCTCATTGCATGTGCACAAAACAGAAAACTGCAGCTCATAGATTTGATGATTAAGCTCTTTACAAGAACCATGGTTCCAAAGTGCCCAAAGATGGTGAAGCCAATTCCTTTCTCCTAGGCTTGACCACTGATGTGTGATGTCTTCAATTGAAGTCCATTATGGATGGTGCTGTGCTTCCCTAGTCTTGCTAGTGTGAATAAGTAAATATATGGCCTTTGTGCTTGCCATTTATTTTCTTTCTGTCTTGAGCAGATTTTGAGGAGACATTATTTTTTCTTCTTCTTTTCCTTCTTCTTCTTCTTAATGGTAATCTCCTCCATATCAAATGAATAAAAACAATATGTTCCCATGATTCTCTTCCCTTAATGGTTCTTCATTTTACCATTATGTTATTTATTGGATTTTCTGACCACTTTAGAAAACTTTGGTTCTTAGACATTTAATAAATAACATATGCAGAAGCATTGGTGGCTTTTACCAATCATCATGATTTTTCTTTTTTTAAACTATGATTTATAACTGTTATATATTGATTAATTTTGATTACTTTTTATTTACATTTATCATAATTTTATGAATATTGTTAAATTTGTTGATAAGAAGGAATATATATATATATATATATATATATATATATAACATTTTGTTCATGAAATAAGTAACTATTAAAATATTTCTGAACTGATAGTAGTAACAACCTTAGCATTTAAATCACAGCCTGGAAGTAAAGGAAAATAAGCAATGTGTGAAAGGAAGCAAAAAATAATATATTTTAAAAATCTAACAAATTTAAATTTTCACTTCAGAAATATTTATTGCTTTAATTTTTGTTCATACCAATATTAAAATAACTTATTTGATTTTTTTGCTTAATAGTGGATTTATTTATCTTTAATACATTTATTTAAATACAAAAGCAATAATTGCTTTTATATTTAAATATTATTAAAAATTTAAATATTATTAAAAAATGAATGAAATACATTTTGTGCATCATAAAAATACTTAAATAGAAACATTAACTTTTCTGCACTTTACTTAATATTTTGTATTAATATATCATTTCAGGTCTAAAATAAATTATTAAATAAAAGCAAAATACAAACATAAATAGTGTTTTCAATATTTTTTTTTTAAGATTTGGAAATCAATATATTTTTAGTAAACCAGTATATTTTTCTAAAAAATCTAATTATCCCATAAATTTTGATCTTTCTCAAAATATTATCTTCATTTTATTGGAAACACTTTCATTTTCAAGAAAAATAAGTTTTAAAACAGAAGTAACTAAAGTGGATGTAAATATGATACAACACTAGGTCTTTGTATTGTTTCGAATATTTTTTTAATCAAGATTTGGAAAACCAGTATATTTTTAGCAAACCAGTATATTCTTTCTAAAAAATCTAATTTTCCCTAAAATTTTGACATTCATTATGAAAATATAACCATCATTTCTTTGGGAAATCTTTCTTTTTCAAGAAAAATGATGCTACACTGAGTTCTTATTTTGTATTTGTGAATTTTTATGTAAAAATATCAGGTTAATTTGTGTGCATTGGATCCTTGAACTGCAGTTAATATTACCTCTTCGGTCTATTGTCCAAAGGTAATACTGGGAAACACACTTATTTCATCTGATTAATTATTAGGTGACCTAATACAGCACAGTTATGTAGCTTTTTCTTACTCAAGTACTTTCAGTCTCCTCCAAAATCATCCTGTGATAAAATCTGCATTTCATTATGATGTTGATTTTTAAACTATGGTGCCTTCCTTGATAAATTTCATCTTAACATCAAGAAACTGATTAGAGAACACCAGAGGATCATTATAAAAATAAATAGACATTATATATATATTATTCAATAGAACATGTTTGATTGAAGATATGCTGCCATAATACACACACACATATATATATATATATATATATATATATATATATATATATATATATATATATATATAATGTTTTCATGCATTTAAACATATCTTGTGTGTGCATATATGTATGTATCTTTGCATATATGTATGTATCTTTGCATGTTAGCAGGGTTGATTTTGTGCTACAAGTTTGCCCCATATTTTGCTTAAAGGACACATGACAACTCCCAACCAAACACTGTACCATCTTTTGACATTTGGATTCATTCTTCATCCTTTTGAAGTCACTAATTTGGGACATTTGATTCCAAACATCCAAAGAATAAATGAAAAGCCTTAAAAAGAAGTGAAGGGTAAAGTAAAAGCCAAAAAAGAAAAAAAAAAGGCAGAAAACCAAACCATGTTTTTATGCATGGACATTTTGTATATGACATTTTTTTTTTCTTTTTAAAACTATTTTCCCATAAAATTGCAATTAACTCTGATCACATAGGTGTTGGTCTTGTTTGTAATAATGACTGCCTCTTTGCTAAAAAAAGAAAAAAATGCCAGGGAAAATAACTAAGGGTCTTTTCCCATCATTTGATGACATTATGCCAGATGTAAATCTATTTTATTACTTCAAACGTTATTTTTAGTGGATATAAAATGCACTTAAAAAATACATATTCATGCCCCCCACTTATTCTTATATATAATTATCTCACATAAACAAGGGGGTACTGAAAAATCCTTGATTCAACTAAGAAGAGATTCCAAAATATCTTCTAATGCTTCGTCATTTGATCAGATTTGGGAAAAATAGGTCATGGCATGAACTTTTTGACAATCTCCCTCACACATAGATTGAAATTAATGGAAACTATTTTACCATAAACACTTGATTTTATAAAATACTTTTTATATTTGTGAACTAATGTCAAGACACTTTAAAAGTGATACGTATACCATATAACCTAGTACTACCTGTCATATGGTCGAGTCATCAGAAACTGAACCAGTCATCCCCATCCCTGATCTAGTCACTTTTCTGGTGACGAGGGTGGCTAGATACCCAGTAGGATTAAAAGCAAGACCTGTCAAAGGGCAGATGAACCTTCTTGTAGGTCTCAATAGCCATCTACCACAAGAGCATAGACTAGGCTTCATGACTATGTATATAACTAGTGTGGTGATGATATGGTATTACTGGGTGGGTGGGAGTGCTTCCTAGACTGAAGTCAACAACTAGGGTGGAGGATTGCCTTGATGGAATAATTGGTATATGTCCATGATTAAGTCAAGCCTTCATGTTGGAGAATATCAGCTGTGGTTTAACCTAGAGAGGGATGGGCTCCGTCAGATGTACTTGCCCAAGACCTGCAACACATGAATAAATATATTTCCAGCATTCAACCTAGATATGTGGAGGGAACTAGTCTAGTACTCAGCTGTTCAGTGACCCTACAGCCACACCCAGTCCTGGGACAGTTGTTGCTGATGATGAGGAGGAGGAGGAGCAGAATGACTTTGTTGACAAGGTTGGATTTATTTTACATTTTATTTATATATACTAGACCGTTACTTCCTCTATGACAGTGTTTTCATGCTGGAAATATACTTTTACCATTATGGGTAATACATTTTGTCATTTTGGGGTCATCTGTGCTTTAGCTATCTAAAATAATTCCACATGAAATGGTTAAAAAAGGTATGGAAATGCTTTTGTCCCAAAACACAAATAATTTTATTCCCAAAGTGTTAATAAATCATCTGCTCAACTGGATAATGTCATTGAAAATGATAAAATATTACATATTAATATAAGTCAGTTATTTGCATCAATAAAAAGTTACAGGACTTTCTTTCCCAGCTAATATACATATATATTTGGTATAAGATGACAATTGGAAAAAAAATATCTTAGTTTCTGCCAACGTGTTTCATCTTCTGACTTTTTCAAGGCAAAAATGAAATGAAAATGTTTTTGTTGTTATAGTTACATTACAAAATCCAAATTTAAAAAAGAGAGACGCTTCTGCGTAAGCCTCTTTCTGGTTAATGTAAATTTCCTTTATACTAAGAGTTGTTTTTTTCTTTCTATGTTAACAATATAGTTAAAATCCCAGATCATTTCTGTGGACAAGACAAAGTGGTATAAGATGACGGTTGCAAAAAATCTTAGTTTTTGTCAACGCGTTTCATCTTCTGCCTTTTTCAAGGCAAAAATGAAAAATGCTGATTTTTAGTAAGGGTGGAGTAATGGATAACAGCTCAGACTGAAGAATCAGAGAGTCATGTTTGAATTCCAGTCAAATCCATTCTATTCACTTATGTGCTAATACCCTTGGGAAAGGTATGAATCCTTTTCTTTTAACCCCAGCTATGGGTAAATTGGACAGACCTTGGATGGCAAATGGTCTACTGCAGAAAGAAATGGCAACCTACTGGAGGAAAAAATCTGCCTTGTCAGTCATGTATCTAAAGATACATGATCACCTAAGCATGTATCACGCATGGCACATAACTGACTGACCTCTCTATCAGGTAATGGTTAACAAGCTACCCTAACAAACCATTACTATGATATAATGATCTTGATTTTACTTAGTTTATTAATAAATCATGCATAAGTTTATGACTTTTATGAGTTTTTAAAGTGGACATTTTCATAAAATATGTTTTGAATTTTTAAAATATTTATGCAAAACAGCACTGATAATCTCCTAAAAAGCCTTGGCTAATTAATAATTGGATGTGGTGGATACAGAATGTGGAATCGGTGAGCCAAGTTAAAATTTTATTCCTTTCTTTTGTTTTCCCTTTGCATTAATGTCATTGGAAAAAGCATGAATCCATCTCTCTCTAGCTGAGAGTAAAGTAGCAGAGTAGACCCTGTTCTCTAGCTTTAGGTGACAGCCAGTTTAGAAAAAGGACTAATCTGATCACTGAGCTGTGGAAAAGATAACAGGAAACCACTTTGTTATCTTTTCCCAGAAGTGATAACAATTCATAGAAAAAGAAACAACATCTGGGGAAAGCCATGATTGCCTATGTCCTGAAGTGCAGTGGCATTTAAAATAGAAATTCATAATTATTAGGTTTTGACGAAATCTCGTTTATGTAACCTTTCCAACTTGAAAATAGAACAACAAAGAAAGTGATAAAATGATAATTACCTCAATCTCCTATTTTTTTTAAAAAAAAAATGAAGAGGACAATAAATAAAATGAAATACAATTGTTTACTTGACTTGTTCTTAAAATCATTTTATGATTTTTTTTTTAATCCAGCCTGACCTTTTACATACATGATCAATGACATATGGAAAGCCTGGGTTTCAGAGATCTTTGAAAAACAACCAAAGATATGCTCCAAAGAAAGTTCCTTACATTTATTCAAAAGATGAGTACATGCCCTCTAGTGCTTCTTTTTGCAAGAGAAGGATGAGATGAAAATTATTTTAAATAATATAAAAAAAGTCATAAATTTTGATTCAAAGCAATGGTTACAAAGAAACAAATGTCAAACCACAGGCATACTTTTGCTAAGATTTTTTCTTGTTCAGAAATTTTATGTGAATTGTTGCACACTATTGCACTAATATTCCATAAAGGACAGATATTTTCTTTTTTTTCAGTTTTGTTTTTTTAATATGTTTGTTAGAATACTTTGATCTAAGAATCTCTTCTCGTGTATGTTTATACTAAGTTTATTTCAATAATTTCTTTGCTTTTTTTTTTTTTCATTTATTTCTTCTCATGTATTTTTTTCTGCTAGCTATTATCTTGCTGTAATATTTATCCGGCTTCTCAACAATAAGATGAGATATGATTCTTTACTCTTTCAGTGAAGCATTCTACAATTGAGAGCCCATAGCAAAATTTCTGTCCATGTCACTCGAACCATGTCAGGTAATTGCTTCAGCAAGCATAAAAGAATCATCATTATTGGCTTGAACATGCTAAACAAGTGATTATAACCCCTTTGGACAAAGAACCAAGATTGATAGATTAAAGTCTTTTCTTAGGTGTCAGCAGTTATTGTTATTGAGTGGATCCAGCTTGTCTTAATCGAACAGAAAACTGTGAAACTAGAAAAAAAATCTCAAAAGGCAAACAAAAAGCCAGAAACGTGGAATAAAGAGTATCAATGACAAGGAAAAATACGCAGATGATGTGTTAACAAATAACATTTTTCTCTGGCCAAAGAGTTAAAAATAAATGTTTGACTTTTCATTATAATATTATTACTGCTGTTGCAAATATTATTTTTCCTTTTTTTAAAAGACGTTCATCCAATACAAGGCTCAAGAGCCACTCAAATTAGAGTTTTACTGAATGAAGTTGTTGAATGGGCATAATAGGAGGAAGAAAGTACAGATTATGAGGATATATAGAAGAGATAGCAGTTGACTTTGGAAGGTTAAGATTGCCATGTCGGGGAAAGCATCCTCTAAGAAGCCTGTTATGCAAAGTAGCAGTTCTCAAATAATGTGACTAATAATATGACTAATAATGCACACATGCATAATAATTCTCACACAGTAACATTTGCATTAATTACTGACCAATGAAAATCACTTTATTACTGATTTTATTTGCTTTTCTAATCATAAAATAATTCACAATTCATTTCTATAGTAAAATTATTTGCAATATATTTTTACTGTAAAATTATAAATAACTAGTGGTACCTGTAAAAATTTAATGGTTTTCTTATTTCAATTTTCTGATGAATCATAATTCTTATTTTTATGATTGAATAAGATCTCTGCGATTCTATGACTATAAATTATGACTGGAAATTATTCTTATTCATTAATCATTTGAGCTAAACAACTCTAAGAAAATAAATTGCTAACCCTATAAAATCCCTTTCTTACATATTTACATTGCGTTACTACAGTAAAATGATCGCTACAACATGTACTGAAAAGTTCTTGGGCTGACCATGAAGGAATTTCACAACAAATCCTCATGTTTGATCATTTGATTACATTTTGGGAAAAGGATAAGGCCAAGAATATTTCACTATCTCCTCATACCTATTACAGGTTAATTCTATCAGTAATGCTTGCCATAATTCCTGACCACTGACATGACTTCCTTCTTTATATTAATGTCCAAAATAAAAAGAGCAAATGTTTGAATTGTTAAAATAGATTTTAAGTGAAAAAAAAAGAAGAAATTACAAATTCCAGTGTTTACATTATCAAATTACATATTTAAATAATAATATTTATTAATTTTCATTCATTCATTGTTCTATGAAATAGATTTAACTTCTTGTATCAAAAACAATTACCAGGAGTGGACTATTATAATTTTTTTGTGAGAAAAGCCAAAATGTGAAATTTTTTTTCACACTCAGAATAAGTTTCATCACAGAACAAATGATCAAATTAAACAATCAAATTTTTGAATCACTAATATTCCACTACATCTGTTCATACAGTAAATATATGATGAACATTTTGGCATCTACTTACAATATATGATTTTAACATTATTTACTTAGTATTGCTGTATTATATCTATATATATGTAATGTAATTAATACAAGTAAAAAATTTTTCACATAGCTGATTGATGTTACCTTCAGCATCCCAACTTCAAAGTTTTGTAGACAGATCCTCTGAGAATCACTCCATCCACTCATCAGGGGGTATCAGCAATTTTACATATGCTCTATCTCTGATAATGAACACTTTTACCTATGAATATAGTATACCTGAAAACTATATTTTTAACATTTATATGTATGCACATACACATCTCTCTCTCTCCCTCATATATATATATATATATATATATATATATATATAAGAAAGTGAAAGAACTGGAATTGTCTTTAAGGTAAGTTTCTAATAATGTTTATATTATATTGTTGACCTACTTTTTGGGATTTAAACCATAAAATTGCTTTCATGAAACAAGACATTATGATGACTTCCCTTATATGTTATTTGTCCTTCATGTGTCCTCAAAGCAATTCCTACCCATTCAGATATAGACTATAAAAAACCTCTGAAGTTTGGTCTAACACATATTTTAAATGTTTTCTTAGTATGTCTTGACTGCAGCTTCACTGCCTCATGCACAATTTGCTTTGTGTTGTGATGCATTCTTTCATTCAACTTAATTAAAGTTATATGTAATTTATGCCACAGTAGCCCTGTTGTTGGCTTGTACTTAGTAGCAAAGCTTTCATTCACTAGTTGCATAAAAATATTTGGTCACCCAATGCCATGTTGGCAGTGCGATTTCTGTCCTTGAACCACTGCGGATAGCATAATTAAACATGAGCACATCACAAGTCATGCTATTTTAGGAATTCTTGGACATAATTAAATTTTTCTTCTTACACATCATGATGGCATTCAACACATCAAAATGAAGTATTTAAAGTTATAGTCTCTGATTATATTCTTTTGACTTTGATATATGTAACTATTATGAGATAGTATTTGTTATTCTTATCATATGTCACTGGTCATGATCTTTTGCCTCATCAGTGTATGTGGTAACATTTTCAAGATTTTCAGCCTATATACCAACAAATTACGAGACTTATTTATTTCATTTTTTTATTTCATTCTTTTGAAACAGATTCTTACATGAGAGCCTCCCTGAACACTTTACTTGAAATCTTTAAGTCAAGAGTCAGTTTCTACCTTATCCTTATGATCTTTTGCTTCCTGACACGTTCTCTTCGATTTACAGCACAAACCTACTTCCTCACATAATCGTTCTATTTGAGTGGCTCTCGAGCCTTGTATTATAATTTTAATTTAATTAAAAAATTCTTTCAATTTCTTTGAATCATGAATATTTTATAATGACAATAAATAAATTATCCCAACTTTTCATTCAGATGCAAGTGAAATTGCATTCTTCAAAAACATTTTTTTCCTTGGAATGGTTCAACTTGTACTAGATCACTACATATGTAAGGAAATCATTAAAATGCCAGAAAATAAATTCATTCTTTGAGTAAGAAAGGATGGAAACAGAGTGATATAGTTCCCCTGTTATACAGTGACAGTGGTCTGTAGGTACTGTTAAGAACTTAAGATGTCAGGTGTTTACTCCTCTATTTAATCTGACCCTGTTTCACAAAAGGCAACAAAGTCAGTATTCTTGATCAAGTGAAAGTCTTTGGCTGGGCAACAGGCAAAAAGTGATAATGGCACACCTTCCATCAGTGGCATTGAAAGCAGTGTTGATGTTTCAGCTTATTAGTTACATTAATCAGCAAGTGTTTCCAGCCTGGGAAGGGCTGAAGTTCAGAGCTAGCTGTCCCAAGAGTTGTATGTGAGTGATGTAGATCAGAGGGTCTGGGGATGTCTTGGTTAGAGGTAGAGACAGCAACAGGAGGAATGAAGTGGGGGTGAAAAAAACAATTGAAAAACTAACTCTCCAGATTTCTCTCTCTCTCTCTCTCTCTCTCCTAGAGCTACCAAACAAGCTTTATTTTCTCTCTTATAGGTTCCTTTTTTCTTTTTTTTACAACCCCAACATGAGTTTCAGACCTCTCTTTACTCACTAGAGAATCCTCATTATTTATATCTTTTATTTATTAGCCATTGTCAAGGTTGACAATGGGGTTCTGCATAGGCAGCTATGTTTTGTTTGAGTACTCTCTTAACCACTCTTTTTCTCATCAATCAATGTAAAATTATAATGACAAAACAATGTTCTTGAAAATAGGTTACAGCACAGGGAGATAGGGATTCAAGAATATTAACAAATGGTGAACTGAAGCAGCCTCAGCCAAAATTTGAACTCACTTTGCTGGTTTTGTTTTCTTTTTCATATCGAATACAAATACTGTCTGAAATAACAATGCTGATGAGAATTTTAATAAAATTAAAGTGAAAATGCAGAATTCTTGGAGCAAAATAATTGTACTGCAGAGAAAACTGTTTAAAAAAATGCAAAGGATGCCACACCAAATAAGCACCGTTCTGAGGTTGGGGGGGGGGGGCGAATGATATAATTTCATCATGCACCACTTGTATTTGATACACAAGAGTACACAAAGTACTTACGCAATGTCATTGTTATCTACTGTCTTCTTGATTTCTCTTATATTTTATTGTTCTCACCCCTTAATAATGTTTTAATTTTTCTTTCACAATCAGTAACACCCCCCCCTTGTGTCTTAGTGGCTTTATTGCCTTGGTTGGAGTAAAATGATTATAAAAATAAAAATAATTGTCATATGAAAAATACGGTTTGTCTTCTCTTTCATTCAACCTACTGCACATTGAGCAAAAAAAAAATGAAAACAGATTGTCTTCATGCCCCACCTCCAGTACACAGTACTTATATATATATATATATATATATATATATATATATATATATACAAATTTCATTAAAGACAACGAAATATTGTGATTAAGCTTTTTATTTAATTTTTCTTATGTTAAATAAAAGCTTAATCACAGTACCTTGTCAGTCATCTTTTAATGAAACATGTATAAAAGAGGGATTGCTGCCCAAATACACACACACACACACACATATTATTATATATATAATAATAGCTGACCACTCATATATGATTGCAGACACTCACTCAGGAACATTTGTGTTTATTCAACACCCACAGAGCCCACCTGTGGTTTATACTACAACTATGCTGAGCAGACCTTAGTTACAGTTTCTCAGAAAGAGTATGTTATCTAGTGTGATCAACAATCTGAACAAGGCCAATATAAAAGAGGGATTGCTGCCCAAATACACACACACACACACACATATATATATATATATAAAAGAGAAAGAGAGATACTATAGGCCAAAAGTTTTGGGGAAACCTCTGACTTTTGAAGAATTACCTAAAAATTGAAGGTTGCATACTTTTTCAAAACAAATTTACTTTCTCACTTCAGACCAGAGAAAAATTTTCTTCCTGAAATGTTTTTTTCTATATAGTCAGTCATAATAATTACAAAATTTACTCATTACTATATAAAGTTTCCTTAAAATTTTAGCCTCACTGTGTAATCTACCTTGTTAGCTAATATTAATCATAGACCTGGCAGATTTAAAATTTTAGGTAACCCCTCTCTAAAAAATTGGATGCCATTCACTAATAGATTAAATAGTTTTAGCATCGTAACTTAAGAGGAATTAATTAAACCAAAAATGGTATTAAACTTACTAAATATTAAGTTCAGAAAGTGGCCTATAGTATATATACTATAGGCCATCTTCTAGATTTTCTATGTATAATATTTGACACATGCTTTTCTAGTCTCACTCGCTTTAACTGTTATCTTGGACTGTTTCAAATTTTAGCCCTGTAAATTGCCTGGATGTAGACAATGGAATCTTGTCTACCACTAATACTGACAACATCTGGTTCTTGATGACTGAGATGGTCAAACATACTTGTACAAAACAAGACAAACATGAATGTCAGACAGTTTATCCACAATTTTGATCTTGATATCTCATTTGAAAATTGGAAAAATGCAACAAAAATATTCAACAAAACTTGTTTGGATGAAAATTTGCTGCCTGAATATACTTTATGTATATTCCGATATATATTTTGTGCTTGCAGGTAAACACTCTGATGTTCAACAGAGTGCACAGATACTATACTGATCATTATCAGAAGTGTCCATCTATAGATAAATAAAGCCATCATTTTTGGTAGGTAGGTAATATGAAAAAAAAACTATTAAAAATACTACCCTAACAAAACAGAATCAAGTGCAGTTTATCTGTTGTTAGAAACAAAAGGTTATCTTGATAAAGTTAAGAACAGGACATCCCAGCCTCACCTGCAGACAGTTCACGCCAGGCTCACCAGCAACTGCTCCACCCCAGCCTCACCTGTAGACAGCCAACTTGAGGCCAGACCTTCATTTTTCTGCCAAACTGTAAGAATACCGTTGCAACCTCTTTGACTATCTCTTTATTTTTCTCTTTCTCACTCTCTCTCGCTCTCTCTCTGTCTTTCTTCTTCAAATTTCCCACTTCATGACTAATTTGCTTAATGTGTAAATGGACTGGAAAACCAGCCACATTTTGCAAATTTCCTTTCTCCAATCTCCCCCACTACACACTCACACGCTAAATACCTGAGTCCTGTTATCAATCAACTGGCATAACTCAATTAGCAAACATTTTTCAATGGTCTATCATAAAAGTCTTCTGAGAGAAGAACTTAAGAAATAACACCTGCCAAAAATGAACCAAAGAATAAAACATGGTTTGAAATATTGTTCCTTAACTCGAGCTTTTGCCATGTGCAAACTAATTGTTGTCTCTTAAAATATTTATGTCAAAAGAAGAAGTTTGATGATCAGTGCAACGTGATACTTCTTTTTAAATACAAGAAGACACACCTGGAAGTGAAGAATCCAATTTTTCACCTTTATTTTGTAATGAAAGATAAGATTCTGACTGTTTTCTCAATCAACAAGTTAGATTTAGCCTAACAGAAGTGGTCGTGGATGTTACTTGTGACAAATTAGATTATCAGGTTGCCATGTTGAAGAATTCCTTTTTCATGGCATCTCTCAATGAAGACTAATTATCTGTGCCTATCCCTTTTCCAAGTAACATATGACAGGTTGTACTTGGTTACATGGTAACATGTTACCATCACCAATGAATGCTCCCTGACTTGAGCTGTTATTGGATGCTTGAAATGGGTCATCTTTGCAATAACAAAAGGCTCCTGCTGCTTTGCTATTTTACCTATAAGTGGAGGGAGAAGTGGTTTCATGACTTTCCTAAGGACATTTAAAGAAAATAAATGGAAATTGTGCCAGCTGGAGTTTGAACTCATTTTATTGATTCCATTGTTTCTGTCATAAATCATGAGGTCACCCTTACGTCCTTGACAGAAGTCCCACTCTGAAAATAATTTGATGGTGCAGTGAAGTTGAAATTTTATCCCCAAATGACATAGGTGATCGTGGTTCTCCATAACTTACTATCCCTTGTGCCTCTTAGCAGTTTTTTTTTCCTTTGCTAAGTTGCCTGCTGCTCATTCTACTATCCATTCATGCTATCTCATCAGGTAAGTGGTTCACTGCCATCTGCTATCTCATTTGCCCTCAATATGCCCTGTGTGGGTTAAATTTTCCAAGCCCTCCATCCTCATTAATTCAAAACTATTACAGTTATCAGCGCATAATATAGAATTGGCAAGCCAAATTCAAATTCCGTCCTAGTCTGTTATGTTCACTTGCATACAAACATTCTTGGAAAGGCATGAATCCATTTCTGCTCCTTCCAGCTATGGGTTAAATAGTAGACTGCAATTCAGTGGCAACCGATCTAAAATAAGGAAAACTCTAAATTCCAAGCTCCGGACCTGGTAACAGGAAACTACACCACCATCTTTCCCAAGAATATATACCAGTTCACAGATAATAAAGAAAAAGGAGTCTGTGGAGAGCCATAATTGCCTCCTTCCTCAAGGGACATTAAAACAAAAAATTAAGGAAGAAAAAGTAGCCAAATATGAAGAATAATGGAAATACTTGATTTTCTCACCTTAAGACAACTGAGATTAATGTGACAAATAATTATCAAATAAAACAGAATTTCAGGTAGAAGTGAAACATTAAAAACAGCTTCTTCCTTTCTCATGAATCATGTCAACAATATTATATTTTATATGGCAGTTTTTCATATATGAATTGTGAGCATTTTTAGGAAAAGAATTTAGATAAAATTTAGTTTGTACTAGGATTTTAATCTGGACTTTTATCTCTTGTTATCTAGTATTCTTGCGTTAGACATTCGTCTTTAATCAATTCAAAGTCTCTGATATATAAAATTGCTGATTATGTTTTAAGGACAATTTTTGTTTATCAAAACATTAACATTTTTAATTAATAATTTATTTTTAAATAATATATTATATGTTGATTATTCAGTAAAAATAGAAAGTTATTTGATTCCATTAATTTTTATGGCATATTTTATAATAAATATGGGAGGACATTTGAAGTCTGTCTTTTGCATTTTATACTTGTATTAGTTCAAACTGAGCCATCATAGAATTGAAGCAACAAAGAATATAAATTCTTCATTTGATGATAATGTTGTTTGTGAACAAGAAGGAAGATTTCAGGTACACAAATAGGAAAAAGAAATTGTTTTAGAAAACCAGGAGAGAGATTGGCTTAAAACATTATCTAAAGAATTTATGAATTTATTTTTTTGATACAACATTTTTATTACTTCAAACATTATTTTTAGTGGATACCCATGTTTGAAATTGATGCCCCATATTTACTTATCTGCACACTCGAGAAATCTTAATAAAGAAAATGTGTTCTCTGGCAGAGTTTGAAACTGCATCCCCCTTTGTAGGAGAAACCACCATTTGATTCAGTGTGCTTTACACCACTTGGTCATAGAGAGCATCACGGCCCAACAAGGTACTATTTTCTCTTTTAAGTAAAAAATAAAAATAGAGCATTTATTTCAAACACAGTATCCGCTAAAATAACATTTAAAGTAATAAAAATAAAACATGTAAAAAATCCTGCAGTAAAACAGATACATACATACATACATACACACATGATCTCAGTTACAGAAAGTGTTGGTGGATTTCAGAGGCTTGAGCTTGTGTTAAGTCATTTAAGAATGACTGACAAAAAAAGTTCCCTCAATTTTGGGTCAGATATGTAAAGGCTATAATTCAGTCTAAAATAATTCTTTTTTTTTTTTTTTTTTTAAATCATTTCACTCCAAGTAAGGCAGGAATGCCACTAGTATGCAGAGTGAAGGAGAGAGAAAAGACTGAGTATAGAACAAACTGAGGAAAACAAAAGCTGAATGGGTTTCAAGAAGATAGAAGATGGTGATTGATGTTGCATTTAAATTTTTGAAGATTGTAGTTATCAGGGACATAAGGAAAGTGTGAGAAAAGAAAATGTTAAAGTAGAAGTGGCAGTTACATTTACCTAATTCAATAGTAAAAGGGTGGGACCTATATGCCAATCTAGTAGCACATTTAAACACACATATTCCAGGGACCAGGGGGGGGTTGGGAACTTGTCCGAGCAGTAACCATGAAAATATTTATAGAAAAGACAGGGAAGCCACATCATTTCATCAGTATTCAATACATGCACAAATGGTAAATTTGTAAATGTGCAAGATGGACTCTGACAAGAATAACTTTCTAGCACAACACAATGACCCAAATTCGCTTGCAGTAGATGCAGATTCAATGTAGGCACTCCACTTCAAATCAGTTGAAGGTGCACTGTTTTTCTCTCCATGTGTCTAGCATCAGCCATGCTGATGGTGGGCAGGAAAGTTTCCCTATGGTCGTTAAATGAAAGCGGTTTAGTTTTGGATGCATTAAAATTTATGAGCCATTTCCTGCCCCAGTTAACCACAGATTGGAAGTTATTTTCAAGAGCTGTGGCTAGGATGACTTTGTCAACTTTGACAGATTTGCTATGGAGACAGGAGTAAATGGTAGTGTCATCAGAATAAATGCCTACTTGAGAACTGATGACATCAGGGAGATCATTGATGAAGATCAGAAACAGTGTAAGACCCAGGATAGAGCCTTGGGGGGACATTCACATTCGTATGAAAGGATCTGGAAATGAGCCTGTTCAAGACGACATTCATTTCATGATTTGATGGGAACAATTGGCTTAAATCAAACACACATCCAGTAATACCATAGCCCTGGAGCTTACATAGAAGACCAGCATGCCAAACCTGGTCAGATGCCTTTGGGATATCTAGAGCTGCAGCTCAAACTTCGCCATTCTCATCAAGAGCTTCATATACATATTCAGTGATGGCCATTAGCACATCAGTGGTAGATCTGTCAAAACAGAAGCAATATTGTTTATCAGTATAGGTTGTGAGAGGTAAGATGCTTAACCACTTCAGCATTGATTAAAGCCTTGAATACTTTGCCGCAAAGCAATAGGAAATTAATAGACTTGTTTAAAAACAAATGAAACATGAACAAAATAGTTCTCCGTTTCTTATTGGCAAACAAAATATTGATTGCTGACAAGAAAGTTATTTTCTTCCTTTAAGTTAGCTTATTTTTGTTAAACAAATCAGCAATTTTTATGCTGAACAATCTGTTAGAAACATTTGTATATATTTAAATTTGAATATATCTAAATTAGGTTTTAAATTCTATATATTTTTAAAAAAATTAGTTGCATTTTTAGATTAGTCAGATTAATCTGGTTAACCTAGTGGAATAAAGCAAACCTTAGTAAGAATTAAAAATTATAGAAAGTTGTGGAGAGTCATGATTGCTAGTGTTCTCAAGGGACACGGAATATAGAAGGTATTTTACTTTTGTCAAGTTGTCAGTTTTATTTTGTCCAAAAAGAGTTTTGATTCCTGTTTGAATTTCTGGAATGATGAGTTATCCTTATTTATATGATTTATACTTGAACTAATATCCTCATCTTTGTTATTACTGTTATGGCATTTTAGCTGTTGTGCCTTCTTCAGATGTCTTTCAATCCTGGTAACATTTAGGGAATGTCAAAATTAACCTTTATTTAATCTATGGGAATATATTGTTCTTGTTCTGCTGTCCATGTCTCATAATGTTCTTTTTTTTTTTTTTTTTTTTTTTTTTTTTAGCTCTGTTCAGTTACTGCCTGCTCTGTTTCCATTGAGTCTAAGTCTCGGCTACCTGGCCCAGGGATTGAACTCCCAACTACAATGCTACCATTTTAAACCTCTAGTCTATTGTCTCCTGGACAGACACCTGAAGAAGGATGGCACTATGACTGAAACATTGTAATGGCCCCAACAAAGATGAAGATATTAGTCTGATTATAAATCTTTTTACTCTGTTGTTTATCCAATACAAGACCCAAGAGCCACTCAAATTAGAGGGCTACTGAATGGAATTGTGTTAGGTATATAAGAATTTTAGAATATGTAAGATATATGATGGTTGACATTAAACTTAAAGAGGTTAAACTTGTATTGGTCAATGAAGCATCCTCTTTGGAGTCTGTTTCACAAAACCATGGGCCTTTTGAGGAAGTTGTCTGAATGGAACTTTCTTCTTACCAATGAAATAGAAAAGAAATGAGTGTTTATTATTTTTGTTGGAAATTCTCAAGAACAAAGAAAATGTATAAATTCACTTACATATGTTTTAGGTTTTATTACAATTTTAATCATCACTTTTTAAAACAATAAACATGACCAAAGAGTGAAAGTAGTTAAAATAAAAGTGGTATCATGTGAAAAAAAAACCTCCTTTGGACACTATCTTATTGCGGCCATGTTTGTCAATTTCTTTATTCACCAAATTTAAGTAAGAGCCCTTGCTTTGTTTCAGCAGTTGACAAAGAGATATATATCATCATTTCAAGGTTGACAGCAGTCCTATAAGAGTTGAAAGATACTCATAAAAAACTTTATTCATTGCTGATCACACTAATCTGAATTGGTTGTATTGCAGTCAAGAAAGTATCCTTCACTCAATCCTGAACCTCCCCTTCATCCATCCCTGCTCAAGATAAGGCACCAAAGACAATCAATCTGATATGGCTGGGTACCAAAATTATATGTCTTCCTGACCACCTACAGTGAAGCTCATTTTGTTTAATATGAACACAGTTGTTTTGACAGACCTAGTTCCAAAACTAACCATGAGGCAATGGAACAGTCTAGTTGTCACTTGCTTGTGGTTGCTGAATACACACCAATGGACTGATGACAAGGTTCCAATAGTCAGACTAACACTGATTAGTGGAAAACAACATTGTTCAGCCAGATAGTTAATGACTGGACACAGCTTGTGATATTGCTTCTGTCATCAGTACATGGTGTTAGAAATTTGCTTTGAAAAGTAACGTATTTGAGAACTTAAGTGTAGAAGACAATAAGTTTTAGCCTTGCGCCTAAGAGAAAATTGTATAGCAGAGTGAAGTTGATATATTGCCTTCATACAAAGAATATTAATGTATTTAAGAGATAAATTAGTAAAGAATTTCCAACAATGTTTAAGATGACATTCAAAAGCAAAATGAAAAAATATGAATATAATCTGTACATTAAAAAATTTACTATTACTATGACAATAAAATTATAAAAAAAATATTTTCTTCCTCTAGACACTCTTAAATCTCATAAGAGAAGTGAGAATCATAATTTAATTGATAACTAACATAGTACCCATCAAGAATTAGGGGATTATGTATGCATGGATGAGCACTTCTGCCTCAGAACAGAGTATCTATACAATTTGGGGAATTATCAAAATGTCACTTCCTGGAATTTTTTTTTTTTGTTTCACCTCAAACAAAGCAATAATGCCATGAGGAGGCAGAGAGTGTCAAAGAATGAAAGAAGATTTTAAGGAAGAAAGGACAATAAGGGAACAGTATTCAGAAAGACAGAAGATGGTGATTGACATTGCATTTAAATTTTTGAGGATTGTTAGTGGCAGAGAAGCAAGAAATCGAAAGGGAGTCATACAAGTGAGAAGTGAGAGAAAAAACTGTTATAAAAGAAGTAGTGATTGTATCTAGCTAGTTCAATAGTAAAATGGTGAGACCATCTTGCCAATCTAGTTGCACTATATGTAATTTGAGCAAATATATATGGCATTTTAATGTGTATCATGTAGTATTGGAATATATAGCATGCTTAAATTAATGTAGTCAGGGCACTCGGGGAAATAGTCTCATCAGAACAGCTGCCATGAAGATATTTGTTGAAAAGACAGAGGGAAGCCATGTCACGTCATTGAGAAAGTGACTGAAGTTGAGTTGCCAGGTCAAGACCCATAACATTACAGATCCTTTGAATTTTGTCAAGAATCTCTAGATGTATTACAGAAGTGCCAGACCAAATATGGCAGCAATATTCAATGTTCAGATGAATGGTAGATTTATAAATGTGCAAGATTGATTCTGATAAGAAACATTTTCTGGCACAACACAGTGAACCAACTTTCTTTGCATTAGATATAGCAATTGATTCAATATAATCACTCTGCTTTATGCCAGTGGAAAATATGAATCCAAGATGGCATAAAGTGTTGTTGTCCTGGAGTTTAGCATCATCTATGCTGATGGCAGGCAGCAAAGGTTCTCTGTGGTGATTAAATGAAAACAACTGCTCGAAAAGTACCTACAATCAGTAGTTAACAAGGCCAAGAAATGTAAATTTTAATGCCTCCAACTAGGGTTAACCGTTATTTTCCCCACATATCTGCATAAACTCTGCCTCTTGCTCTATAACCATCTACCTCAAGTGGCTCTCAGGCTTTATACAGAATGAACATCATTATAAAAAAAAACAAAGATGGCCAAATATGAAAACTGAAAAAAAAACAAATGACCAAGTAATCTATAAATACTAATATGAACATTTATCAAATATAAGTTCATCAGTGCAACCCTAATACATAAATATATATAATTTTGAATCCTGCTAGAGAGCACATATTTTTCTTTAATAAGATTCCTTGAATATTCAAACCAGCAGACAAAATAAATATACTGTTAAATAAATAAACAGTTTTGTAAGTGAAGAAGATTACTTATAAAATACCAGTTGATGCCTTCTATATCTATTTTTAATCATAGCAGTCATAGGCCTATACACAATATTTTTATAAATAGTGCATAAATTAGCAGTCATAGGCCTATACACAATATTTTTATAAATAGTGCATAAATTAGCAGTCATAGGCCTATACACAATATTTTTATAAATAGTGCATAAATTTTTGTTGAAATTTTTAGGATGAGGAGTTATCATTATTTACATTACTTACATACAGACTATTATCCTGATCTAAGTGAGTTGTTATCTCAATATTTTGCCCATTGTAGCTTCCGATATTCATCAGGTGTACATTGATCTTGGTAATGCACGGAAATATAGGGGTAGACTGTTGTCGTTCCACTGGATTCTTATTTTTAGTACTGCTCAGTTATTACTCACCCTGTTTCCATTGTGTACACTGCCCACCCCAGATTACTGTCTCAGCAAATTTATTATTTAACACTAGGCTGTTGTCCTATTTGGAGAACTTGGAGCCTTAAACCTAACCTGCCTGCTGATGATTGCTTCTACTTGTTATGGTTAACTGCACTCACTGAAGCTTTTTCTCTTTAGTTACAACTGTTGCTGTTGAAAATTTGCTATCATTTGTCTTTCTTTATTCATGGTTCCTGTATCATACTTATTTAATAATTATGATATGGTAGCCACTAATGATGAAGGCCAGAGGGCACAATGGCTGAAACATTGTGATGGCAAATATGAAGACAATAGTCCATATGTAAATAGTGTAAATAATGATAACTCATCCTCCTAGAAATTCAGGCAGAATTCAACAGATTCATGAATCAACACTTTAATCCACTAGCTTATTGTTCCATAGGACATTTCTCTGTTGAAAATTTTGAAGCCTTAAATCTAACCCATCTGCTGTTTGTCATGCTTGGATGAATTCATTGAAGCCTTACAGCAGTTGTCATTTATTGTTCTTGTTGTAGTAAAGAAAAGAAAAAAAGCCCTGTAAACTTATAGTAGCTATAAACACCTGCAATAGGTTTCTTGTGTCTCTCATCCACAAAACATGTAGCTAAATCACAGTTCAAACAATAGTCCACCATAACAGTCCAACAGGCAATGTAGAAACAATAAAATGGGATCACAAATCCAACCTTCACTTCTCACCATCAAAAATGCATGTTCATTCACCAAGCACAGAAAACATACTACCCTTGTAAGCAAAAAAACAACGGCTTTTAATAACCAAGCAATTTTTCTGATTGACCATGTCATTCAGGGGAGGAAAGAACATTAGCACAGTTTCTGATACTCAAAGTAGCAGATTTTTGCTAACTATTTTCGGTAATTTTGCTTTGGCAGCTTGCACACAAAACACAAACTCTTTTTCAAGGTAGGTGATTATCTCTTTCACTACAATTCTTTATTAGCAGCACCCATATCCTACTTACTTCTAGTCTAGATTTGCTAAGGGAGGTTCTTATGGCCTAGCATATGTATAAATTACCTTTAGAATACAAATATTTATACTGCAATAAATCACTAATTCTCAACTGAAAATTTATCTAAATTCTTTCAATTCTGACATAAAGCATTTTTATGGTTAATTTTTAACTAGTTATTTTTTAAATTTTTGTTTTTTATCACTTAATCAGAAGAGAGAGATAAAGAGAGGTGACAACATAACAATTGATTTGCTCTTTTTGCACCTGTAATGGATAGCAGCTCTGATTGAGGGATCAGAGAGCCAAGTTCGAATTTCAGTTGAATCCATTACATTCACTTATATGCCAATAACCTTGGGAAAGGTATGAATCCTCTTCTTCTCCCCCCAGCTATGGTTAAATAGCAGGACAGACTGGGTTCTATAGCCTTAGGTGGCAACTGGTCTACCACAGAAAGAAATGGCAACCTACTACGGGGAAAAAAAATCTGCCTCATCAGTCATGTATTGAAAGACACATGATCACCTCAGCGTGTATCACGCATGGCACATAACTGACTGAATGGTCAACTGATTTAATGCATCATCCCTGTAAGACAAGTTCTGATGCTGATTCAAATATTAAAATCAGTGAAAAAAATTAATCAAAAATTATTAAATATACTTAATTTTGAAATCTCAAACTATTTCTCTTATGTGCTACTAATACAATTACTATTACAGGTGCCTTGGTGTTGAATAATTAATAGCAAAGTTAGTTTAGTTGACCGTTACAACTGAGTAATGAATCTGATCATAACTTGATAGGGGCTCAGAAAATAACACTAAAATGACCAATACTAAAATATATATTAAAAACACTTTTATTGTTGCCACTGATATTTTGAAAGTTTATATATTTTCTGGCACATAAGACCCTTGTCCTGTTTTGATTTAATATTACAATATCATTGTATTAGGCTTGGTAAAAGTATTGACAGCTTATGGCATATGATAAACATCAGCCTGATGGATACATCAACTACATATAAGGCCCAATAGATATTTTGGGACCAGCAGATCTTATGTGCCAGCAAAATGTGGTAGGTTTTCTTCATTATGATTTCACACTAATATAGAATTTGATAAAAGTCAGCTTTCTTTTATTTGAAGTATACAGCTCTTTTCTTTATTATATACTTTGAGTTCAGAATCAGATGTCATTCGAACGGACAGATCTGACATCTCTTCCAATAGCCATTAAGTTGGCCATTGGCCAAGTTCAGAGCTGATGATAGCTTCCAGAGGCTCAGTGGCTTTTTTTTTTCTCTCTTCTTTGGCAAGATGGATTTTACTCCTGATGTCTGATATGACATTGCTGCTATAAAATATGAGCTCTCTTTGTGATGCAGCCTCTGCCTGGATCCCATCCCCCTCATTTATTGCGATCTTGCATGTTGAGAACACTCACCTTGCTATTTTGCCAATCTGGTTTATGCACTTTGGCCACAGCTGGAAATTTTCATGCCTTTCCCATGGCCGTCCAATGGTATGTATGCCCAGAAGCACTGATCCTTTACAATTTATCTGCAAGCCAAAGAAAAGAGAGACTCAGCAGAGAATAAAGAGAGAAAGCAAAGCACATATGATAAGCTTACTAATATTTGGCAAGGGATCAGTCTGTTCTCTTGATCCTCATGGCAAAATCCAGTGATGAAATCCAAATACTGTCCTCCTGGGACAATCTGTCTGCTTAGATTTCCTTGACTCACTGCCAAATTTGTCAGGGTTTTTATCACAGATGTGACACTGATTAGTGAGCACAGTAAATCTCTCTCTTTGGATCAGTCATCATTTGTAATTGTGATGGAGTATCATCAATAATTAATTAATTGATTGATTAGTTTTTTACAGTATATCAACCCTATGTGGGTTATTTAAAGAAAAGACATATTTTGGCTTGTAAGAATAATTCTTTTTTTTTTTTCAAATGAATATTATATTAACAATAATAGATTTCTCAAGTCCCCCTATTATCACTCCTCCTATAATCTATGAGGACTTCCTTCCTAAACTTTTGTTTAAAGTAGTATGGAAAGTCACCATCTTGGTTATGTCATTATTTTCTCTGAGTTACAAGTGCTATCCATTTTAGTTGTTGCTGCTGTTGAAAGTTCTCAACTGATATGTTTTCTGTAATTTGTTACAGTTGACCAAACAACCAGTACTACTTTCAGTAGAAATTTATAAAATCTTTTTCTTGAAACAATTTTTCAGGAAAATAGTTTTCTCAAGTCCAATAGCTGTTATTACTCTTTCTAGTACTGACAGGGTTTTTCTTCCTAATCTTTCATTTGAAGTAGTTTAGAATGTCAACATGTTGATTATATCATTAATTTCTCTTTGTGTTACATGTGATATCCATTTTAGTTGTTGCTGCTGTTGATAATCCTCAAGTGATGTGGTTTTTGTTATTTGGTACAGTTCTTTGTTTGTGATTCTGTAGCACCAGTCCACAAGGTTTGAAGAATTATGGTATTCACTTACTGAAAGGCATTATTGGCCATTGATCTGAGAAAGCAGTTGTATACAGCTGACAGTTTAGATATTTCTGAACAGGTTTGGTGCCATGCATGACATCCATATGAAAGACTTGTTCTGATGACACTATTTAATAGCATGACTTGAGTTTTCAGGTTAATGTTATTTTTTTTTGTTATCTTATTTCAATTAAAAAGATTTCTTTTGATTTCATTATCACAGGATGTCATAGCAACATGTTTTTTTAAGAAAATATCAAAATTTATTTTTTATACTGTTATTCACCCAATATAAGTCTCAAGAGCTACTCAAGGTAGAGGGTTACTGAACAAGGAAGTAAGTAGTGTATATTATGAGGATATATAGGATGATATTTGATCTTAGACTTGAAGAGGTTAAGATCATAGTGAATTGAGAAGTGTCCCTTCAGGTGTCTGTTCTACAAAGTAACAGTTCCTGGGAAGAAGCTGCTTGAGTGAAACTTCCTCTCTACAAATGGAATACAAAAGGAATGAGGATGTGTTGACCCTGTGTTTATAGCATGGTGGGTCCTAGCTGTGAACTTTTGAACTGGTGAAGTCTAAGATTGAAGAAAATATGAAATATCCATAATATAAAAATATGCCTTACTCTCTGGAGAAGTATACTCCTTTTAGTTGTTATGCTTACATTGTTTTAGCTTTTGTGCTTTTTGAGTTAATTCAAGTGCCCTTCATATCACCCTGTAACCCTCACAGAATTTTGATTATTCAATCCACAGTTTAGATTGTTCTTATTTTGCTTAGGGATTTTTTCATATCAGTAACTGGGGCAAAAGCTGGCTTATTAATTTTAACACATCTAAAACTAAATTTCTCTCCATTAATCATGTGAGAGACTTCATGGCTGATGCTAACCTTCAGGAAAGTGACTCATTGTACCTTCTTAAGCTAACATTCTCAGCTGACATGAAATGAAAAGACTATATTGAATCCATTCCTAGGTCAGCTGCTAAGAAAGTTGGTTCACTGTGTTGTCCGGAATATATCATACATATTTATTGTTTAGAATATTGCTGCCACATATGGTCTGGTTCTCATGCTATTTACCTTGAGCTCCTTGATAAAATCCCAAGAAAAATCAGCAATATTATTGATCTTGATCTGATGCCTCAGCTTCAGGCACTTTCTCATAAGCATAAGGTTGCCTCCCTGTGCCTTTTCTATAAATACTTTCATGGTAATACTTCAAATGAACTCTTCACTATGATGCTGAGACTTTTTCAGTTTAAGTGCAGTACAAGACTGTCATCAAGATCTCATCAATTTACAGTTGAGCAGGCTAGATGTAACCATAATGTCTGTCCTAACAGTTTCTTTTCTCGCACTTCTCACTTGTGGAACTCTTTTCCAGCTCCATGCTTCAAAAATTTAAATGCAATGTCAATCGCTATCTTCTATCCTCCTGATTATTCTTTTTCTTCTCACGCATTAGTGATATTACTATTTATAATTCTTCCACACCCACTAACCCCTTGTGTCTTAGTGGCTTTTGCTGGCTTGCATCCAGTGAAATTGATTTAAAAAAAAAGTTAATACACACCAGTCTTATTTATTTTTGTGTCACTTGTTCATTTCTTCACTGGACCAGAGTATATGACTTTTCAGCTCTACCAAACTCAGAGACTGAACTCACAACTAACAAGGAACCAGATATACTTTAACAAATGCTTTATTCCAAGTGCCTCTTAGACAGTCCAGTGGTGTCATTTTGGTACATTAAACCTAATTTCTGTACTTAGGTGATAAATTATTATAGAGTGTTTTAATCAGTGGAATCGAGAAATTTGGAAGGAGCCCCTCCAGTTCTGGGCAAGAGTTACACTATGACATGGCATTTAATGAAGGGTGCCACGATTAGTGTCTTTTAGCTTGTATTCATTTCTATGCCTAATCAACTAAAGAAGTTGTTAGTGACTAATATTCTCTGACTCTTTCAATTATCTTATCCCCCAATGTTGTTTTCTGTATACCATCTTGACTTCTGTCCAAAGTTGTTGATAACCACCATTTTCCATCCATGTATGATCTGCTATATGATTTCAGTGTCTCTCTCCCCATACTATAGCCTTTTGATGTTTCTCCATTCTTATGTTTAGTAAGCAACTCTCCCTTTTATTCCTTACTACTGCATGGAATTGTATACATACAGTTCTTGATCATGTTTTCTTTATTTTGTGACTCACTTGGTTTGGAAGGGATATCTCCAAAGGATTGAATTGCTTCTGAATACTGTCCTGATATTGTATGGACCATAGATCTTCTGAATCTTTTCTACTATATTTCTTATGTATAGAAAACAGACAATGGTAGTCTTTTTATTGTTATCCTTGACTTTTTCTGTCTCTGCTTCTGGAAGCTGATATTTTGATTGCAAAGTTGTTATCTTGGAAGTATTTTCTCCTCTCCAGTTGATATAGGCCTGGGTTATTAGTTTAAGCCAATGCTGTAGGCTGTAGATGATCCCTTTCTGAACACAGTATGGATAGTGGAAAATTGAAAGTCAGGTATTATCCAGTGATGTTGGCATATAATATCTGGATATCTACAACCAATACACTATCCAGGAACAACAAACAATCTTTTGATTCTTTTTCTACTGTGAAATTTTGAAAAAGTGTTTTTATTGAGATTCACATAGTCTTGACTGACTGATTGATTGATTTGTTTTTTATGGCTTATCAACCTTTTGCAGGTTATTTAAAGCCAGAAAATATTTTTAGATTGTAAGAATTTTGTGGGGATGATAATAATTTACTGATACAAATCCTACTAATTAACCCATAACTGGAGGAAGAGTTGAATACATATCTTTGCACGTAAATAAATATAACAAACCTGATTAGAATTGGAATCCGGCTCTCCACTTTACAATTCCAAGCTGTTATCCATACATCTAAGCTTACAGTACTTGGTATTCCTAAATGGTCACCCATCAAGATACTGACCAAGCTCAATGTTGCTTAACATCGGTGATCATACAAGAACATGTTTCAACATGATATGACCATGAGCCCATATAGTCCTGAAGTATCTGCACATATTCCTGGTGGGGCCAGAGTATGAATACGGGATATATATATATATACAGGATGTTTGGGTTAAATTTGACAGAGTCTAATGTTTTTATTTTTTATGATTGATTTGGAATATCTGAAAACAGTGAACAGCATTGTGAAACGTAGTCATTACTGTTTTAGAAGTGTCAGAGCTAACTGATATGGACAAGTGGAAGCAACCTGAATAATGGAAAAGGGTAAACCTTCATCATGACAATTTGTGCCGGTCATCAAAATGCCACAATCACGACTGCTGCTCAATGCCCTTTGAACACTGTGAAAAAAAAAAAATAAGACGTGAAATGGAGAAATGCAATGAGTATGTGAGGCAGTGGCATATAGGAAAAAAAACAGATGTTCTGATTGCCTCTGTAAACCAGAATTCATACAAAAACTGCAGAAAAAAGAGATGGAAGACACAGACAAGGGAATGTGGGCTTTGGTGCAGGAAATGGGTGTTGAAATTTCCACTGGCCTCGAATGAGGATCTCTGCTGTCAGTCATACAACAGATGTAATGGTCAACTTCTTTAAAAACAAAAAAAAAAGACCCGAGAAACTGTCTGACAAAAGCAATGAAACTCCTGAACAAGTTGAAACATCCTGTTGAAACAGGGACAGTCTGGTTCTTCTCTGATGAAAAGGATTTTTGTCAGGACCAACTGCACAACAGCTTGCATACAATCCATATGACATTCCTTGTGTTATGAAGACCAAGATTCCCCAATCTGTAATGGTGTGTCTCCAGTGGGATTGATGTCATGCCACCTCACGTCTTTGAACATGGTCTCGGGCACAATTCAGATGTGGAGTTGCTGAACACCATTGATGGCTGCTGGAAGACCTTATGTGGGTCAGCAAAATTTAGTTCCTTGCTACAACTCCAAGAAGAGTCAGAAGTGGTTGCCAGATAATTTTTATGACTTCACTAGCCACAATGTCTGCTCCCTAACTTCTTTAATTGTAATGCCATGAATTATTATTTGTGGGGCATGGATGAGAAAGATACCAGCAGCATTGCCTGTAACACCAAAGCCAGGCTGATGGACAAGATTAAGGAGGTGTTTGAGGTTCTGCCTAAGGCCACATGTGCCAGATTCCAGGAGTTGTATCAAAGTCATGGTAGATGTTGAAGTTGACTTCTTTGAGTGAATTTGTCTTTTGATTATTATAACCTGGATGTCACTTTTCTATCTGTATCTGTGCTTATGGTTGGATTTGGTGATGTTTCCTTAGAGAATTTCATGTACAGTAATGCCTTGAGATACAACTGTACTGACATATGAATTTTTTGAGATATGAGCTGGAGTTCAGATGATGTTTTTTTTTTTACCCTGTGATACAAGCTGAATTTTGAGATACGAGCTAGTTTCAATTAAGAATCCATTCACTGGTACATTGTGCACCAGGCATTGAGAGTATTTCCACTCACAGTAAACATGTTCACCTCATTCTGAAAGGATCTATGTTGTGCTGTGTTGTATCTTTTTTGCCAGTATTTTGCAAAATTCCTTTAGTGACACCATAGATCTGAAGAAAGTAAGTGTAAAGAGCATTGGTGAAAAGCCAAGAAGTATGATTTTTGCTTGAGGTCAAGGGGTAAATTATAAAAAAAAATCATGAGGAAGACATATAAGTAATGGATTTGGTGAGACAATGTGAATATTCTACATTGACAATAAATAAAAAATCATAAAATTTGAAAAATTAAAACCAAATTAGTTTTTCAGTAATGGATAAAATGTAAATGCTTTAAAAAATTTAAAATTAAGTGATAATGTTAATTTTCGGTATTGTAGACTAGGCTATCCATTACTAGGCTAAGTTAGTGGTTGCTAGGTTAGCTATTGTTGCCCTTCTCCCAGTTGGTCTATGACTAGTCTGAACTTTATGATTTGATACAGTTTGTTTTCTCTTTTATTTTATTGTTTGTAAACTACATTTCTTGTTTATTCACACATTTTTGCTTGTAAAAAAAACCCAAATTCAAAAATAGGGTTGAATTTTAGGAAAATTAAGGTAATTTAAGGCCAGGAATGGATCAGAAATATTCCCATTAATTTCAATGTGGAAAATTGATTTGAGATACAAGCCTTTTTTGTCATGAGCTCAGCCTTGGAACAAATTAAACTCATATCCTAAGGCATTACTGTATATGTTTGCCATTACCAGAGACAGAGGTGATCCATTTCACCAAGTTTCTCATTGATGAGGCTCTATAGGTAGTTTGAGACAAATTAGAACCAGCCTCTTATCAAGGAAAGTGCACAAGGTTCCAAGTAGATAATCTGATGTTGATGTTGAAATTTGTGTTCACACAACATAATTTCAATTGGGTTCTGATATATGCCAATAGGAAGAAGTGTTACAGAATATGAAGGCCAGGGCCAGAATGGTCAGCAATTGTCCAGAGTGACTTGTGGGTGGGGCATTTTGACAGTGATGGATTGCTTTTGTCTGGATTTTGAATATAAGCCTAAAACGACATGAATTCAACAGAGGATCCCACAAATTTGGACATGTTAATATGCCTCTCACATCCAGGTTTGTGATCAGCTAATACCACCTGCAGAGGGATGCTGAGCCAATGTGCAACATGCATTCCTGTCAGTCCTTTTAGAATCCAATCTGCCATGGTTAATAAAACGAATACCAAAAGTAAATGACGCTTTTCATTGATACCATTTTTATTAATAGCATGTGGATCCCAAGACAACACAGAATGCAACAGAAGGCTTAGTTATGGGATATGACAATGGAAAGAATCAACATGCATGTTAGGTACTGACAACTTCCTCAGTAGACCAAGCATAGAAATGAATACCATTTAACAACCTCTGGTCAAAAAGAGAGAAAAAAAAAGAATACTCATAGAGTCCATCAATGCAGAAACTAAGCACTATTGGATTTCTCATTGTCTTGTGGATTAAAATGTTGGTTTAAACATACCTTATTCCTTGACATGAGTTGAATCCTTTGCTCTGGTATTGTTGCAAAGTTACGTACTCTGGTTTGGTAGAATAAGCAAACAATACAAAAGTAGGCACCTCCACTAATTCGGTATACATAGGTTTAAAATTAATTTTTAGAAATGAAAAAGCTTTCTTGAAGTTTTCATTTTAGCTTTAATTGAAAGGTAAAGGATTTAAAATGTACTATTTGCAGTATGCAAAATACTGTATGGTGTATTTCAAGCAAAAATTATATTGATTGTAATCAACTTTTTTTTTTCAGTAAAATCAATCAAAATGGTCGCTTTTGACACATTTGTAAACAAAAGTTAATTTTTGGTTTTAAAAATCTTGTAAAAATAAAATATATATTTCTGAAATATTATTTGAAGAAAATTAGCAAGTTTAAAGTTAATTAATTTGATTTGAAACAAATATTACTTATAGCATAAAATCGGTACAAACATTTTTTAACGGCAGGGTCTTGTTTTTCTGATGTGTTAATCAATTTATTGACAGTGGATTGACAGCCGAACATGTACATAGTTAAGTATGGTGAAGCAAATGATAAACTTTATTAGTGAGGGAGATAACCTTTAAAACACGTGACCATTTAATGATAGATTTGTCAGTTTGGACATCTGTACTTCAAAGCTTTACAATATATGATTAGTAAATATAGTTTTACTTAATAACAGTATTTCCTAAGGGTTATTACATTGAAAATGAATTTTAAAAGATTTAAAAACTTTATAAATCATTCAATTTAAAACTGTAAAAAATGAAAACAAATCTTGTAAAAATTCAATATTGTCTTTAATATATATTGTTCATAAAATCAATTAAAAGCTTCTTTAATTAAATAATGTCTTAGTTTTATTGTGTTAGTTATATTTTTATTTAGAACAGATTTCCGGTAAGATGGCATTCAATTTTGCAAAAAAAATTTGATGATTTAAATTCTTCAAAGAATTCTGCTTTTAACTAATATAGTCACTAAAAATTATCACATTGAATTTCTAAAGTTTCCATAATATTAAGTAAGGGGCTGAAATACATGTAAAAAAAAATTTTTTACCAAGAATTTTCTAATAAAAAAATTTGCTAAATAATTTCATTCATTTATGAATAAGTCCTGAAATTTCATTAAACTGAATATTATTTGATTTTTGCAAGAATTTCCAAATTAATATGTCTGGCACTACAAATAGAGGCTAAAATTTTTTCTATGCTAAATGTTTTTAGCTTTTTTTTAATGTAAAGAAGTCAAAAATTTAATTAAAAAAAGAAAAAAAATATCCTTCCTCTTCATAGTAACATAATGATTTTGATGATAAAACTACGTTTTCATTACATTTGGAGCTTGTTTTCATCACAGCATACTTATTTTTAGCATTTTCATGGAGGAACCTACACAAAAGTGATCATGACTGTTGAGTATTAAAGAATATGAATTATTTCCTGAGCATGAAAAACAGAATGATGACAATGCACAACCAACAATTGAATAAAGGTTTCAGTTCCAAATTCCAAGAAGGCTACCAAGAATGATGAAATATACCTGAAGATGTTCAGAGGATACAATAGCTGAAACATTGTGTGTATAACAATCAAAACAAGTATGCTGGTCTGAATAGTTATGAATACAATAAGGATAATTCCATATCTCGGAATTTTTTAAGGTAAAATTACAACTCAATCATCAATAACCCTGGTTTGTTATATGAATTGAAATCTGATTGACACAGAAAAGCAATAGTTGGTGTGATTGATAACAACTAAAGTGTGTTTGTTATTTTACTGTTACCAATAAGTTATGAAGGAATTTTATGAAATGGCTAAAAGAACTGTAAAAAATTCATTACAATTTGCATGGCATGGTGGGTCTTGTTGACCATGTTCACCATAGTCTATGAATGTAGAATACAGCGCAGTACGTAATCTGTTCAATGAAACAAGATTAAAGATTAACACTCACGAGTCAGACACTCTACTGAATCTGACTATATCGCCAATACCACCAGCAGCTGTTTCATAATTCTTCAATCTTCGATATCAAAGGCTGGCAGTGCATATTAGGGAAAAACATGACTGTCTTTATACACGTCGCATTGAATATTTTGAGCCTTCTGATTGGTTAACCCTTCTATTGGTGAACTATAAAATGAGTCAGCTCAATTTGGCTGGCTCACTAGTACACCAGGGTACCCAGAAACTCCAACCGGTCTTAGCTGTGATGTTAAGAACTGGTCAAACTCAGGAATGTAGTTCATCTGAACACTTTCAATGGAAATCATGACAGCTCGACAAGAGGCTTGTCCATGGAAAAGATGGTTGTAAGATGTGGAGACTATCAAAACTGGAAAGTGAAATGAAGACTGGGCAGCTCATGCCCATATATGGCAGCAGTACTTCATTTTGGGCATTGTCTAGCTCTTGTAAAGGGTAGCAGGTACTTACTAGAGCAGTACAGGAAACCAACCAATTTTCAAGTATCTTTAGCAATAGATCATATGTACAAGTTCCACTTGACATCTGGGTTGAGTTTAAGTCCCAAAAGGCATTCAAGATATGGGTCCTCCCTGAGAGAACATCTATTTATTGTGATAGATCAAAATTCAGGCTTTGGTCAATGATGATGGAATTACTAGTTTAAACAAAACTATAAAATACAAATCTCTATGTTATTCAAGAGTTTTCTTGTTTCTGGCAAAGACTATTTTTAAAATTTGATAATGAATGTTTAATGAACAGAGCTGGGCTGCTTATTCCCTTGGTACTGATGAAACTTGAGATAGTGATGGACAGAAATAAATAGTGGAACAATAGAATAAGTATGAACATACCAAAGTACATTGCCATCTTTCATCTTCAAGTTTTTCATAGGATTCTTTCTTCATACACTGCATTCTCTTTTGTACATGTCAATCAGTCTCATGCGAAAGATTAACACCAACTTGTGATAATAATCTTACGTACATCAACATCTTTTCTTACAGTAGCCAGCATTAACTGAGAAAATGTCAGACAAAGAATTATAAAACTGACAATGCAGAAGAAAGAATGAACCCCACTTAGAAAGCAATGTTTAGCTAATGTAAATCACTTATGTTTTTCATTGATCTTGCCCAAGGCTTAATCATCCATTCATCTCTAATGCCATTGTGTTTTGTCTCACTCGAACACTCGATTTACATACCTGCCTATCTATCTAAATCTCTACTTATCTATCTATCCATCACATTACTCTTTTAATCTGTCTACTTTATTTGTCAGGGTTTATCTCTTGAAATGATAAACTTTGAAAAAGTCTATCTGCTCATAACTAAGTGGGTTATTTCTGTTCAGTTAATTACCTTTGGTTCTTTATATGTACTTTCAGATAGTTTCAATTTGTTCATATCTATCAGTATATATATATATATATATATATATATATATATATATATATATATATATATCCATCTGTCTCAATCTGTTCATATCTATCGATCTATCTCAGTCTGTTCACACCAGTCTCTTCATATCTATTTATCTTTCTTTACATCTATCTGCCTTTTGATATCTAGCAATCTTATCAGTCTCAAATTATCTATCTCAATCTATTCATATCTATCAAAATTTGTTCATATCTATCTATCTACCTATCTCGATCTGTTCATATCTTTCTATCTTAGTCTGTTCCTATTCATTTATCTTAGATAAATAGATAAGAACAGACTATCTCTGTCAGCTCTTATCTGTTTCAACTTGTTACCACCAGTCTCTTCATGTATATCTTTGTGTACATCTATCAATGTGCCTTTTCATATATAGCTATTTATCAATCTCAAACTATCTATGTTCAGTTTTTTGTAAATTATATATCTTTGCATCTAAACTATCTAAAGTACCAAAAACTTAAAAATAGCAATACACCGAAGGTTTTTACTCACTCCTCACTTGTAGAAATTAACTTGGCCAGATGATGTATATGCAATATAACAGGTAAAAGATTAGTGTAGCTGTGTCAGCTATGGAATGCAGAGAGAATTGAATAGTTTCACCACAAAATGATTTAGGTGTTATAAAGAATAGGTACTTTATTTCAAGGTAGCAACTGCTCTAGTCTTTTTCTTGAACAACAGTAAGAATATCTCAGGAATATATGAATTCTGGATGGATGTCAGCTACACCTGAAGACTACTGCAATTTGTTTCCCTGAGCTGGGTAGTACAGATTCATTGGAAGCATGGCTATCAGTAACTGAGCAGTACTAAAAAAAGAATATGACAAGATATTCCTTGGTATGGACAGTAAGAATGAGAACAATCAACCCTTGTAAACTAAAGAGTTCAGTTCAAAATTCCCCAAAGGTTATCCAAACTGACAGACACTTGAAGGCCAAAGGGCAAAACATATAAAATGTTGTGTTAATAGCAACAAAGATGAGGTCATTAGTCCAAATGTAAATAATGATAACTCATCATCCTAGAAATCCAAACATACATTGTATAACTTTCAGTCTATCTATATATCAACCTAAGTCTGTCCATATCTTTTAGTTCTGTTTCCCTGTTCATCTATTAATGTATTGTCCATATACTTTTATCCATTTTTATACTTACTGCTCAATCAGTCTCTATACACATTTGTTCTGTCTAGAGCAGTGGTTAGCACAAGGCTTGGAAAAAGGGTTCAAGTCATACTAATGCAATTTCAAGGACGACTTTATGTGAAATTACCTCAACTCAATAAATATCTCTTTTGGTCTATTCCTTCATTCTTTTGATTTTACTTATGTACGTGTTAGTCATTTTTTGGCTTATAGCTTTTTCTGTAGAGAGATAACAAGACAACTAAATCATTGTTGGCAGCTTTAATCTTCAGTTAGCACTCATCTGTTGTAACCTTGAACCAAACTAAACTACTTTTAAAGTATCATTGCCTATCAATCTAACCTTACAGTTATTCCATATATCTTTATTTTGCTTCTCTCTATCTTTCTGTACATAAATATGACTGAGATAGATAGATGGATGGATGTGTGTTCCCATCAACCATCTATCAATTCCTAATTGATTGCTTGCCAAAGAGCTCTTGGAGAGGAAGAAACAGCAGATTATCTGAAAATGTTGAACGTTGTATGAGAATCAGTAAATCCCTGAAATACATTCATATTTTCCTTTTGACAGACTAAAACCAAACGAAAGAGACAAAGAACCAGAAATTCTCTAAGATCAAGAGAAGGCAAGTTGAGGTTGGGAACATAATATTGGCTCGGAAAAAATTGTGCTAGGTGAGAATTGTACTAATACAGGATATTAATCATAGTGTCCATTTTGCTTTGTTTCGTTTCATTTCATCCATCCAATATCAAATGGGCTGGGCTGGGTTGGGTTGGGGTGACATGGAGGAGGAGTATAAGCTGTGGGAGTGAAGGAGCAGGGTTGAGCTTGGGGGAGAAAAACACTTGTGTCAATTCTGCTGTGTCACTTTTGTAGACAGAAATGTCAAATGCAATCCATCCATAAAGAAAGTTCTTAGAAAAACAATTCTTATAGAAATCAGAAACAAAATTAGGGAACCTCTCTCATCAAAATTGTAGTTAAAATTTTATTATTCAGGTTTCCTGACGTTATTTTCGACAACAAGAAATAATATAAAAATATGATGCATAAGAATGAACAGTGTAAATTTTTCCTTGTATGCCTTTATTATTTTGTCTTTAATTTTTCTATCACACTAAAGGAAAGAGATATATAAAAAAAAAGAAATGTAAATTTTTCCTTGTATGCCTTTATCATTTTGTCTTTAATTTTTCTATCACACTAAAGGAAAGAGATATATAAAAAAAAAGAAATGTAAATTTTTCCTTGTATGCCTTTATTATTTTGTCTTTAATTTTTCTATCACACTAAAGGAAAGATATATATAAAAAAAAAAGAAATGTAAATTTTTCCTTGTATGCCTTTATTATTTTGTCTTTAATTTTTCTATCACACTAAAGGAAAGAGATATATAAAAAAAAAGAAATGTAAATTTTTCCTTGTATGCCTTTATTATTTTGTCTTTAATTTTTCTATCACACTAAAGGAAAGAGATATATAAAAAAAAAGAAATGTAAATTTTACCTTGATTAGAACAGCCTGGAGGTAAGCAGGCACATAAGATATATACACTATGCCAGTATTCTTGTTGTTTGAACAGCAAAATAAAATTGTAAATACTAACTTAGCCAGAATGCACATACTGCACTGATCCTAGGAAGGAGGCAAGAGAGTGATACTTTTGTATGAGGCAGAAAGCACAGATACTACATGGATCTTAAGCAGAGGTCCAGTGAGCAACACTTTGATCCTTAGCAATAGAACGGATCTGAATAAGAGCTTATGGGAGCAATACTTTTGTCCAAAGCAATTATGACACTGATATTCAGCAGACTGGGAAATGACATTTTCGTTTTAGGGTACAGATAAAACATCAATCCTAGGTTGATTTCAAGGATACAATACTTTGATCCTAGGCAGAGAGCACAGATACAACACTGATCTTCGGCTGAGGACTGGGAAACAATATTTTCGTTTTCGACAGAAGGTAAAGATACTTTATTGAGCTGAGGCAGATGGCCAGGAAATGACATTTTGGTCCCAGGCAGATGAACAGGTACTACACTGATCTGAGGCAGAAAGCCAGAGAGCACAGATATAACACTGATCTTAGGCAGAGGACTGGGAAGTGACATTTTGATCTTAAACAGAAAGTATAGATATTTCATTGATTTGGGGCAGATGACCAGGAAGGGACATTTTAGATCTAAACAAACAGCACAGCTACTACGCTGATCTAAGGCAAAAGGCCAGAGAGCAGATACAATACTGATCATAATCAGTGAACTGAGAAATACCATTTTGCTCTTAGACAGAAGGTATAGATATTTCATTGATCTGAGGCAGATGGCCAGGAAATGACATTTTAGCCTGAGGAAGAGGGCACAGATACTACATTGATCTGAGGCAAAAGGCCAGGCAGAAACATTTTGGTCTTTTGCAGAAAGTATAGATACTATGCTCAGATCCTAAATAGAAGTACCAGTGCTTACATAAATAGTCTTGTCATTTTGATGGGTATTATGCAAGTAAAAAGAAAGCACAAACAGTATTTGATGGCATAAAAATTCATGGTATCTTAGGCGATTTCTTTCATCACAGCTTTGAGTGAATGAACCCTGTAGATTTTGGAGTGAACCAGCTTTCATCGAATCTCATGGGGGACTGGCACTACAGAATCACAAACTAAGAACTTAAATGACAAATAACGGAAACAACATCAACTGAGGACTTTCAATAGCGGCAACAACTAAACTACAAAGCACATGTAACTAAAAGAGAAAAGAATAACATAATTAAGTTGTTGACATTCCACACTACTTCAAATGAAAGGTTAGGAAGGAAACCCTCATCAATAATAGAAAGAGTGATAACAGGGCCTTGAGAAATCTATTTTTCTGAAAACTTCTTTTATTAGAAAGACTTTATAAATTTCATCTGACAGTAACACTGTTTGATCAGTGAATGCCAAATGTTTCTATATGAAGGTATTGGTTAATCTCACTATTGCCATATTCAGGGAAAATGATTTGGGGGTTTTTAAGCATGTAATGTTCAAAGCAAGCTATCAGTATATTATAAAATATTACAAAAGTAATTTAGCTAAAGGAGAGAAAAGATTACTTTTATATAAAAGAGGAAGCTAGTAGTCTAGCTGAACATAAAGCAAGCAATCACAAAGTAAACATACCCAACACTTTGCAAATCATTCTTCTTTGACTACTGAATATGATAGACATATTTATCTATAGCCTTTTTAATGTTATGTTTGCCAGGTTATTGTTTTACCGTTAGCAGTACTTCCTTACAGTTTTTCTTCTTTGGCTTCAAAATGGTTCAAGTGTGTTGAGGCATATTTAGATATGATGGATCTACTGGTACCTAAGAATCTCATAGGTACTTCATTATAATTCTTTCTACACTACTATTACTATCTCTATCTATAAAAGGCAGGATGTGTGCGTGTGTAATGAATGAATGGCCACAATTTTTGACGGATTTGCACCAAAATTTACATGCACATGCTCCAAGTTAGCGGGAAGGCCAAGACTGACTTTGCATTTCCCAACTCCCATCGATAGTGGAAATAATCGATTTTTTTCATACTTCTACTGCAGTTTTCATGTAGTTTGCGGCCATTTTCTACTGGCCAGAGTGAGAGCCTACAGCTGGCTGCCATGAATAGGCAGGAAGATTCTATTGGCCAGCATGAGAGCCAACAGCTGACTGACACGAATGTTAACTAGCATGCTAGCATGCAAAAAAAAATCGATAGCTGCATTCGTCACAAGTGGGAAAAATTTAAATCTGCATGGCACTTTACTCCAATTGGATCATTCGCTTGCTTAAACTCAACGTTGATTCTGATTCCGCAGAACTGGGTTGGGTGTGAAAAAGTATTTGTTGTTAACATTCTTTTTTCATTCGGTTTTTCCAGTTACGAGTGCTTTTTTAAAGCTGATCATTTTGTGTTCATTTTGTTTAGTTCTTTTTTTCATAACAGATTTAATGTTTGGTATAGAGCTTCGAAAAAATTCAAAGTGTGAGATAGGCAAGAAGTAAGGCATGTAGCAACATCAGCACATCAAAGGATACTCCTTTAAAGGCAAGGAAGGGCAAAAATATTTTAAGTCAAATGATAGCGATTGTTGTATGAGTCGTACGATTTTTGAATCAAGCACGGGCAACACCGGGCCATGCTGCTAGTTAATAATAATAATAATAATAATAATAATGTCATTTAAGTAAATATTATTATCATGAAATCAGGCTAGGCAAAAGTGACTTTCACCTGTGATAATGATCATTGTAGGATAAAATTAACTTTGAGGTGACTTCAATATTGCATCTGAGATAAAGGGATATATTTTAGACATTTTTTTTTTTTTAGAAAAGAGTTACTATGTCTTATATGCCATCAGATATATTAAATAGATAAATATATACTTAGCTTTAATGGAATAAAATTGTTATCATGAAGCTCTCAAAGTAAAAAATAAGTAACTTCATTCAGATTTTTTTAATCATTGATATTAATCACTAATATATTCTGATGAAATGAATTGTTTAATATACCATGGATCATTTATGCCATCCAGTATTGTTAATGTTTTCTTTTATCTTTTTACTTGAGTAGTACCCATGAAAATGACAATAGTATTTATATAAGCATTGGTACTTCTATCTAGGATCTGTCTCTTTTGGGATATGGGGCTGTACAACCATTAGTATTCTTGATAACCAATGTTTCCTATCAAAAGTGTCATCAGTGGGTATGTGAGCACTGGAACTGGACCTTGTATCAATGCAAGAAGGTTGCCTGGTCTGATGTGTCATGTTTTCCCCTGAATTAGTTGGATGACATGGTATTTTATAGGGATATGGTGACACCAAAATACATAAATTATACAGGAATGGTTTAGGAACATGAAGTCTTTACCATATTCCTCTGGTCTCTAAATGCCCCAAATCTCAATTCAGCTAACCTATTATGGGATATGTTGTGCCAAGAAATTCACTCTGTATAACTCATATGTGATTTGCAACAATTAATGGGTCTCATGTTAAGGTTCTGGTTCCAGGCTCTAGAGAAAACCTTGAAACTCTTGCAGAATCCCATATCCAGTTTGGTAAGTGTTGGAGAACCAATATATTTTGCGGCAGGTGGTCTTT
>CAHIKZ030000194.1:560000-570000 GCA_903632075.3 Acanthosepion pharaonis | reverse complement strand
TTTTTCTTACATTATTTTTATGAAAATTATTAATATTATTTTTATTTATTCTCTTCATTCTAGTTTTTGTTTTTCTATTTAAATGTCTTTATTTGAGTTGTCAGAAAATAAAATAGTGAAATAAAACTTCAAATATGATGAGAAGTAAGGTAGGTTAATTTCAATTAATTTTCTTGTGTCATTATTGAACATTATTCCATTCTTTTTCCAAGAAACTTATTCCATCAATTCTCATCATCCCATTTCTGGGACATAAAGTATTAATGCATTATGAGTGGAAACCTATAATTAATACTGGATTTTCATTATAATTTTTGTATTAAATGCTGAAATTTAGGGTAATGATAATATTAGCTGTTACTTTATAAGGAAACAATCAACATTCATTGACCAAGCAGGCAGTATTATTTTTAGTTGAAATTTATAAAACCTTTCTTGGAAACCAATTTTACAGCAAAATAAGTTTCTCAAGTCCAGTAGATGTTATTGTTCTTTCCAGTAGTGATGGAGATTTCCTTCCTAACCTTTTATTTGAAGTGGTATGAAACATCAACCTCCTGATTATATTATTATTTTCTCTTTGAGTTAAATGTGATATCCATTTTAGTTGGTTGCTACTGTTGAAAGTCCTCAAATGATATCGCTTTTGTTATTTGGTATTTTTCTTTGTTTGGGATATGAGGAGCATTAATGGGTTAACAGTTGATTTAAAATGGGGTCATGAAGTACTTGTTTTATTTTCTTACTCTTTGAACAGCACTCTTTATAATAAACAGACTTCCACAATTTGCAAAAAAGATAAGCTTTAAATGTTTTCATTTCATTTAAATCTAATCAAATATAATCTAGAGTATTTTACCTTTAAAAAATGCTTATGACTTCAGTTTCAGAGAAGTATGTTGAACCATAAATATTATAGCAATCTATGTAATGACCTTCCCATGAAGCTATCGTATGTTGTTTGCTCAACTTATTTGACAAAAGGCCAACACTTGTCAAAATCTATGAAGAAATGTTTCAGGTATTTAATTTTCTTGTGATCTTTGCTACCAAAATGGCACTGGCAAAGATCAGCAATGGAAAAAAAAATGATGCCTATTGAATCAAATTGAATTTGTCACTCAAACCTGAAATATAAAACCAAAATGGGATCAAATTTTACAATGTCTAACAATGAAAAACAAGATTTTGCAAATGAAGTAAATTTGCTTTGGTATTTGTTAACAATGTTGAGAAGCATTTTTTTCACTTTGGTTTCACTTTCAATTTTTATTCATTAATTTTGTTGAGTATTTCTAATTGTGGATTGAATTCTTGTACAAAATTCAGCCATATAAAAAAGAATTCTTTAGGAAAATTAGAGTCACTTAGTTATTCCTTGTTCTAATTTAAAAAAAAATCTTCTTAACCAAATGTTTTTCATTTAAATCTTTAAGTTTTTGCCAGAGTTGCAAGATTTTTCATGGTTAATCTTATTAATAAATCATACTGTATGAAAATCTGTTTTCTTTTCAGGTCGAAACACAAATCATCTTAAAATCTACTTGTAACTTTTTAAAGTTACCTTTTAATAAGTTTGCTAGATTCACGTGAATGTATCTAATCAAAATTTTTGCTTTCCCTTTTGACTATGCCTTTCGATTAAATAAGGTAACAAATTCTGATGATTATTAAGAAAATTTATAAATGCTTTAAATAAATATTAAGAAACAAGTCCCAAATAATCAGTATAATAATAATAATAATAATATTATATAATATAATAATATTATATAATATAATAATAATTATATAATAATAATATAATATAATATAATATATTTTTCTTATTCATATAATAATAATAATAATAAATATTATATAATATAGTATTAAATATTAACAGTATAATAGTAGCAACATTCTCTTGTAATTGGACCAATTTTAAAAGTTGCAGAGACCAATTAGAAACATTTGGTGGGGTCCCTGTTTCACCACTAAAATCTGAGTCAAAGTTCTGACGTATACTGTATATTTTCATGTATAAGACAACCTTTAAATACCAAAAATCACCCTTAAAAATTAGGGCTCATCTTATACTACAATTCTAAAAAAGAAATAAAATTAAAATTAAATTTTGAATGATGTTTGTCGGTAGGCTAACCTTGGTCTCAGTCTGATAATCAATAACATATATGAAAAGATTCACATTATCAAATAAACTAATAATAAAAGTAATAAAATCATTTCTACTGTTGTGGTAAACCCTCTTACAGTATAATGAACTCTTCCTCCTCTCATAAATACAAACTTCGAGAGTCAAATAAAGCGCAGAGTGTGAAGTGGAGTGGAGTAGTATATGCAGTGCTAATTTACTTATTACTAACACTATTGTTTTGTATATATCTTTAATATACTTTTTTCAACTGAACTTCATCTTCCATGTCTTTGTTTCTGGCCCCTAAACAAGCCACAACAACTTGGCAATGAGGATTCGCACTTCATGGGGACTCAAAAAAAAAAATTACTGTTGCCAGTGTCTACAACATTACCTTATATACTACTGGCATAACTTCATAGTGAATTGCCTATTCGAAAAAAAATTCCTTATTAAGGAAATCAACTTGTATTCATGCAAGCTCAGCTGAGAAAATGTGAACTTTGAGTTATGATTACATTCACAGAATCTTTAGCTAAACTTTAAATAATTGTCATAGTAGTGTTACTTATAGCAGTAATAACATTTAAGATAACTAGATAATTAGAAATTTAAACTGGCTTTGACTAAATAAAAAAAAAATGTTGCAAGTGGACTGTACTATTATCATACATTATTGTACTGTTATTAGCAGTATTTTGTGATTGTCAATGAAGTATAAGTAAATGGCCATTAGTACACCAGGCTAGTTTAGATATAGGAAAAGAAGAATAATTAGTATTCACAAGAGATCATGTGATGAAATGTAAACAAAAAAATGGTTTCCCTTTTAGGGGATGTGTGTAGGAAAAAACTTTAAATAGAATTGGTTTTGTTATTTCATATATTTTGAAATTCTAAGAATACATTAACAATATTTCCAATAAAATCATCTTTATATAATCAATAAGCAGTCATCTTCTACTACAGGTATAGGATAAATTCATGAAAAATTGTTATATTTTTTTACCTTGTCTTATCTAAAGGTCGCCTTATACATGGAAATATACAGTATTTTAAATATTTGTCCTTTTAACTTTTACAGAGAATATTGCATCATAAATAATTTTCATTTTTGTTTATCAAAAATCAACTTTGTTCTTTTCACTAAGAGCATGTGGAACCAAAACACCGAGCTTGATGACTTTCCCTAGTTTTTCTAAGGGCCTGCATATGGCAGATTGTGATCTTTGTTAATTCCCAAGTTAAACGCTACATATTTTTTTAGATATCTTCACAGCATTATACCCTTGCTTGGACCTCCATAACATTATGTGACATAAATGCACTTTAAATCCTGCTATTAGTGCAGTTAAGAAATTTGGAAATCTTGTACCTTCATTCCCTTAAAAAACAGTGTCAAACAGATTATTTTTTTGCCTTGACACCACTATTATTATTTTAATTACCTTCACTTCTCTGTAATGTTTACTTTTTTAAAAAGTGGTGATTAGAATTTTAAAAAAAACCTAAACATATGATGAAAGTTTATACATTTTTTGTTCTTGAGAATTTACAACAAAAATATTAAACGCAATTTATTTATTAGATTGTTTATTTACAAGAATAAATTTATATTTATGATTTACCAATTTATAAAGAAATAAATATGAAAACATTTATTCATAAATTTATAAACATTTACTAAGTTATTAAAACATGTGAACCAACTATAAGTAAATCCTTATTATTTACCATTTTATAAAGTTTGAATCAATTGGCAATTAGCCAATGTTTTGCCAGCCATTCCAATAAACAATCTAATAAATAGTGTAAATGAACAAACTAATAAATAAATATTGTTTATTATTTTTGTTTTCAGTTCTCAAAAACAAAAAAAATACAAATTAACTTTCATATATTTAGGTTTTATTAAAATTCTTGTCATCGCTTTTTAAAAAAATAAATATTGCCGAGGAGTGAAGGTAGTTAAAATAATAGCGGTGTCAAAGGAAAAACTGTTCTTTTGACACACTATTTTTTTTTTTTTTGTTGTGGGAATGATGGTCCAAAATTGCCAGACATTTATACTTTAATCCACTGTGTATACTGTTACTGTTGGGGACTGCTTGAGAATATCAGGTGCTGAAATCTTGGATGTGAGGGTAGTGTAAAGGATAATAACACAGGATTTGAAATCAATGTGTCAAGTTCTAATTCCAGTCATGTTTGTTATACTCACATATGTGCAAATAGCCTTGGCAAAGATATGAATCCACCTCTTCCCTCCCTCTAGCTATGGGCTAAATAGTAGGAATGGGATCAGTAAATCATTATTATCTCCACCAAATTCTTAGAATCTAAAAATATATTCTGGCTTTAAATAACCAGCAAAAGGTTAATAAGCTGTAAAAAATAAATCAAGTAATCCATCATTCCTTATTTAAAAATTTCACTAAAATATGCTTGTTTCCATATATATATCTTCATCCTTTGTAATTACAAAATGATCTGAAAGCAAGGAGTTTGAAATACCTTTATGTGACTCACATTTATACAAAATCTTATCTATGTCTGTTCATGAATATAATTCCACTGTGCACTTCGCCACACTCCTGGGTCCACGTAATGTGTATTTTTACCTAATAAAGACCTGAATACTCACTAATTAGATACACCATGAATTACCTGCCCTTGATAAAAAACAATCTTATGTTTTGCATACATAGCAACAGGAAAAGTTTTAGTGAAACAGGAAACACAAGACTGATACATTAAAGAAAATATTTATATTTGTTCTTGTGTCAAGAGAGGAAACACGAGATGAAGCAATAGAAAATGACCATCTGTTGGGTGTTCAAATTTGGTTTGTACTATTTATAAATCAGCAATAGGAATCACACTTGTGTAGTTGCTTTTATAAATCTCTAGAATAAATATCTATCAGAAACTTATATAAAATTCAAATTACAGGTTGTGTTTAGAAAAGCTATCTGTATATAAATGTACAATGCAATGAATTAATCATTGCTGTAGACCCAAATTTATTATTATTTTGATCCATATACTCAAACCTATCCACACACTCACACACAGATACATGCATTCAAGTAATCATCACAATGATTTTGTCCACATGGCTCAAATCTTGACCCTCACAGCCCAGGAGAGTTCAATCCTGATGAAAAGAAACAGGCAGTGTTATCATTATATGTCAAATATTGGTAATGGAAACTCTTCTCTTTTCCTCTTATATTATTCTTGCTTTCTTTGAATTATGTCTTTTCTTTTATAACCCTCCTCTCTCTCTCACTCTCTCTTTAGTATATCCTGTCATTTCTTATATAATTCTTGCTTTCATGGCAATGACTATCATTCCTATCATTGTTCTGTTAAATTCCTTTCCCCAAATCTCTTACTCTTTTCAGCCTTTGTCACTTCTCAGGATGTGTGATATTTACAAAGTTATCATTTGTCCTGAAAGGTGCTTAGAAATAATGGGAAATGTCCCCCAGAAACTAAGCAAAATGAACTGTTAAGTAATATCTTACATGCCAATGAATGCTAAACAACCTCTTCATAGATGAAGAAGAGACTTGAAGCAACAAAGAGAGAGTTGAAATTTCTGGGACACATAATGAGAAAGTGGGCCAAAAAAATTTAACACTTACAGAATATACTGAAGGCAAGTAAAGTGGGGAGAAGCAATGGTTAAATTCTTTAAGGAACTTGTGTGAATGAATGACAGAACAAAGACTAAAATGAATCATAAAGGGCAAAAATTTACTTTAACAGAAAATTATCAACAGCCACGATCATCCATGTCCTTAATGGAGAAGAAAATGCTTTGTCTGGCACAAGGCCTAAAATATGGAGTGTGAAATCAGAATAAAAAAAATTTTTTTAAGACTCTCTTGCAAATGACTGATTTTTTTTTCCTTTGACAGAATCTTTTATAAATCATAATTTTAATTTATATATATATATATATATATATATATATATATATATATATATTTTATATTTTTTCAAAAAAAAAAGAAGAAAAGAAAATTTAAAAATTAAAAAAATTTTTTAATAAAAATTATTCATTTTTAAAAAATTTTTAATTAAAGGGAGATTATTTGTTCTTATTTAAAACATGAATTTATATATTTATATTCAATATAAATGGTAATTTACATTAAAAATAAACCATAATTTACATTAAAAAAATAAAAATTAATCTGGATCAACATATTTAAGCAGATATTTATTTTTGTACCTATATGTAACCATCAATTCATTTCTCTTGTTTAATAAGTTAGGGTTATTTTAAGTATTTTAAGATAACCAATTTTTCAACAAGACATAAGTTACATTTATTTCCTTTACCGTTATAAGCTTTTAGCTCTAGATATAATTTCCCACTTGATTGATGGTGAGATGCCATCATTCTTTCATTGCCAGAAATATTTGGAGAGAGTAGTACTGATTTTATATTTTAAATTACTTAAGGTCATTCGATGATAGTAAAAACAAATTTTCCAATGATTTTCCATGGAACCAAAATAAAGTTTAACTATGTTACCGGAATGTATGCTCACTTAGTATACAATATTATCAGTCATACATTGACCATTTAAGGGACAGATCATATTTTTTCAGCAGTTGCATTTATTTTTAGAAGAATTTACATTGTCTTTGTTGGAAATATGTATGTTTGTTAAATATAATGTTTTTTTATGATGAGAGAGAGATGTGTCTCTGTTATTAATGCATCTATAACTGACCTTAACATTATTTTTGTTAAAAATCAGTTATTAGTGTTGGTGAATGATTAAAGTGTTTATGAATTAAATTTAGAAAAATTCTTCTAATATTAGTTTGGACATTATGGTTATAAGGTGGATTAAATCATATAATGTTGTGTTTAGAGTGTTTCTGCTTATTTTTATTTTCTTTGTTTATTTCTAAATACTCTATACTTACTTTATGATTGCTTAGTTCTAAAGCCTTTATATATTTAATTTTAGTCTTATCAAATATTTTCTTATTTCTGGAGTTGGTGAATAATCCAACTGGAACTGATTTATGTAAATTATGTAGAATTTTGTGGTGATGGTTTGATTTATTACTGGCATAGCTGTGCTTATATGATTTGTAATAACCATTATTCAAGTCTAAGGTTACATCGAGAAAGTTGATCACTTTAATATTGGTGGTGATGGTAATATTTAGTTTATGATCTTTAAAAAAATTTATCAGTTCTTTTCTCAATCGGTTTATATTTTATGGGTTAGATTTACAGAGAAGAATGACACTATCATCTAAATAGAGTCCCGTGTCCTTGATGTTGAAAATAAATCTAAGTTGCCATAACAATAGAATTCCAACAAGTTTGCATGTCTCCATTGAATCATGTGCTCCCATAACAATGTAAAATTCGGGGTTACTTCTTTTGGTCCACAGATAACCATTATGAAATAGTATAGGTCTTTGTGCCTGCTTCATATTTATTTATTTCATGATTGCTAATAAGACAGTAGTTTATTGCTAGGTTTATAGCAGCCATTAGCAAATTCTCCATGATAGGCCAGTAAAAGTCACAAATATCAAATTGGATGAATGTACATTCATTCTTCCTTTTTATATTGGTAAACCATTCTATGGCTTCAGCTTTTTTGTTCCACTGGTTAATTCCAAGAGTATTTTTGATGTATTTATATGCTCTTTCAAGGATGTTTTTGCTGATTTTACCAGTATTATTTTTGGTTGGGTTGAGTAACCAGTATTGAGGATTGTTTAGAAAATTTGCCTTATGATCTTTAACTGTGACGAATGCATGTTATTTGTGTAATTTGTAGATCCTATCATCAATTTTTAGTCCAGTAGCTATTTTCTTGGCTCCAATATTGATGTTATTTTCCCAGTTATTGAGTGCCTTTTTATAAAACTTATTAACTTACTTTTTAATGGCTTTATGGTACATATCCACATTGACTTTGTAATAATTACACATCTGCTTTGAAGATTATTTTGTCATATTTTTTGATCATAGCAATGTCCTTTAACATTTTTTGCTATAGATCATTGGTAATATTACCAAATTCAGTTTTGTTTTTTACAGAGAATAGATCTTTTTCAAAGTCCAATAATAGATTGTCGCATAAAGGTGTTTTTTGAGACTTAAATCTGTATCAAAATTTTCTTTCAAATAATTTTTATTTTCCCAAGTGCTTTCAGTCTGATGTGAGACCATCTTCAGGGGATTAAAATACCTGTGGATGTGTATACACTAGCTTCATAAATTCATAGTATTTTTTTAATTGTTTGTTTAAAACACTAAATAAACAGTGAAAAAAGCACTTAGGAAAATAATAATTATTTGAAAGAAAATTTTGATATTTTTCTTGATCAATTCTCTACAGCCACCAAGAAATTAATTTGTGGACTTGAAAGGATTAAAACTAAAATAAATAGACATATGTCTAAATTATTTAACCAAACCTTGAATGAAAATATACTACCTATATATATATATATATATATATATATATATAACAAATATTTCACTATTTGTGTTACTTTGGCATATATATATATATATATGTGTGTATATGTGTTTGTAACATCATCTTCATTCTGAGAAAAATGCATCTCATAAAAGAATTTGGTAAAAACTGTCAGTTGATATTGATGCTCTTTGTCATTCAAGTAAATATGGATGACTTACCCTGTATTAAATTAAGAAATTAGCACCCATTTTACTTCATGACTCCAGCAACTAAAGATTACTTCATTACTCATTCAGCAAAACATTTAACTTTGTGTCTGTCTGTCATTTTTAACATTTTGGCTATTATTCAAATTTCATGCAAGTTCATCAAGTATTTGTACTTAGGAGTTAAACACCTTGCAAATAAGTAATTTGTTCAGAGAGACATTCTCACCTTCAATGTTTGTATTATAATATCTTGGTTATAGAGTTTTCTTTCAATAATCATTATAAATGTATCACATTACCATAGGTAACATTTCTGTCACTGACTCTTAATTTGCACGACCACCTGTGGTCACAAGAACAAGGGTGATAATTCTGTTTCAGAACAAATGTGAAAGACATTAAAGGCAAAAAAAATACAAATGCACAAGAACTGTTGTATATAGTGTGCCACATAGCTTCCTAATTGACCTTCCTCAGGTGTTGAATTTAGAGCTGTCTTTCTCCTAGACATCAATCAAGGCTAAAAAGCCCAGTCATTCATTGCTGTTTAGGAGTAGAGGTTTATCCCTTATTTCCTGTTTAGGATGTGGTTTACTGGTTCATTTCTTCAATGGCCTTAGTGATTTATGTGTCTTAACTTTCTGCTTATCATTGGCTCTGACTTTTCATTTCAGTCTTTTAGGCTGTCCCTCCTGACTTCACTCCATTATCTATTGTCTTCTTAATTCCTGTTCTTTTATTGTTCTCTCTCCTTAAAAATGTCTTTCTTTTTCTCATATTCTTTCACACTCAATAACCCCTTTGCATCCTCTTAGTTACTTATATATATATATATATATATATATATATATATATATATATATATATATATATATAAAAATATGGTCATCCACATACAGGCCCGTTTTGCTGTATCACAGCTCATCAATGTGGCTAGACATCTGTTTGCTTCAACCCAGGATCAAAACCCTACCGATTTGGCATCAATCAGAGATCCTACCTCTAATCTATCAGAGCCTGGTAGAGAGAAAAGGAAATTCTGACACCAGTATATATATATATATATATTAGAGTGTGCTGCTTATATTTTATATCATCAAGAAATTAATTTATACAGAGAAGTTAATGTGATTAATGGCAACATCACTTTGCTAACAAGACTTAATGAGACATTAACT
>CAHIKZ030000194.1:525000-555000 GCA_903632075.3 Acanthosepion pharaonis | reverse complement strand
TCCACTTATATTTGTATCTGGAGGAGTTGAGATCGAAATTATTTTATCTTAATGAAATAAATATCACAATGGTATTTTAAGAGTTTGTTTTCTTTATTATTATTATTATTATTATTAATATTATTATTGCTCTGTTTTTGACATAGAGCTCTCCCTGGATTTATATCCTTTTGGAAGTATCCATATGGATTACTAAATATTATCATTATTTTTATATATATATATATATATATATATATATATATATATATGTATATATGGGGGTTTTGCTAAAAATCTTCTTGACCCAACCAAGAAGTTCTTTCCTTAAAAATTCTGCTCAATCATTTATTTACTTATACAGTTCAAGAAGCATAAATTAATTCATTAGATGTTTACTTTAAGTCACAGTCATAGTAACAAAGAACAAAAGAAAAATTGGATATTGATCTTAGCATAACTATTATTAATTTTCCATCATCTTCCTGATTTAAAAAGTTTACAATCATATCAAGTTGAAACACTGATTCTTATATGATCACCAAAGTTAAGCAACATTGAACATGGATGGATGACCGCTTTGGAATACCAGATGCTGTAAGCTATGGTACGCATGTGGTTTATTGGATAACACCTAAGAATTGGAAATTGGTGAGCCGAGTTCCAGTTCCTGTTGGGTTCGTTATATTCACTTCCACTCAAATACCATTAGAAAAAGTATGAATCCACCACTTTGCTCCCCAGTTATGGGTTAATTAGTAGCAATGGTATCAGTAAACCATCATTATTTATAAAAAATTTTTACATTCTAAAAATATTTTCTGACTTTAAATAGCCTGCAAAAGGTTGGTAAGCCATAAAAACAGATCAATTCATTAATTCTTATTTTAAATTTTGACTAAAATTACAGCAATATGCTTGTTTCTGCACATATCTTCATTCTTTGCAATTATAAAATGATCAGAAAGCAAGGGAATTGAAATACCTTCATGTGGCCTCATTTATACAAAGTCCCATCTATGTCTGTTCATGCATATAATCCAACATTGCACTTAAGCACACTCCTGGGCCAGTACTTGTAATGTGTATTTTTGCCTAATAAAGACATGGGACCTGACCACCCATTCATTAGAGACAGCAAGAATTACCTGCCTATGCACAGATGCCTTGAGAACATGTTTGACTACATCAGACATCGTGTCTCACAATTTCTCTGTTTGTAAATGAGTTATCAGAAGATAAGTACATGTTGTATGTGTTGCATATATATATATATATATATATATATATATATATATATATATATATATATATATATATATGTGTATATGTGTATATATATGTGTATGTATATATATATATATATGTGTATGTGTGTGTGTGTGTGTATATATATATATATATATATATATATATATACATATATGTGTGTGTATATGTGTATTAATGTGTATATGCATGTGTATGTATGTATATGTATGTGAAAAGTGTGTGTATATGGATATACATGAATATGTGTATATGTAGATATGTGAATATATTTTTATGTGTGTACATGGGTATATATATATGTGTGTATGTGGGTACACGCCTATGTGTATATATGTGTATATGTTATTGTGTATGTGTGTATTCGCATGTGTTTTTGAACATAAAAATATAAGTCCTTGCTGGATTAGATAATCGTTATATTTATTTTTTATATGTTTATATTTGATTTGTAACCTATAGTCGATATTAAATTTGTCAAATTTTCTCAATTACAAAGCGGCCCTTTAAGTAAACGCAATTTCACTTTCCTTAGCCCCATCTCTCTCCCCCACCTCGTCTTTCCCTCCCTCTTATTCTAACATTAAATTGTCTATGGTGTGTGTATGTCACCACGAAATGTATCTTTATACATCCGACAACATTCATTTTTTTCTCTCACTTAAACCCCTTCCATCCACCTCTCCTAATATTGTCTCTGTTAAGGTTTAATCTCCCTCCCCCTCATACTTACACTCTCTCTAAATTCTGTTTTTATTTCCGGAGTGGTTTTTTCTGTTTTCCTTTTGAATTTGTAGGTCTGATGAATTGGATCGTATTTACGATTCCAATGGAATAAATTATGACCATGGAATATTAGTGTTTAAGCCTTTTTATTATATCCTTACTCTGTCCTGGACATTGAGTTCTACCTGGATTCTTCCGCTTGGAATTTTTATTCTAAAAATATACATGTATTTATATTTTTATATTTTGCATACGTATATTATATTTATATATATATATATATATATATATATATATATATATATATATATATATATAAGAATGGATTTATTAATCCGACAGATTTTTATTGCATTAAACATTATTATTAGTGGATACTTGTATTTGAGTAGGTGCACTGTTAATATATTAAACAGTATATTTATTTATTTTCACATACAAGCATGAAATTTTGAGAAAACTTATTAAAGAAAACTTGTGCTCTTTGGCAGGAATCAAACCTGCATCTCTCAGGGTAGAGAGAGCCACCATTTATCCTGTCATGCCCAAAGTGGTGTAGGTGCACTGGGCTAAATGGTGGCTCTCTCTATCCTGAGAGTGTTGTATAGCCCCCTCGTGTTGAGGAGCTCTTGGGCGATGATGTCGATTCAATAGTAATAAACTTGCATTCTTCTCTCACGGCCAGTGATTGCTAGTCAGTTTGGTTCAGAGATAAAAAAACATCAACAAAGGGAATTTTAATCTTAAATATTTTATTTGCATCAACATATATATCCCTAACTAGCCAATGGGGTTGCTCTCTCAACCACCTCCAGACACGACAAAAAACACGTCTACATTGCTTGACGTGTAAGAAACAACTCCCAAAAACCCTTTCTCTATCATTCTCACACTGGATCAGGCAATCAAAATCAACTTCCTTGTCTTGTCTTCCTCGACCGATATCCAACAAGAGATGCATGTTTAATTCCTGTCAAAAAGCATAAGTTGTTCTTTAATAAGATTTCTTGAAATTTCAGCTTGGTAGGTGAATATAAATAAATATACTGTTTAAGATATAAACTGAGTGCCTACTCAAATACAAGTATCCACTAATAACATTTAAAATGATAAAAATATTATATAAACTCTAGTTCAAAAGTTTGAAGGGAACCCTATTTATTTTTTTAATTGGTCCCAAAAGCAGTTCTTTTGTACTTTAAACAAGAGAAAATTATTACACATGATTAAAAAAAAATGAGACATGATTCCTTATTAGAAATTTTATTATGGCAAAAAGAAAAAAAAAGAATTTTCTGATTAAATATTGCTCTTGTCAAAATATCCTCCTTAAGCCTTCATTACTGCAGCACAAATTTCTTGCAAAAGTTTCTCAAAGCATAAGTTTGATAATTGATCTCATTGTTTTTATCATTTTTTTTTTTTTTACTCTTCTGTCAAGTTCATCTTATGCTAATTCTAACAGTGGTTTCAAACTTTTGAATTGTAATATATATATATATATATATATATATATAATGAGAAAGAGAATTTTAATCGAAGAATTAGCATAATCCTAAACCAAACTTAGAAATAACTGCAATATTGTAATTCAAAATGATGAATCTGACATTTTTGCTATTTTAAACAAGACTGATTATATCTCTAAAGATGGCTCTATTCTCAACAACAATGCTAAATTCACAAAATAAAAAAATCACAAGATTACCACTCAGCTGACAGATAAAATAAACATATTTTGGACAATTTTTACACAGTTTTGAAGCAGAGCAACTTCTCAAAAAAATGCAATAAAAAATTAAATGTACAGATCTTGAATTCTGTCTAGATTCTATCGAAGTTGTATTCTAATAGTTTCTTCTCTCACACTTCCTACCTGTGGAACTCTCTTCTGGCTTCTTGCCTTTTTGTCAACTTGAAAAATTGCATCTGTAACATCATTTGCCATCTTCTGTTATTTTGAAACTTGTTCATTTATTATCTTTTCTCCTCACTAATGTTTTCTCATTCTCTTCCATTCTCAGTAAACCCTTACATCTTTGTGGCATTATCATCTTATTTGAGGTGAAATGATTAATATATATATATATATGTGTGTGTGTGTAAATTATGAAAAGGAGAAAATAATGACTATACATATGTACACACACATAAAGACTAAGAAGGAAAAAAATGAATGTAACACCAATAAAAAGCACATCAATTATACATATATATGTATATAAATAAAAAGAAAGAACAGTAAGAGATATAATCTGGTGTTCTTATAGATATTTTTATTTTTACAAAATAGTGCTCGATGTAAATTTACAGAGCATTAATATTATAAATTAATTGATTTAAAATATGGTTTTTCCGCTACACAGTTCTAACCATGTTTCAAAAAAGGAATCTAAGAGCCCAATTTTTTTTTGAGGATGAAATGGAACAATAGTTCTAATTTCATCCTCAAGTAAATTTTTTTTTTCCATTTTGAAACATGGTTAGAACTGTGTAGCGGAAAAACCATTATTTTTAAATTTATATATATATATATATATTATATATATATATATATATATATATATATATATAATGTGATATGAGATAACAATATGTATTTTTATATATCAAGAACAGTATTGAAGAAATTGTAAGACAAAATGGAAAAAAGTTTATTTGTGATGCATTTCATCCGTTCATGCTACTCTAATTAACAAATAAGTTAATTCACTAAGACGAAAATGTCTCGAAAGTGCTCTATCGCTAGTTCAGCCACAGTAAAATTACATCCAGGTTCTTAGAACGTTTTACCATCCTCAGCAGATTTTCTGTAATCACAATGTAAGATATTTAAAAACAAAGATGATGGAAAGAAAAAGAAAAAGAATATAAATAGATTTGGCTAGATTGTAAAAAATTATTTAAAAAAAAACTTTGAAACAACCAGTATCTCTCGTTCACAACAATGTCAACAAACCCAGTCCAAAGAAGTTCTAATGGATGAAACATGTCAGGAATAAACTTTAGTAAGTAGTGGCAGTGATGGTAGTGGCGAAAAGGGTATTGTGAATGTATTGGTGGGGTGGTTAATTGGAATATAGATATTTTTTATCCAACCTCATATGAAAGTAAGAGAAAGTTTTTGTGTAGATGCATCAGTTCATAACTTCGAACCTTTCAGATATATATATATATATATAGTCATCCACAGACAGACTGTTTCGCTGTTTCACAGCTCATCAGTATGGCTAGACATCCGGTTGCCTCTAGCTAGGATCGAAACCCAACTGAATTGGTGTCAGTCGGAGATTCTACCACTTAGCCGTCGACGTACAGCAGGGATGAAGGTGAATTTTAGCTTATTTATTTTTAGAAACACACGCAGGGACCGACAGTGACTCAATTCACTTTTTGCGAAGAGTCTCGCTATATTAGCTATAATAGTCACTGTTTACAAACCCACACCTCAACCCCAGAGAGCTCAATTGAAATTAATTTTTCAGGAGCCAATATAACATCATCCACAGACAGACTGTTTTGCTGTTTCACAGCTCATCAGTGAGGCTAGACATCCGGTTGCCTCTAGCTAGGATCGAAACCCGACTGAATTGGTGTCAGTCGGAGATTCTACCACTGATCCATCGGCGTATGGCATGCATGCAAATACATTTATTTATCCAGGTTATTATACACTTTTTCAACCATATTTAAAATGTTCATCTGAATAAATACTGCACAAACACACACAGATATATAAATAGATAATGAATAAACTTAAAGGGAATAGAGTGAAAGTTAAAATGATTCTTAGAAAATTCTAATGATATTTATCAATCATAATAGTTAGAAATAATAATGAATCAATTTTTGAGAACATGGGGAAAAGTTCTTACCCAAATCAAAAAGTCATTCCAAATAAAATTTTGATATTTAGTCATTTAGTCAGATTTTAGGTAATTTGTAAGGCAGTAAACTTTTCCACAACTCCTCGTACATACTGTCTTATGGTCTTATAAATTGAACCAGGTATACATATAAAAACATTCGCACTCTTTTAAACATATATACACTTATGCATAAACATGTACATGCATATGGGAATACCAGGTGCTATGAATTTTGACGTGCAGGTGGTGTAATGGATAACAGAATTGGAAATTGGAGAGCTGAGATTCAATTCTTGTTGTGTTTATTATATTCACTTATGCTCAGAGCTACATTCCTTAGTTACACCAACTCAAGAAATAAATTCAACCAAAACAGCTTCTTCCCATGAAATGCTACTTTGTGCAACCAACTCCCAAGTGGATGCTTTCCCAAACACTACATACTTAACCTGTTAAAGTCTTGGGTTAACTGTTATCTTACCCACATATATTCACTGTGCCTCCTATTTATTACTCTTAATGTTCACACAACAAAATCCTTCAGTAACCCTCTACCTTGAGTTGTTCTTGGGCCTTGTATTGGATGAATAGAAAAAATATAATATGGATATATATATATATATATACACATACATAAAAATATACATACATACATACATATATATATATATATATATATATATATATATATATATATATACATACATAAAATATACATACATACATACATATATATATATAGATATATATATATATATATATATATATATATATACGTACATATATATACACATATATATATACACATATATATATATATACATATATATATATATACACATACATACATGTTATATAAAATATAAATTTTTACATTTATGGCTTAATATGTCAGCTAAATATAAAAGTGGATAAATTTTTTTTGTCTCTATTTTTATAATTGTTAGTGTCATTTTTTATAGAAATTTTTAAATTATTTTAAATCTGAATTTTACACGCATGTAAACACACACACACACACAAATTTATATATATATATATATATATATATATATATATATATATATATATATATATATATATATAATATATTATATTTATAAGGGGATTTAGGCTAATCTTATAGTAATTCCTCAAACCAAGAATAATCCTCAACAGAATGCAGAAAGCACTGTACGGCAGTTTCATCCAATCTGGGACTCATCAGCAGTGCACATACACTACTGAGAATTGAACCCGAACCGTTTCGATACAACGCAAATGTCATACCACGGAACTCGGTGATGAAGAGACACAAACCAGACTCAATATAGCACTTCTACTCACTCAGTTAGGGAATACCTTATATATATATATATATATATGTGTGTGTGTGTGTGTGAAGGAACAAAATTAATAAAAAGACAAGAGTAAAAACTATTCTTAGCTAATGCATTTTATCCTCTGAGGGATTTTATCAAGGTAAATGCAAGGATTTATTTTGTTGCAAGGTTGTCATTGATTTATTGAGCTCGTAAATTTCAACCACCTGATGAATATTCATGAGTATTCTCAAATTTAAAAGCCTTGATAAGCCAATGACATAAAAACCAAAATATTGATAAACCAATGACAAAATAAATCCTTACATTTGTCTTAATACAGTCCCTCAGAAGATGAAACATGTCAGCTAAGAATATTTTTTCTTGTTTTTTATTCATCTACAACCAACTGGTAAAGAACAAATTAGTACAAAAATTCCTTGCATTAATAGTTAAATACTTTCCTAGAGAAAGTAAACTAAGTACTATTTTCAATAAAAATATGCTAAAATTAAGTTACAGCTGTATTGAAAACTTAGAAAAATTATTAAGAGACATAATGCTAATATCTTCAATAAACACTTAGACCAAAACCAAAGAAATTTAGACAATATAAAAATAAAAAGAGATGAAGATAAACAAAAATTATGTAACTGTAGAAATCCTCATAACTGTCCTCTACAAAATAAATGTTGCACGGAATCATTAGTGTAACAATGCAATATCTTATCTATTGAGAATCCTGAAAATATAAAAATCTATATAGGTTGCACAAGCCATGAGTTCAAAAAGTGGTTCATCAACATCAAATTTCATTGAGGATAAATAAATACCGAAATCAGACTTCCCTATCAAAATATTTCTGGCACTTAAAAGAAACCAATAAAACACCTCCAGTAAAATGGAAATTAATAAGAAAAGTTAGAATATGTAGGTCATTAAATGACCCATGTTCTTTGTGCATACATGAGAAACTATATATTACTAAGTTTATAAAAAATAAAAATTTACTGAATCAAAGAAATAAAATAGCTATTCTTTGCCGTCATTGTCAAAAATTTTCCTTAAGTAATATTTAGAAAAAAAAAAAATGGGAGCTGGTAATATACATAGTTATATTTGATATGAAAAAATAATTTTAAATAATTTAAGTAATTCTATTACATTTACTTGATTTAAAAAGAAATATAGTCTATTAGTAATTAAGAGTAAAAATATTTTAAAATTGTAGTTAAATATAATGTATTCTAACCCAAACATCCCTTTTAGAAAGAATCTTTATGTATACAAGTACAAAAAAATACCAAAAACTTTTTGTCGTTAATAGTAGAAAAACCCAGACGACATGCGTTTAACGGATGTCAGAATTTGTTTAAAAATACACCCCTACCCTCCCTAAACTTAACCTCTTTTTCGAACACAACTCATAATTGATGCAACAATAGTTAATAAAAATGAACATGCTACTGCCCATCTGAATGATTGGATTTCTCTGTATCCTTGGAAACAGGAAATTATGAATTTATATGTGCATTTAAAACTCAGTAAATTTAAAAATAAGTTATTCCAAAATTTGCTTGAAGATGAAACATAACTAATGCTTTTAATTTAATTATATAATTAAATTTAAAGTTTTTAGCTTCAGTTTTTGAAACATGGTTATTACTGTGTAGCAAAGTAACCATATTTTAAATCAGTTAATTTATAATATTTCTGCTATATAAATTTACACTGAGCACTGTTTTGCAAAAATAACAAATATCAATAATATATATATCTTACTGTTCTTTATATATATATATATATATATATATATATATATATATATATAATATATGAAAGATTATGTTATGTGGTGATATCATTTGTCACAAAAAAGAAACATCTGCATACAATCATGATTTTATTATGCTGTTTAATTCAAGAAAACCATTATTTTACCTGAACACATTGTTTTATAGAATGAAATATGTCACAGCCCATTATTTTAGACACACACACAATATAAAAATATAGTTTTTTTTGTGTGTGTTTCATGCTAAAAAGTCACCTTTTAATTAAAATAATGATTTTATTGTACACTTAATCCAGTAAAACTAATAAGAAACTGGATATTCTTTTGGAACAAAATATATCACAACACACTTTTACATCTCATTTATTTGCTTTATATATATATATTTATTTATCAATTATTAAGTAGAAAATATACTTAATAAATCACACAAACATTTGGGCCAAGTTCTGTGTTGTTAAATGCATTTAAATATTTGTTTAACATAGCATAAATATCTTTCTACATAGCTACACAAGCCATTTTTAAAAAAAAATTTTAATTAACAAATCACTTCTTTTTCCTTCTGGTATTCAAGCCTAAATTTTTCCCAATCCAATTCATATTTTCTCTCCAGTATTTTTGTTTCTTCGATTTTTCCTTTAAATCCTTTAATTAAACATAACTGTCCTCATTACATCACATCTATTCAATCAATAGTTTTGTTAAGTATTTTGCAAGTGATATACATAAACAAGACTTGTGTTTGACACTGGATCATACAATTAAGTCAATTATTGCCGATTAATCAGATTAACTCCAAAATAAATCAGAAGATGAATCAAATCCTCAGGGTTTTTAAAAAAAAAATAAAGATTAGGCTGAGTATGTAAAATGAAACTTTAATTTTGACATTGCTGTTCTTAATTAGGACTATACATATATGCATCAATAAGCAGAAATGTATGTATTCTGGTATAAAGTTCTACAAAGTCTATTCTTTCGTCTCTCTCTATCTCTCTAAACTCACCCACTTAAATGCCTACAAAGAATTGCCTTCACACACACAAGGCTTGATACCCACATCTGTACACATTTCCATACCTATTTTTCTCTATATGTATACATGGGAAGTGCGGGTTGTATAATTGCTAGTGGCTCAGAATGAGAAATCAGCCAGCCAAGTTCAAATTCCAGTTGAGTCTGTTACATTGACTTTTGCACAAATACCCTTGGGAAAAATATGAATTCATCTTTTCTACCCCAAGCTATGGGTTAAATAGCAGGGCAGACTAAACTCTCTAACCATGTTGTCAACCAGTATGGTTTTATTAACTGATTTGTTTTCTACAGTTTACCAACCTTTTGCAGGTTATTTAAAGCCAGAAAATATTTTTAGATTGTAGGAATTTTTTTAGAGATAATAATGATTTTACTTATAAAAGTCCTACTAATTAATCCATGTATTTGCATGTAAGTGAATATAACGAACCCAATTTACAATCGTCTGATGAGGTGCATTGATACACCTCGAAACATGACTACTACTGTGTAATGATTTTGACATGTTTTCAATGTAATATCCTAAAATAAATAATATTGCTCTACTTTGTATTGAGTCCTCTTTTAAATTAAATTCTATAAATGTTGGAATTGTACTCTATTCTAGGAAAGTTTAAAAGCTGAACAGGGTTCAAGAAGATAGATGATGGCTATTGACATTGCATTTATATTTTTGAAGATTGTAGTTATCAGTGAAGCAAGGAAATGGAAGGGAGTTCCACAGGTGGGAAGTTCAAGAAAAGAAACTGTTGGAGTAGAAGTGACAGTTACATTTAACTAATTCAACAGTAAAAGGCTAGGACATAGATGCCAATCTAGTAGCATGCTTAAATTCAAAGCCCGAATAGTACTTTGGAACACGTATCTTACCAATTCTTGGAATATACATATTTGCTAAGTTTTATATCCTAATGTAAACAAAGACAATTTTTTAAAGAAATGTATTATCTGACATATTTTCAGCAAGATATGTGTTCAAAAGCACTATTTGAGCCTCATTTGATCAGGAGGTCCTATGTAGCCAAGTTGATCTAAGGTATTTCAGATATAATAACGGTCTCCTCCAGGGGACACAGGTTTGAATCCTACTGGAGGACATATTTTTTAACAAAATTTCTCAAATATTCAGGCCAGCAGATGTAAATAAATAAATGTACTGTTTAATAAATAAATAAAAACAGAGCATCTACTTAAACATGACTAACCATTTAAAAAATAACGATTAAAAAAAAGTAAGTGTGTGTGAATGTGTTGTCATCCACAAACAGACTGTTTCACTGTATCACAGCTCTTCAGTGTGGCTAGATGTCTGATTGCTCCAAGCCAAGATCGAAACCCGACCAATTTGGTATCAGCCAGATATTCTACTGCTAGGTTATCATTGCACGGATGTGTGTGTGTTTGTGTTTGTGTGTAAAGTATATTTAGACAGTAATCTTTTATATATATATATTTAGGTGGTAATCTTGTATACTGCAGTAACAGCACCCAGTTCTTGTTAATGACTGAGATGCTTGAAACTACTTAAACAGAACAAAACATGAACTTTGAACAGTTTATTCACAATTGTGATTTGGATGTACAACACCTTCTATGAAAATTAGAAAAATATAATGTGTGTGTGTGTGTGTGTGTGTGTGTGTGTACTGTATGTGAGGGAGAAAGGGACTGACCCTGGCTCACATGCAGGTTAATTTGCTGAGAAAAGCTGTTTTTGTTTTCATTGTATTTTTTGTTGGACACTTTTTATATTATTTCTGTTTTATTCATGAAAATGGACACACTTTCTGATATGAATTCTAACAATTCTTGATAGTCAAGTATAAAAACAACTTTTAAATCTTGCTAGATAGAATGAAAAGATGGCACTTCTATCAAATGACAAATCACAGCTTGCGTACATTACAACGCACACACACACACACACACACAAAAGTACCACACATCGTATGAATTTATTGATATTTTGTTCACGTGGCATTTTCATTATCACAATGTGTATCTTCATATCTTTTTTAGTTTTTCATAAATAATTACTTTTGGTTGGTATATAAACTTTTTTTTATTACACCCTCTGAAATGATACTTAATGGAAACCATTTCTTAAATTGTGAAGCTCTCTGTATGCACTTAAGCATGATTGAGCATGTGTTTATGTGTCTGTATGTATGTGTCTGCATTCCTTTTTCTGTTTACAACTGACACAATCTTTTTTAATATTACACATCAAGCTCAAAAACAAGATACAATATCACATTAAAGATAGTTTCTGAAACTTAAATGGAATTTATCAGTTTATAGATCTTCATTTTAATGAATATGTATATAAATGAGTAATTTTAGTATATGTATTTTATAAATATCGGTGTGTGTCTGCATATATATATATATATATATATATATATATATATATATATATATATATATATATATATATATATACCCAAGTACTGGGCACATGAAATAAAATTCCTATAACCAAAATCACTATTCTTAAAAGAGTGCTCAATACCAAGTAGAGCTAATAATATTTATTTAAATTTATAATATATGCATGTTATAAAATTTTATTTTGACACTCCTTATTATATATATATATATATATATATATATATATATATATAATGAATGCGAATGTCATTGTGTCACCATGTCAAGCTTTTTCAACTTTACTCATAGAGGGCATAGCCCAACATATCAGACCATTTTGTAATCAGGAAAACTCCATGAGCAAATTAAAAACATTCTGGGCCAGACCCAGACCCACAATCCTGAAATTTTAGATTACCAAGTTTTCAATAATGCGATTGTTTTTGACAATTTTTTTTATGTGATAGTTTGTGGCGAATTTTTTTGTATGATAACATTTTTTATAACTTGGAAATAAATTTGGGAATAACAGATATTAACTGTGAATTGCAGAAAAAGTTACCCATGAAAAAAAAAATTGTTTCTACAGAAAGTAAGGACCTACATCCATCAAATTGTCTTTGAATTAAGTGGCAGCAGAAGAATTATTGTTGAACTTTTAAAAGGTAAGCTTAGGTATTAATGCAATACTTAAATGCAACAACCAATTTTAAAGTTCTACTGTAATTTATTGTTGTCTATCATCACGTCTACTCCTCCCTAAGTATTGTGATTAAGGCCCAATCAAAAACACTCTGCAGGAGTTGCTCAATACGATGGCAGTTAAGGTGGTATGCATATATACGTACATATATATATATATATATATATATATATATATATATATATATATATATATATATATATATGTATGTATATGATTTATATATATGTATGTGTATGTATGTATGTGTATGTATGTATATGTATATACATCCAAATAATTATTAAAATTAAGTTGAATTGAGGTGTTTTAGTCCCGATTCCTAAAATTTTTGCTTGAAGATGAAACAGGCCTAAACACCTCAATTCAACTTAATTTTAATAATTATTTGATGGTTTCAAACTCTTGTTTTTTGAAACATGAGAACTCTTATGTAGAAGAAGGAATCATATTTTTAAACAAAAAAATATTATTATAATAAAGCTCTACTTCTGTATGGAGGGCTGTCTTCTTAAAAATAAAAACAAAACTACTAAGGAACACCGGATTATGCACCCAACGTGTTCTTTTCTGTTTTCTGCATATCTGCACACTTTTGTATGTATATATATATATATGTATATGTACATGTATATATATGTATATATATATATTATATATTGGTATATGTATATTATGTATATACATATTATGTATATATGAATATATATATTATATATTTGTATATGTATATTATGTGTGTATATATATATATATATATATATATATATATATATATATATATATATATATTGCAATATTTCGCTCAGTAATGTCAGAAAATTATAACACTTTCTATTTTCACATTTACTCATTTATATATATATATATATATATATATATATATATATATATATATATATATATATATATATATATATATATATATAATATATATATATATATATATATATATATATATATATATATATATATATATATATATATATATATATATATATGTATAGTGTCATTGAAAGTAACTCCCCATTTAAAAATACTTATAATTTATTTATTAACAATAATTTTTACAAGAAATGAGTGGAAACATTTAACATGAGTTTTTATTTAAAATTTGATATGGACACCAGATTTCGCTACAATTTTTTCTAGCTGCCCAGGAATCACGTCAACTGATTTCACCAGGAACTCTCATTGTATGGAAGACATAAGTTCTTGTATTTGCTTTTCAATTTCTTCCAAATTCTTGGTTTGGTATAGTAGACTTGCTTCTTTAACTGAAACCCAAAGAATAAAGTCACATGGTGTTAAGTTAGGATTCCTGGCTGACCACTTGTACAATAAAATATATCTTTTCAATCACACTGTATGTATATGAATGTTTTAATAGTTTTGTATTAAATTCTTTTTGTTTCTCTATTAACACATTGACTGCCAATGCCACTTGTTATGATGATTCCAACTATAAGTTACCCCATGCTTTGTATTTTTCTGATGCATTTTCGTCTGTGGGTGCCAGCAATGAGTTTATTGGCAGTGATAATTTTTGTGGGAAAAGTATGTTAAGACTTCAGTTGAAAGCTACAAAATCAGCTCATAAAAATCTTTTAATGCCTAACTTGGCATTTAAAATTAGATTTCATAACTGATTTCAGGTGGTCAACATATTATATACTGTTTTTAGTATACATTTACAGAAATAAAAGAGTTTTATTAACTGCTTTACACTTTGAAAGTAAAATGATAATTTACATCCAAACATTCTTAAATATAAATAATGTTCGTTGTTGCTTTGACCTTTGGATTTCATTTCTTTTTTACTTACTTACTCAGAAAATCTATTTTGTTTCTGAGATTTCATCATGTGAAAAAAAAAAAAGCACTCATTGCAAATATTTGTGGTATTGGAATTATATACATATTTTTTTTTTTTTTTAAATTAGATGCATTCTTCCGATGGACAATTTTTAATATATCAACATCTTACAGAAAAAAAAAACATTTATGCATAATTGACTTGTAGGAAAAATAATATTTTGTTCCCCACTTTGGTTGGATCTTTTTTGTTCTTTTGATTGCATTAGGCTGTTACTGATGTTAACATCAGTATACATCTTCCAGTATAACCACCATCTTTGTGGCTTTTATTTTTTGTATCTATATTGTCTTCAGCACAGACGCACACACAGACAATGGTGTGTCCGGAAAGAAACCGGCCATTTTGAGTATCTTCAGAACTACATGCTTAGCATTAATGTAGTTTTTCAACCAATCAGAGGGCACTGCACTGTATCTGTGTTAACAGATACTCTCCTGTAGGGTTACTCACTCTTAGCTGATAATTGTCTGTGCAAGAACTACACTTTTCATGCAGATCTTCTTTAGCAAAATAACACTTCCCAAGTTTGTTAGTCTCCAAAAGTCCGAATTTCTTAAAGTTTAAACTATTATTGAAAAGGAAATCTACTATGGGTGAGACTAAGTAGAATGTAACTTATATTGATCCTGAACAAAGACTTTTCAGACATTTTTGAAAATTGGAATGGATACTATATTATTGGGATGTACTTTAAGGAAGTGAGGAAGACACTAGGTAGGTTACTTTTCCATTTATATTAAATGACACTAAAATTTGTGGATAGACTCTGTATTTGCACAGCTGTGCATACAAAATGATCAGCTATATTTACACTATTTACTTTGTTCAGACTGTTGTTCTCATCTCTTTTGCCATATTCATGATGTTTCGATCATTGTATGCTCTGGTTTTCTTCAGATGATATTTGTTGGAATTTCAAACCGAACCCTTTATTTAGTCTATGAGTTGATTGTTCTAATTTCATGTGCCAACAGTCTGGACAATGTAGATAGTGTAAATAATTACAATACCTCATCTTAGAAATATAGATATATACTGAAATGATCAGCTGTCAGTATGTTCACAATTTTCAAATATGTTATTTTATAAGATATTATAACTGTCATATCAGATGTATCAAAAGTATTTTCATTTTTTAACTATCTGTATGTTTTTCTCCTGGTTTCACATTTTCCACTGATATGGAGTGATTATATTGAATTAATTGCTCAGTCTGCTACTAAAAAATTTGTTTCACTCTATCTGGGCAGATAGTTTTTCTCTCCAGAATACATTTTACACATTTATAAATGAACCATTCATCCATGCATTGAATATTGCTGCCATATCTGGGCTGGTGCTCCAGCTATATATCTCGAGTTTCTCGACAAAATCTAAAATGTCTGTCATGTTATTGGTCCTGACCTGGCATGTCAACGTCAGTCACTTTCCAACCACTGTGATAATGTTTCCTTTTTTCTTCTCTATAAATATTTCCATGGCAGTTTTTCTGATTAGCTCTCCTCCTTGGTACCTTAACTACATGAATTTAAGCGTACTGCTAGATTGGTAACTAGGTTTCAGTTTTACTGTTAAATTAGCTGGATGTAAACATAAGTTATATTCTAATAGTTTCTTTTCTTGCACTTCTCACCTGTGAAAATTTCTTCCAATTTCTTGTTCGCCCACTGCTTATAATCTTCCAAAATTTAAATGCAAATACAATCAAAATCTTTTGTCTTTTTTTTTTTTTCCACACTAAAGTCTGCTCCTTAACTTTCCCCTACAGTAACCCTTGCATCTTAGTGCTATTATTACCTTACTTGGGGTGAAATGATTAATCTTACCATACCTTACTATACATTTCAAAATATCATAATCATCTACTTATGGACTTTATTTCAAGGGTCAAGTTACCATCCATTAAATGCTGAAACCAATTTTGGCCATAACAGCTAGATATTGGCTCTTTTTCTTTGTATTTCCCACAAACAGCTTTGCTGGCTTTGAGGCTCAGTTGAAAATAATATCTACAGAATTGCCAGAATTTCAATACTTGTAATGAATCTCAAACAAAACGGGTAGATGAATTGTATTTATTATGATATATATATAATAATCCTTGATAAAATCCAAAGAAGAATCTGCAATGCCATTGGTCTTGTCCTGACATCTTGGCTTCAGTCATTTTCCCACTACTGCCTTTTTTATAAATACTTTCATGGTAATTGTTCTGATGAACTTTCCTCTCTACTTATTTTTATTCCCCACCTCACCACAGAAAATGAAACCAATTAGGATTTCATAAAGACTTTGAGGTATTATGGTGACTGTAGTAAGAATGGTAACTAAGAATGTGTTTTTTTTTTAGTTTCAGGAATACTGTGGTATGTTTAGGTCAGTAATTGTGGCTAGCTAAGATCAATCAGATTGAAAACCAGCCTTTACCTTTCCCCTTTTGGCCTTATGCCACCTATCTATTTTTTCAAAATAAATTTTACTTTCCTCTAGGGTACCTAGACTTTATGAATTTAAGCACTGTACTAGATTTGCTGCAGGGTCTCATCATTTTACAGTTTACATACAGAACTCACTTCCAGCTTCTTGCTTTTCAGTCAAGTTTTTTCACTCTTAACTATTGTTTTGGACAATTTCCTTCTGAGCATAGAACAAATATCCATGTTCCATTGTTTCCTCCCGTCCAAGGTTTTCTTTTCTTTTTTTGTCTCTAACCTATAGCTTGTTGATATAGCCATATCTACAATCTAGTCTCCTGTTTCTTTCTACTCAACAACTACATCCTGTCTTCTGAATTGGGTGGTCTGTCTGGATTACTTAGTTACTATTTTACTCTTTTATTTTTTTTGTTGATAACTTCTGGTTTGTGTTCATACCATTTACTTACATGAGAGAACACAATTGTTTTGCATAATATACATACACAGTGATATTCAGGTGCTTGAATCTCTTCATTGTATATTTGATGTAGTTAACACAATATTTTTACCTATCCTTTCTTCAGCCTTCATGAAAGCATGAAGAACAAAAAGAAACTTCTTCAAATACAAGTACATAACTTTCTTACATGTTCTTTTTATCTTCTTTCTAAGACAACATGTTGCAATTCACTTATGATGTAGTTTACCATCTCAGCTTATATCTCCAAAGAGATGGCACTCAGTGTTAGTTCAGGATTTTTGTACTTTCACGTTGGTGTTTTATCCAAAGATTCATACCAAAAGCTAAGCAAAGTACTAAAAAACAGAGACATTTCATTAGGTACAAAGAAAAGAGTGCTGCTCTGCTATGCAATATCATTCTTTCAATATAGCAATGAATGTTGGACAGTTTCCTCACAATAAAGACTGGAGACAGCAGAAATATGGTTTTACAGAAACCTGCTGAGAATACCATGTTATTAGTGTGTAAGCAGCAAGGTCTTAAGGAAGATGGAAACAAAAAAAAGACACTTGGAATTTTTGGGACACTTAATGAGGAAGGAGGGCTGGGATAATTTGACACTAACAGGATATATCAAAAGCAAAAGGGACAGGAAGTGGTAGTGGATTACCTACCTCACAAGCTTATATGAATGGATGGCTAAATGATGGGTGTGATGAATGGTAAAAATACAAGTGTTACTAAAAGCTGCAAGGGATAGGAAGCTGTGAAGAGCTATGATCATTCATACTCTGAATTGACAGTACATGGAAAAAGTCGTACTGATATGCTTAATGTACATTTACAATAAGGTGGGTATTTTTTTTCACTTATAGTTTCCAGTTTTATCTCCTTTTTTCTCCTGAAAATGACATTTGCTAATTTTCTTGAGTGAGCCTCATTTTGATTTTCATATAATTGGTCTTGATGTATTGGCTCCATACTGTAAGGCTAGGAGGATCTATTTCTCTTTTTCATTATGCATTACATAACTATGTTCACCTCTCATCCGGTTCACACTCCTCTCCTGTCTTTTGAACAGAGTAGAGGTTTCTCCCTTTTCTCCTGTTTACAATTGGGTTTCTGCTTCCTTCTAAAGTATTTTTCTTCTTTTTCACTTCCAGTAGCCTCTTGTATCTTAGTAGTATTATTGCCTTGCTTGGGGTGAATTGACTAAAAAAAAATCTGATAGAGTTTCTATTTGTCTTTTAAATTCTCCGTGAAATACTTTTGTTTTGTATTTTTCTTTCCCTGTTTTATTCTATTTTTTACTATCATTTTTCACTTACTACAAAGAGCCTCTCAAGCTAGAGCGTTACTAAATGAAGTTGTTTTAAGTGTATACAGTGGTGAGGGAGAAAGAGGTGTAGATTATGAAAATATGTAGGATAGATATCAGTTGGCCCTAGACTTGAAGAGGTTAAGATTGTAGTGATTGGGTAAGCATCTTCTTGGGAGTCCATTACACAATGCAGCAGTTCCTCATCTCTTGTTACCCTTTTCTTATTTGCTATATTTATTTATATGTAGTTTTCCTGTTTCTTGCCCACTACTTTTGTGCATATTTTGCAAATTCCACTTAAACCATATAAACACTAATCCTTACTGTTATATCTCGTACAAGATATAATAAACAAAGTAAACCCGAGTGTGGTTTTCAATAATAATTTTATAATCGGATGTAGGTATGTCAAAATACAGAGTCAGAGTCAGGAGTAAGCTAACCGCAATTAGTAAACGAAGACCTTCTTTTTGTCGCTCTCCTTACTGTTTCCTGTGGTCGTACTTTATCGGCCACCAGACCGTCCATTATCGTGAATGGGGAAGTTGGGTTATCTCATCACAACATTTACTGAGTCCATTTTCTTTATTTCTTATTACATACAGTCCATCAGTATTTATCTCTAAGAGTAGTGAGACTTGTATATTAACTTCTTAACTGATCAACCCATCAATTGAAATTCCTCCCTTGTCTAGCTTAGGAAGTATCCTGAGTAGCTCATTATTGATACTGCCTTTGATTCGAATTATACCATTTAGATTGGTTTCTAATATTTTTCTTATCCTTCCTTATTATTGGGTCCTTCATTTCATCATTTTTTATGGAATCTCATTCAAATGCTCTTTGGTATTTGTCATGATCATTTGTGGTGAATACCATTTTCTTCTTGGCTTTCATTGAAGCACAGGTTCTCATACAATCACTGAAATTAAGCAATGTTGAGCCTGGTCAGTACCTAGAAGAGTCACTGCTTCAGAATACCAGGTGCTTTAAGTTTGAATATGCGGGTGATGATAATGGCTCGGAATTGTAAAGCAAAGACTGGAAATTCCAGTCTGGTTCATTATATTCACTTATTCACAAATACCCTTGGAAAAAACATGAATCTACCTCTTTCCCCCAGCTATGGGTTAATTAATAGAAATTGTATCAGTAAATCATTAATATCTCTTAAACAAAAATTCTTACAATCAAAAATATCTTCTAGCTTTCAATAACCTGCAAAAGGTTGATAAACTGTAAAAAACAAATCAATCAATCAATCTTATTATTCTCATCATCATTTCTCCTTTTTTTTACTTTTTTGCTTCAACATTCATACCTAACAACTCATCTTTGGTAGATTTTGTATATAAAGTCAAAAGTCAAATAAAATCAAATTACCAAAGCACAATAACATCTTTCACAATGATATTCTCCTTTTCAGAAGTATAATTATTTCATAACAACTGTTTTTATTGTTAAAGTTATTATTATTATTAATATTTTTAGTTTAACTGTGTATCTCTTAATCCAAACAGTTTTTGTTTACATTAATGATGGCCAAATGACAGTATGTCTACTTCAAACTCCATCACTTTTCTAAATATTTTTTCTCCCATTGACCCATATTGTGTCTTGCATAGCTTATGTCATTTTCAAATTGTTTTTTCCCCTCTGTAAACCACTTTGAACATTTTGTCTTGAGGCCAGACATTATTGGAAATAACTTTTTTTCACATTACAGTTGTTTGTCAAAACCAGGATTGTAACATGGTTTTCGCTCTTCTTGCTTATACATACAGGACGTGATGGGTAAATTGCTGGCATTTATATTTTTAATTTTGGACATGTGCATTGTTTGTTTTTGATTTTGTCCACGGTACAGTATAGTAGGGTCAGTTGGGCACTGTGAGAAAAAGAGCACCATGACATTCGTTATTCTAAAAATTTGAAAAATGGCATGCTGTACTGCTTGGCATTTGCACTAGAAGCTCCAATACAAACATTTTAGTGTTTGGGTGTCAATCTGAGGACAGTGCAGAGGATTCAGAAAGAGTTGGATGAGTTTAATGGTGATTATGAAGGCATGGCAGCTTTGAAAACTCACTCTGATTGTTCTTATAAGAAAAGAACTCCTGAAATTTGTTGGTGAGGACCTCAGACTCAACATGGAGGCCTACATCAAGTGCCTTGCAGAGGTAGTGCTGCCCTGGGTCAATAGGGTGGCTGCTGGAAGATCCTATGTCAGGACTCTACACTATGCCACACAAGCAGGAGAACCTCGTCATGACTGTCAGACAATTTCTATGACCACATCACCCCTTACATCTGGCAACCTAACTCCCCAGACTACAATCCCCTTGACTATTATGTATGGGGTGCAGTTAAGCAAGTAACTGACAAAACTTTTTGTAACACCGAAGATGAACTGAAGGCAAGGTTTATGGCAGCATTCACCAACTTACATGAGGAGACTGTCCAGAAGAGTTGCAGGAGATTCAGAAGTCAGTTGAAGCCAATGGCGATTTTTATAGAATAAATTTTCTCTTTCGTATTTTAAAATATTTTTATGTAATTTTGATTAATACAGTGTAACCTGGATAGAAGAGAGTTGTCGGGACCGGAGAAGAAGTCTCTTATATCTGGGCTTGGTCTATTTTATATATATTAACACAGGCTCTAATTTGGGACCAGAAAAAATCTCTCTTATATCCAGGTTACACTGTATATGTGTTAAAATGAGATGTCAGTGTTCATTTTTGCATAATTTAGACGACACTTTATCAATCGCACCCTGCATTTATTGAGACACAAAAATTAATTTTCATATTCTTTAAAGGTGATTTTACTGGCCTTTCACTGACTCTATTTAATAATTTTGTATTGAGAAATTGTTCTTTAGAATTCAAATAGAGTGCACAACCAGTATTGCTTTTATGTTTACTTTTGATAGCTTTTCACTGCTTGTCATTAAAATTTTTATTCTGACAACTATCACTTTTATTTGTGCATCATCATCATTGTCATCATAATCATCATCATCTTTTTCGTTTTCCCTCCACCACTACTCCTTCTCAGGTCAATACCTGAAACCTAGAGTAAGACATGATATTTTGTATTCTGATACTAAGTGATACTTAACATGTAGAATGTTTCTATACTTTTTACATTGATAATATCCTCCTGTGTAGATAGGCAGTTTCACATAGGACAAATCTTGTAAACAGGGGAAAATGGGTATCTTGTTAATCTTATTCTTATTATTCATTGCATCTTCACACCAGTAATAACTTGTGGCTTACACAGGAGATTAAGTGATAGCAAGTCCTTTCAGTACTCCAGCTCTCATTTTAGTATTCTAGCTGTTTTCAGTATTGCTGATATCAACATACATGATTTCCAGTTCCTCCAGTCTTTTTCCTTGATGCTTCAGAGCTATTCCCAGTGCTCTCATAATGACTGGTGCAACTGTCACCTTTATATTCTATAATTTTTTCAGTTCTTTAACAAGGCTGAAATACTTTTCTGTCTTTTTACTTTCAGAATTATTATTTTCTATCCATATTATTGATTTTTTTGTCTTAATTTTAATTCCAGTTCCTCTTGCTAATAATTTTTATCAATGTCTTTTTCATTTTTTATTTTTTGTTATTGTTTTTGATTTTAGCTAATTATTGGAGTTACTGTTCTGCAACATTTTTTTTATTATTATTGTTGTTTTTTTGGTTTTTTTTCTTACCTTGAGATTTTACACCAATGGTGCTGGTGGCTCAAGCTGGAGATGAAGGGTCGGTAACTCTCCTCAGCAATCCAGCATTTAAACAATATTCTTTTCAATACTAGATGCATTAATGTCATTAAGGTAACCGGCATTAGATTGTTATTGTGACTATTTTCAGTATTATCATAAATGCTTTTTAGTTGTTATAATCGAATAAACTCATATTCATTACGGTGGCATGTTGAATAGCAGGTCAGATTGAGGAATTGGAGAGCTGAGTTCAAATTCCAGTAGAATCCATTACATTCACTTACGTACTGATACCCTTGGGAAAGGTATGAATCCTCTTCTTCTCCCCCAGCTATGGGTAAATAGCAGGACAGACCAGGTTCTATAGCCTTGGATGGCAACTGGTCTACTGCAGAAAGAAATCGCAACCTACTGCAGAAAAAAATCTACCTTGTCAGTCATGTATTGAAAGATACATGATCACCTAAGCATGTATCATACATGGCACATAACTGACTGATTAGAGACTAAGAATACTTGTTGTCACTTGACTGCAATCATATCAAAAGATTTGATATTATATTTTTACCAATAATAATAATAATATCATCATTTTCTATTGAAAAGACTGTTGAAGTTTTGGTATTATTTAGATATTAACAAAATAAAATCAGTCATGTAGTATGAGAAAAATTATAGTTATAACAACAGGCAATGGAATAAAATCTAAGAGCACGAGAAGTAAAGAAACTAATAAGAAGAGTAGACCTGGTTCTTTTGATTTGTTTTTTTTATGGTTTATCAACCCTTTGTGGGTTATTTAAAGCCAGAAAATATTTTTAGATTGTAAGAATTATTTTTTGCAGATAAAAATAGATTAGTGATACATGTCTTACAAACAGCTTCTTCCCGTGAACCACTTCACTGTGGAATCAACTCCCAAGGGGAGGTTTCCCCAGTCACTGCAATCTTAACATTTTTAAGGCTAGGGTTAACCATTATCTTCCACTCCTATCTGCACAAATTACCTCCTAATGTAACCATCTATCTTGAGTGTTCTACAGGCCTTGTAAAGGGTGAACCTTACTTTAAAAAAAATAGAAGAAAAAATATTCATCCATAGCTGGGGGAAAATGAGGTGGATTCATCTCTTTTTGAAGGATATTTGTGCATAAGTGAATATGATGAACCCAACAGGAATTGGAATATGGCTCTCTGATTAACAATTCCAATCCATTACACTACCTGCACATCCAAGCTTACAGCACCTCATTTTCCCAAGTGGTCATTCATCTAGGTACTGACCAGGCTTGACATTGCTTAACTTCAGTGCTCATACAGGAAATGGTGTGTTTCAACATGATGTGGCCATAAGTCTTGTCATATTTTTTAATAAATTATAACTTATTCATAAAAAAGTTTATTTTCAAAATACCTGCTAAATTAAAGGTGATAGAAATAATTCCGTTATACCACCCACACATCCAAGCTTACAGCACCTGGTATTCCCAAGCAATCACCCACATTGGTACTGACCACGCTCAACTTTGTTTCATTTTTTTAATAAATTGTAAATATAATAATAATTATAAAAAATGTTTTTCTTCAAAATATCTATCAAATTAAAGGTAATAGAAATAATTTCATTATACTAACCACACATCTAATCTTATCATACCTGGTATTCCCAATATAGGTACTGACTACTCTTGACATTGCTTAACTTTGGTGATTGTACAGGAAACACTGTTTCAACGTAATGTGGCTGTAAGCCTTTTCTTGATACTTGTCATATTTTTTAATAAATTATAACTTATGCATAATGATAAAAAAGTTTATCTTCAAAATACCTGCTAAATTAAAGCTAATAGAAATAATAATAATAATAATAATAATAATGAACATATTTACAACATTAGGAAAAAATAATATTAGTGTACTGACAGTAATAATCTTTAAAATTTACTCCAATCACCTTTAATGCCACCACCAACATCATTATTATAATTATTATTATTATGATTTAAAGCTATTATGTTAGTTCTTCACAGTCTTCTTATTATTACTATTGTTATTATTAATCATATAAACAGTTGTCGTATTAATATTATGCATTCCTGTTTCTTATGACAAGACTATTTGCTCGCAGATGAAGAAGTAGCTGAATCTAAAGTAAGCGTTAGAAGTTAGAAAAGGTCATCAATGCAGACTACAGAAGATCTAATAGTTAACATCTGTCAATGAGTGAGCATATATCCTGTGTGTCTATGTGCCTGAATGACCGAGTATGTCAACATTAGCACATGTGTGTTGTCGTTTTTTTGTTTTTGCGTAAGTGACACGGCAACCATTTCTGTGGATGTAGTCCAAGATATCCATATGTATCCGTATGTATCTGTTTCTGTGCTTGCATGTGTCTGTGTGTGGGCGTGCGTGTTTATATGCCTATGGTCAGTGAGTAGTGGACAATAAAGAGGAAAGCACTAATGAATTGAACAAGGCCTTCTGTGCGTCTGGTCAGTTGTATACTGGCCACACCACCACCACCACCATCATCATCATCATCTACAGTTTGATTACTGCTGTTATCAGTATTATCATTGTCATCATAAGTATAATTGTAGGATCAATTTAAGGCTTTCTATAATCATCATTATTATTAGTCTCTGTTATAATCATAATTACCAACATTATCACTATAAGCATCATTATTATCCACATATTATTATTATTATCAATCTTAGCATTATTGCAATTAAATTCATAATCATAAAAAACTATATTTTATAAATATTGGCCAACATTACAACCTGTCCTTTTTTAATTACTATCACCTTTATTTATTATCATCATCTACCTAAGACTGCTCTGACAATTATCATCATGATCTACCTGAGGACAACCCTGACCAATATCGTCATCACCACTATAATCATAGCCAGTATTTTCACTCTCATCCTGATTAGAATGATAATCTTCATCACTGAAATAATAATTCTTACACCTCATAAAAACAAGTATCATCATCATTATCCTTATTAAACTCGGGTCAGTAATTATCATCAGCATCTTGAGAATAGCTACTGTCATCAGAGTGATAATGATGATGATAGTGACAATCATTATCATCCTCATCATCATTAGCAGCAGCAGCTCTGCTTTACCAAAACTAAAGTATGCCAGATGGTCATTAAAGTCGTAGATGGGAGATTGCGCAAGGCCAGAAAGAAGAGGAAGCTGAAAAAGAAAGCAGTGGCCAAGCAAAGTCAGGCCATAGCTGTGCAGGCCAGTACAGAGTTGTAAGAAAACAGAGAGAGGAAAGAGAGAGCACAAATGAGAGAAGAGATAAAACTAGAGAAAGAGAAGCAAAGGGAGAAAGTGATATGAAAAAGAGGAAATGAGAGAGAGAAAAAGAAAGAAAGAGAAAGAAACAGGTTAGTGAAGGGTGAAGAGAATGTCATAAGAGAAATAGAAGTCGAGAGAGAGAGAGAGAGAAGGGAATATAATCAGGCAATGAGAAGTAAAAAAGAGAGATTAAAAGAGGGTCAAAGACGTTTAATAAGAGAAAGAGAAATCAAGAGAGAGAGAGAAGGAAAGAGATAAAGAGAATGTAATTTTGCAAAGAGAAGAAAAAACATTGTAAAAAAAAGGAAAAGGGGATGAAATAAAAGAAAGAGGAGAAAAGAAACTGAGAGATGGAAATAGAGAAAGTGAAAGAGACATCTTGGAATGATAGAAAGAAAAGGAAAAAAGTGAGAAAAAATGGTGATGTAAAGTGAAAGAGAGAAGGGGAAAGAAACGCTAAATCAAAAAGTAAAAGAAGCGACTGAAGAAAAGAAGAAGAAGAATCTGGCCTCATGAATTAAGATGCAGGTGTGGAAAAGGTTGGGTACAGGGGTGGGGGAGATTATTAGGTAAAAGTGTCTTTCTGCAATGTTGTCTTCCCCTGCCAACCCTTCCTACAACCCAGCCACCGTCATCACTACCACATCTTCTTACCTTTGCTTCAAACACTCTCTTCGAGAAATTCTTTTTCTTTCCTGGACACCAACAGAGCACCTTGCCATTTCATCTGATGTCACTGATAATGATGTTGATGATAATAACCATGTCAGTCTTTCCTCTTTCTTCTTTACATTCCTTCTTTCTCCTTCCCCTCCCTCCCTCCCTCCCATCTCCTACCCCTCCCCTCTTCTTTATACCAACTGATAAAATTTCAACTGAGTGGTCAATCATTCCAACAGCAGCAGATAAATACAGAGTGGTGTTGCAAAGCAGCTTAGGACTACAGCCACTGCTGGACCTGCCTGTCAGTTTGTCTGTCTGTCTGTCTACCACTTTTACCACTTTCTTCTTCTTTATCATCATCTTCTTCTTCGTCTTTCCATACATTCTCTTGTCCATCCTTGCCACACCAGCACCAATAACTACCCGTCACCTCCACCCAATGCCTATTTCTGCAAAACTACCTCTCCTGTCCACTCGGCCTGACCACTACATCCTTCCCAACCTTCTGTCCATTTCTCTTCATCTCTCTCAGTTTTTAGACAGATTTCTTGTTCTTTCTTCCTGGACCTCTCTTTCTCTCTTTTTGTCCTCTCCCTATTTTTCTCTTTCACTCCCACTGCCACTCCCACCACTTTCAAGACATCTTCTCACCACCCTTACTTATCACTGATGTCCTTGCCTTTCTTGTTGTTGTTGTTGTTGTTGCAGTGGTCAGTTGTAAAAGAAATGAATTAGTTTTATTATTTCTAGCCTTCATGACTCATAGACTGCTACCAGTGCCCGGCAACATGGAGAAAGTGATGTGGTCAGAGGGGGTAGAATGGAGAGAAGGAGAAGGAGAAATAAAAAAGAGGTGTGGGAGTGGGGGGGGATGGTCTGGAAGAGAGAAAGAGAGGTTGAAGAAAAGATAAATAAAAGGAAGAGAAAAAGGAGATCGGAGGTGGGGAAAAGTGAGTGGATGAAAAGAAGATAGGCAGGTGGGTGTCAGGGTGTGTTGTGAATGTCCACTACTGTGTCCTGCATCCTACCCCAAACATGGCCTGGCCACTACCACCACCACCACCACCACCGCTACCACTATCTTGGATTAGTGCGCTGGAACACTGTTTCAGCTTATGACATACTACCACAAATGCCCACTGCCCACTGTAATGTCTTATCATTTTTACTAGTTTTCTATTTCTTTAGCCTTGGCCACTACTCTCCACTGGCTGTAACTGAAATCTTATGTCCAGTTTGCCTTCTGTTTCTTCTCCTCTTCCTTCTCCTCACGCTTGTGGGGGTGGGGATAGTGTGAAGGAGTGAGGAAGAAGAGAAGGAGGAGACAGTGGCCAGTGCCTAACCTGTAGGTGTGCTTCAGGTTTACTTCCTGCCTTACTAACCGTTTCTCCAAAGATGAAAAAGAAGAGAAAAAAAAGCAGACTTACTTCTGTTGGTTACAAAGAGACAAAGACCTTACAACAAAGATCAATCCTCCCCCACCCTCCAAAAAAGAAAAACAGAAAAAAAAAAAAAAAAGAAGAATTTTTTTATGGAATTGCAAGGAATCAGTTCTTTAAACTTTTTCATCTCTCCTTAGCAAGCACAAATGCATTTTCTTTTCTTTTTTTATTGTCTGTGCATGTACTTTTATTTTTTTTTTTTTTATCTTCAGGCATTACTGCTTTGTCTCTGACACCTCCCACTACACCAATCCTTACCTTTTTTTATATACATTTTCAATTTTGTTTTTATTATTATTTCTATTTATCATAATTATTAAATGTTTCTCTACTTCTTTCCAACAAATACAAGTTTTCTATACTCTTTCAAACACCTTATATATCACTTTAAGTTCATTGGTTTATTTAACAACTTATCTACTTTTTTTTTTAAATTTCACAGCTTCAGTTTATTTTATTTTTTAATTTTTGTCATCCGGTCTGATTATCTTGCTAGCAGAACAATTCAATTTTCACTTTGGAATATTACCACCAAACAGCAAAATTTTCTGTAAGCGCAATTATTATTCCACTGGAGACCAAGTTAGATTGGCAGGTGCAAGCCAACAGTCACATTATCATATTTGATGGGGAAGGGTTAGTGTCAGGGAGAAAAATTCTTTAATATTTCACCTTAGCAATATCACCAGTAAAAACATCTTTTTGTACCTGGAATTCAAAAATTTAAAATACACACCCACACACTCACACACACACACACACATATATATATATAAAACTGTCCTTCACAAAAATTTTTAAAAATGGTGTGATAGAATCAGAAAGTAAAAATAATGAAATATAAAAAAAGGAAGAACAAGATAAGTGCTTACAGACAGATAACTCAGTTGTGTAAAGTCAATGTGGGAGATGATTGACTATTACCTGCCATCTTATGTTCTATGTGATATAGTATGTATTACTTTATAGAAAGTAAAAACCAATGATTACTAGTAGGTGTTAAAAAAAAACAGTATTATAATAAAATGAAATATCAGTTTTCCTTTCAGTATTCTATGTTAATCACAGAAAAATATTATTTTTAAATATCTTTATATTTTTACTAAATTTTAAGTAAAACCTCAAGATACTGAAATACAGAAAGGAATTATGTAATTATATATTTGTATTTGATATGTGGCTATCAGAACATAGCAATGTTGTTAAAAATAAAGATTTTATACATTTTTAATTAATATAAGATAAAAAATATTATTTTAATCTTTATTCATGTTTATCAAACATTCTACAAATATTTTATTTGCACAAAAACAATACACCACATTTTAAATTGCTCTAATGAAAAAAAAATATGTAGCAGAACATAATATCAAAGTATTATAAATTATTTTTATACTATTTTCCTTAGCTATAAATATTTTGTGGCTATTGCAGCACAGGTGATATCTGCATTACTTATTATGTTTTCATGTTTTTCTTATATAAAAAATAACACCAGATTTACTTTTATTAAGGTTTATATGTCTGTATTATATGAGATTATATGCTATATTTTTTAATATAACCCAAATATGTTGCAAAGAAGGATACTTGGCTTTGTAATTAATTTTAATCAATATTGTTATAACATAAAAGAAAATAACTGTCTAAAATATTTGATATCAATGTGCATCAATCTACAATGACATTGTTTATTGTAAAATAA
>CAHIKZ030000194.1:502500-520000 GCA_903632075.3 Acanthosepion pharaonis | reverse complement strand
ATCCAGGAGATGTTTTACTGTTGTTTTTTTTTTTTTGTTTTTTTTTCAAAGTCAAGTCTCTTATAAACTTGGCAGTATAAAAAATGAAAAAAAAAAGCATATTAAAAATAAACAAAATATATGGATTTTAATAAACTGACTAAATTGTTGTAAATCCATGAGAACTTACACAGGATTTATTAAATAACTTAAAAGTTTTAAAGGCCACTCATACTTAAAAGCAGAACGAGGCAGTTGAAATTTCTAGAGCACATAATGAAGAAAGAGGATTTGACACTCACAGGACATATTGAAGGTAAGAGGGACAGAGGAAAGCTACACATATGTATATATATATATATATATATATATATATATAATAGATTTGTTTTTCCTCATGAATAGCATGACTTGGGGTCGCACGACATAATCCTCAGATGCTAAAAAAACAAAAAAATCCCCATATAAAATATGGACTGCCTCATCATTACGATAACCAGATATATTTAATAAAATTTAAATTATGTAATGGTCAGTCTTATCTGAGCACCTGATGATTGCATTATACATGAATCTCCAAGTTGTGCTACTGGTGAGGATAAATATAGTTTATAGCTCTGTTATATTGCATCGAGCACAATTTTATTAATATATTTATTATTATTTTATTGTGATATATATATATATATATATATATATATAAAACATGTTTCACAGAGGACTGATCCTCAGTACTGTGCACAGATACTATACTTTGATCCTTGATAGAAGTACCAAGAAGCAACATTTTGATTCTTAGCATAGTACACAGATACACCATTCTGATCTGTCATTTAACCACCTACTACAGTGACAGGGTGTGACACAGAGCATAGTTTAATGTGGGATTACCATATGTGGACATAAGGAACAAATATTGTGCAGTCTTTATGACCACCGGGAAGGCAATCTCAGCATATGGACCCATTGGAAAATGCCTGAAAACCATCTCATGAGTAGAGACCCAAGCCTTGTGAGTGAAACTTGGTTGATGGGAAAGTTCACAAGCCATCCGTGGTTGCACTAAAACAAATCACAAGTCATCATGACCGAAGGTTTGAGTGTACTGACCTTCTCCAAAAACTATTGATAATGCCAGATTGTGCATTCTCTCCCAAAAACTGTAACTAAGGTCCTCTCACCACAGTTACAGTATAAATCACAGGTAGGCTCTGTGGCTGTTGAACAAACAGTGATTGACGAGTCACCTTAGAAGACATGTGTGCTTATTATATCTGTCAGTATATGTTGCTATTATTATTATTTTATCTAGAATTATGGACATTATTATTGCATATTTATATATATATATATATATATATTAAAGAGAAAAGAGGAGTCACAAACTTTTGTGGTTATAATGTGGATTTTTTTTATATATTCTGCTTTATTTTCCATATTTTTGCTACACGAGTTTCAGGTCTAGTGACCTTCATCAGGTGAAGAATGGTTATTTCCACATATTATATAAAGGGATTAATTTTTTCGTATGTTTAACCATTGTCTGTGGTAGTAATCCAAATTCTTCTTGGCTGGCAGAAAAATATTCCTTTGCTTAAAGAGTAATAAAGCAATTAGGATTGGTCAGAGAAAGGGGAAGGCATGTGATCTTTGTACATATCTTTTTATGTCATCTGTATCTTTTTAAACCTTTCTCCATTTTTGTGTATGTGTGTGTGTATGTCTTTTCTAGCATGTGTATACATATTCCTTCTCCATACATATAAATTGTTTATCTACAAGGAGATAGCATATATACATACACACTTTGTATGGTGTGTAGTATTTGTGTGTATATGTGGTCCATCTAAGTATGTTTGTTTTTGCCAGTATGTGTGTATATATTCTTTCTCCATACATATATACTATGTATTATATTATTATAAAGAAATTTATACAGTAACTACATGTATCTTGCATCATGGGAGTGTGTGTGGTCTGGCTAGTGTTTTGCCACTATAGTGTGTATGGTGGTATAGTGTGTGTTTATGAGTGTAGGGTTATGATTTATTTAGTGCTAGTTTAAATTTGTCTATGAATATTTTTCTTGTATTTGTAAATATATATATATATATATATATATATATATATATATATATATATATATATATAAGGGCTCAAATACTAATATTCCATGGTTATAATTTATTACATTTGAATAACTTCAAACATTATTTTTAGTGGATTCTCGTATTTGTGCAGTCAGTCTGTTTTTAATTCATCTACCAGCCTGTGTATTCAAGAAACCTTTGTAAAGAAAATGTGCCCTCCAGCAAGATTCAAACCTGCATCCTCCTTTAAAGAAGAAACTACCATCTGATCCAGCATGCTTTGATCATTTAGCTACAGAGAGCTTCACAGTTAAACAAGGTTCTATGTATTTGCTAAGTTTATGTTTGTGTATGTTAATCTGGTAATCAACATTTTAATTAGAAATTAATTTTTACATTAGAAATTTATTTTGCACTTTTGATAGCTTTTTGTTGTAAATTATAAATTGCTGTAATATGGATTATATATAACAATAATAATAGTAATAATAATAATAATAATAATAATAATAACACTAATAATAAAGTGGGCCAATGTCTGTGATGGAAAATTTGTAACTTTTACAGGAGGAAACTCCAAAAAATTGTTAAGAACACCACCCAGACACAGTTATGGAGATAGAACTTGTCAGAATTTTATGGGACTTTACAATACACACAGACAAAACAGTCAAAGCTAATCATCCAGACATTGTGATTAAAGAACTGCAAAAACAGAATGCGCTTTCTTATTGACATGACAGTCACTGCAGATTGTAATGTATCTTTGAAGATCTTTAAAAAACTATCAAAATGCAAGGACCTTGAAATTGAAATCTCAAAAATGTGGCACATGAGGACATCAACAACTCCTGTTGGAGTTAGAACCTTCGAATTAATTGCATATAATGATAATAATTATTATACTAATAATGATAATAATAATAATAATAATAGAGTTGACCAATATCTGAAATGGAAAATTTGCAACTCTTATGGGAAGAAACTCCAAAAAATTATTAAGAACACCACAGAGACACAGTTATGGAGATAGAACCTGTCAGAATTTTATGGGACTTTACAATACACACATACAGAACAATCAAAGCTAATCTCCCTGACATCGTGATTAGAAACCAAAAAGACAAAATGTGCTTCCTTATTGACATGGCAGTCCCAGCAGACTGCAATGTATCTTTGAATAACTTAAAAAAAAAATTATCAAAATACAAGGACCTTGAAATCAAAATCTCATAAATGTGCCACATGAGGACATCAACAACTCCCGTTGTATTTGGAACTTTCAGATTAATTGGAAAAGATTCCAATAGACTCATCGAAGGGATTCCTGGTAGCCAATACTTTAAAGAAAGCAAATAACCCAGTCATTATTACCAAAGACAGAAAAGTAAACGTTTGCACACCAATTGACATAAGCATATCAAGTATTTGTTTGTTAAGTGGCATATCAACTCCTTATGGGTCATTTGATGCTGAAATTTTATTTTCTTGGGAGCATTAGTAATTCCTTTTACAAAAATGTATTGATGCTAAGTTTCTTTCTAAGAAAATATATTGAGTGCATTTTTACCATAAAATTTTCTATACTTTCATAATGCTCTGACTTCATTTTGGAGGTTAACTATTTACCCATTGCTGGGACCCTAACAAGTGCTACGACCCCAGGTCAGTGTGGACCTGGATACAGCACCAATTAAGAAGTGGTTCCACACTCCTCAAAACCTCCTGATCAGAGGCCTTGCTGCTAAATATAGTTTATCATCATACCCAGGACAGCATACCAAGTGACAAAATCATCTCTGCAAAGGCTTTTGAAAAACATCGCAAACTCAAAGACTTGGAGATGGAAATACAAAAGAGACAACATGAACTAAATAGAAATTCATGAATTTTTTTAAAAAATGTACAGTTTTAAATAATATATTTTAGCTCCCTTTTCATGATCAATTTGGTCATTAGTTTTGGTTTCTTTTTATTATACTGTTACACAATTGCTTATTTATAAGGCATATCCTTTCCTTTATTATTGAACAGCAATGCTCTTATACAGCATATCTATTTAGAATAATATATTCCTTACTTCAGTATAAAATCACCAGATTATTGCACTATATTGTCATCAATCAAAATGGCTATAATTTCAAATATTGCTTGTAATGATTCTTGTCTTGCCTTTGACTTAATATCAAGCAACATGCAACAATGTTAGCAATTAATATTTGTGGCCGATTATTTACCATTTTCAAACAAAGGTGATAGGCTTATCTCCTCATTACTGCTGGGTATATTTGCAGGGTTGTACTTGGGTAGTATGTCATGTTTACCTTAATGAGATATGTATTGCAAATGATTATTGCTTTCAAAGAGCAAGATGGCTTCAATAAAATGGACTAGCTTTCTTGATAAAACTGTAATTATTACATTCTGGATCAGTATCCAAATAATTTGTTTTCAAGGTGCATTCTTGATTTCTGAATGATGTGTTTCAAGAAAGATAAAATGGAAATGACTTACACATGATCCTTTTCTGTGCAACAGATTTTTTTCTCAGTCTGTGTGCATGCGATGAAAAGAGAAAGCTTTCGCCAAGTGTAAAATGACATTTTAATTATTAATATGAATGATTAGCACGGAAATATGAACAGACATAGCTAAGTTATGCAGCACATGCCAAATTTCATCCATAAAATATGGATATCTGATTTAATACAGGATAAGCATAATATATGCCCATTTATATTTATATATATATATATGTGTGTGTGTGTGTGTGTGTGTTTCTCTAGTCTCTTTGTATATATTTAATTATTTATATCTGTCTAAAGGTAAACAACAAAGGCAAAAAAATTCCTATCTTACATGTTTCGTCACATGAAAAGACTTCTTCAGACTAATGATGGTATTATAGATGGATTCTCATGTATGTGTCAGGGAGGAAAAATTGTAACAAACTCCAGTTACAATCTTACATTGAGTTATGCTAAGGAAAAATACAAGGATTCTTAGCTTTAAATTCAGATTTTAAAATTTTTTGACATACTGTATATCTGGATACAATACTGAGATGATCTCATTCAGATTTCTATCATATTTGCTTATTTTATTTTTAAATATTATCTATTGAATAATTAAATATGAAGTATCTTCACTATGGTATCTAGATATTTTTAATGTAAGCACAGTACTAGATTGGCGATGAGGTCTCATCAATTTGCAGTTGAGTTGGCTAAGTTCTAGGCTAACAGTTTCTTTTCTCACTTATGGAACTCCCTTCTAGCTCCATGTTTTCCAGCCACCTTTCATCTTCAAAAATTTAAATGCAATGTCAGTTGTTATCCACTGTCCTCCTGATTACTATTCTTTTGTTCTCACTCCTTAGTAATGTTTCTGTTTTCAAATTCTGCCACAGTCAGTAACCTCCTTTTGTCTTAGTGGCTTTACTGCCTTGCTTGGGGTGAATTTGATTAAAAAATGAATATATAGTATGAAATATTAAGTATGCTCAGAATTTCTCAATATAAAATTGTAACATTTCATCCCAATATATATATATATATATATATATATATATATATATATATATATATATATATATATATATATATATATCAAGCTACATTTTTCATATATCTCCACCTCCAGGTCTTTGATTAGTTTTTCAAAAGCCTTTGCGGAGATGCTTTTTTTGTCACTGGATATGCTTCTGTCATTCAGTGTGTAAATTTCTTTCTTCTTTGTCTTTGATAATAATATATGGGAAATTATTATTATTGTTTTATTTTCTTTGGTTTTTGGTGTATACTCATTTCTTTCTGGGTCCCAACCAGAGACCTAAGGTCAGAAATGGCATTTTTCACTGAGAAATTAAAAAAAAAAAAATCTCATATTTTTCATTTTCTATTTTTTATAAACATTTCACATCAATCAAGGAGGGAGTGCCACTAGCACACAAGGGATTACATAGAGCGAGAGCAAGAGAAAGGAGGTGTGTTTGAGGAAAGGATAGAGAAGGATTAGGAACTAGATCATGGCATCAGAAGATGTTGATTGACATTACATTTGAATATTTGAAAACTATAGCTATCAGGGAAGCATGTAAGAGGAAGGGAGTTCCACAGATGGGAAGTGCGAGATAAGAAGCTGTTGGAGTAGAAGAGACAGTTATATTTAATTGTTTTGACAGTGAAATGGTGGGACCGAGATGCCAACCTAGTAGCACACTTAAATTCATGCAGTTTGAGAACCAGTGAAAGTAGCTCGTCAGAGCAGTTGGCATGAAAATACTTGTAGAAAAGACAGAGAAAAGTAAAACTCTTTGTAAGGTGTGGGCTGTATTTGTGAATACAAATTCTGTATTTTTTAAAGGCATAGGCTCCCAGGGATTTCTTCAATGAGTCTATTGGAATCTTTTCAATCCGAGGGCTCCAACTACAATTGGATTTGTTAATGTCCTCATGCACCACATTTTTGAGATTTCGATTTCAAGGTCCTTGTATTTTGATAGTTTTTGAAGATCTCTAAAGATACATTGCAGTCTACAGGGACTGCCACATCAATAAGGAGGCACATTTTGTCTTTGCGGTTCTTTAATCACAATGTCAGGGCAATTATCTTTGATTGTGCTGTCTGTGTGTACTGTAAAGTCCCATAAAATTCTCACAGTTCCCATCAACATAACCAGGTCTGGTGGTGTTCATAACAATTATTATTATTATTATTATCATTATTATTACTGTTCTTCTTTTTCTTGTTCTTCTAATACTTATAATAATAATATGTATATTAAATATTTTATACACTTACAATTAGTAAATATTTTATTTACTACAGGTTGTTTCTTTTGTATCATAATAGCTTCAAGTATACCAAGCTTTCCCTCTTCTTTCTTCTTTTATGTGTCATGTCCTTTCAGGATATAAGCGACCATGGCCCTTCACCTCCTCCTATCCCTTGTAGCTCTCAATAATTTTTGTCTCTCTGCCACCTTGCCAAGACCACATTCTGTCATCCACTTGCTCAAGTCCACCAGGTATGTCATGCATTGCTTTCCTTTGTCTCTCTTTCCCTCTGTTCGACCTGTGAGCATCAGATTCTCCAGGGCCACCTTTCTCATTACATGTCCCAGAAACTTCAGCTGCCTCTTCCTGGTGTTAAGTATAAGCCTCCTCCTTGTTTGCATCCTCTCCAAGACCTCATCTTTGCTTACATGCTCGGTCCATGATATCCTCATCATCCTTCTGTAGAACCATATCTCTGTTGCCTCGAATCTCTTCTTCATCTTTGAGGAGACCGTCTAGCATTCACTGCCGTAAAGAAGGATAGATGTCACGTAACAACTCCATACGCTTTTCTTTGTAACTAAAGAGATCCCCCTGTCTCGCAGTACTCTGCCCAGCTTTTGGAATATGTCCTTGGCCATCCCAATACATCTACTGATTTCTGTATCGCACTTGCCGTCTTCTGTCAAAACACTTCCCAGATATTTACACTTCTACACCTGCTTGAATTTAGTGTCCCCAACCTGCAAATTGCATTTCAGGCTCATCTTTTTACTGATGACCATGCATTTTGTCTTCTTGTAGATTATGCTTAGTCCCTTCTTCTTGCTCTCCTTCATTACCTTCTGTAGGAGGTTTTGTAATTTCTTTTCCATGTCTGCTATCAGAACTGTGTCATCTGTGTATCTTATGCTAAGATTGTGGCCACTGATGCTGAATCCTGGTAGAATTTCCAATTCTTTCAGAATAGCCTCGCTGTACAGTTTCAATAGGTCCAGTGAGAAAACACATCCATGCCTTACAACCCTTTCTCTCACATTCTTCTAATTGCAGTAGTTTTGTTAGGAATGAAAATACATTTGCTCTTGGACATAAATTTACTGTAAAGGATGCCAAATTAGTGCAATTTCAATATAATATTACTGTATTACTTCCTTTTTTTAAAAATCAAAATTGCTTTTTTTTTTTTTTTAAGTATGTTAAGAATTTCTCAATATGAAACTGCAATTTGTTTCCCAGATATATAAGACTCCATCTGAGTAGTTTAAACAAGTCCTTTCAATGGATAGCATACATAATGGTTTCTTTTCATTTTGTCATTTAATTGCCCATATTATCTGATATCTAGATTTGTATATTGTATCTTTCATATCTGTGTGTATTATATTTATTTACTATAAAATCAGATTTCCGTATTTTATCAATGAAACAATGTCAATATACAGGCATCCCTTGATCAATGCACATTTGATTAATGCATTTTCAATTAGTGCAATAAAATCTTTATATACCAAAATTCAATTAGTGCATACATATTATTTAATTAGTGTGGTAAAACATTCTTTAGTTTCACCATACTAATTGAAAACTGATTGTTTATAGTTACTGATGTACACATTAGCCACACTAATCGAGGGATTCCTGAATATCGTTATCAGTCACACATCCTTATCCCCCTAATTTGAGATAATGAGATGTTCCTTTGACACCAATAAGTGAACATCCCTTATGTTAACTACTTAAGAACAAAATATCTTATTGGCAATTAAAGGAAATCAGGCTACTGATACATTGGTTTTGATTTCCTTTTGTTTCATGTTTCAATTTTCTTTGGATATTTTCATCTTAATGATTTAGAACATAAAATTCATTCTTACATATGATAATTAAATTTTAGAGAAATTTGTCTGTGGAAAACAAATTCCTCAGCCTAACATCTGGATTTCCCTGTATCATTCAGAATTATACTTTACTGTTTACAATATATTGCTAAAAAAAAAAATACTTTTCATAAAAGGTAATAGCTGAAGTCCCTACTATATTTGCTTCATGCTTATAATGATCAAGTTCCAAAAACTTTGAGATAGCAATATATATATATATATATATATATATATATATATATATGAAGAAATATACTCTTAAGGTGTACTATATTTATGGGACAAAGTGCTCAATATCAGCGATAGAGCGTGCGTAAATATAAAATTGGACATTGAAGGCAACAGGCTTTTTCATGCTAGACACAATCATCAGACCACTATCCCACCTAGTATCTGTAAGTCTGCTGACTTACAGATACTTATAGGTAGGTAGTTACTCCCTATAGTGTAGTCACTCATGGGGGTGACAGGTTATTCCATTACATCAATAAACAACCTGAGGTGGCCTGACAATTGCATCTAGCATCAAACAGCCTGTCACTTCTAAGTGTTGACTTCAATGTTCACTTTTATTTATATATATATATATATATATATATATATATGAGTGAAAGAAAGAGAAGAAAAAAACTTGATGCAAAAATGTATGCACACACACATGCGTACATTTCATGAAAGCAAAATATATAGATTTAAAAATATTTTTTATTCAACTTCATGTTGTTTATTGATGTAATGGAATAACCTGTCACCCCATGGGTGACTACACTATAGTTAGTAACTACCTATAAGTATCTGTAAGTCTGTTGACTTACAGATACCAGCTGGGATCTGTTGAGTATGACTCAGACTTACGTGAGAACTACCAACCTTCCAATAGTAGCACTCACTGCTGGATTGACTTGCAACAACCTTGTGCATAACTGTTACCTTTATTCTTATTGTACTGGTTTCTTACAATAAACCTTTACTTATTTTATCCACCTTGTTTTTCAAGTACATCTTCCTATTAGCACGAAATATAACATTTATATAAATTTAAAAAATTTTGATTTATTTTCATGGTGTTTATATGTGAGCTGAAGATTGCAAGAAACAGAATACTGCAGTTTGGTTTTGTCCTCAGTGTCCACATTTATATTTACATGCGCTCTATCTCTGATATTGAGCACTGACCTATTCCTTGTCATTCTCTTCATCCTTTCCTCCATCACACCTCTTTACTCTCCCTCCCACTCTGTAACCCCCTTCTGTACTTGTGGCATCCCACCTTGCTTGGGGTGAAAAAAAAAATACCTGATGTTTGTGTGAATATGAATGAAACTTTTAGTTATGGTGATCATTGTTCACTCAAAGAAATTATTTAGAAAATGCTATATATTTGTTTAAAATTTTCTCTATTTATGGAGGAATACCAGATACTGTAAACTTGGATGTACAACTGGTGGTATAATGGATAATGGCTCAGAATTTTTAATCCCAGAGCCAAGTTCCAGTATCCTGTTGGGTTCATTATATTCACTTATGTGCCGTACACTTGGGAAAGATAAGAATCCACAGTTTCTCTCCCAAGCTATGGGTTAATTAGTAAGACTTGTATCACTAAACCATTATTTCCCCTCTAAAAAATTCTTACAATCTAAAAAAATATTTTCTGGCTTTAAATTACCTGCATTTGATAGAAAATGAAACAATTAATCAATTAAATATTTCTTAAGACATTTGAAACTTTTACTGTAAAGTTCAAACCAGAGCATTTAAAAATCCCAATTTGAATGATTCAAAATATTACAATGAATAAAGTAAACTTATTCTGTTTAATGTGTTCTGATAAGTATTTATCAAAATTTTGGCAATTCTTCAAAGGTCAATTGCACTAATATGGATTCATGATCAAACATATTTTTAAGAATCTACACTCATAAAGCTGTTTGGAAAATAAACAATCAGACTTTGTGATATTCTGAAAAAAATTTATCAGCTGCAAGAGAGATATGAAGATAGAGTGATGGATAGTGGCTCAGAATGTGAAATCAGAGAGCTGTGTTCAAATCCCACTCAGGTTCATTACATTATCTTACTTGCAAATACTCTTGGGAAAAGTACAAATCCAAGTCTTCCTCTCAGACTTGCATTAAATAGTAGGACATGTATCTTGAAAAAACATTTTCATTCTTTAAAACTGTTAAAGCAATCTTCACTCATAGAAAAAATAAAAGAATTATTCTTACAATCTAAAATATGTTTCGGCTTTAAATAACCCACAAAGGGTTGATAAATCATAAAAATCAAATAAGATCACTCAACCATTACATGAGAAATTGATTTATTTTTATTAGTAACATAATAACTGGTCATTGTGAATGACAGACATAGATGCCTCTTGAGTTATGATTTAGGTTCAAATAAGCCTATCATAAAATGAAAAACATCATATCAAATATGACATCTATTATCTTGAGCTTTGCCTCCAAGTTAATAGAATTCCTATTTTTTTTCTTTTAACAACCAACAGAAGATGCACTTGGACATTTAATGAACATTCAAATGGGCTTTGAAAATCCAATATAAAAACACACAAAAAAACATTGTCATATGAAGTTGAACGCTGGCAGATGTTAATGCTCACAGTTGCTCGTGTGACTGCAGGCTGGGTGACTGCTGCTGCTGCTGCTACTGCCTTGCAGCATTAGTAGAAATATCATACAGCAATATTCAGCCTGTATGGTATTGCTTGCCAGTGGAAAAAATAAAGATTTAAGTGTTGCATAACTAACAAATGCTTATTGCTTTCATGAACAGATATAATGGTTACAGGTTTTACAATAAACCATAAATTTTCAAATGGTTAGTAATATCATTTACTTATTATAATTAGCTTCATTACAAAATATACATCTTCTATGTGCTGTACTTGTTCAGGACGTAGATAATCATGGCTCTTCACAACTTCCCATCCTATTGCTATTAGGTTTATCTTTTCACCAATCCTTGTAATCCCTATCCTGTCAAGCTTGTTAGGTTGGTTACTCAGTTAACCCTCTGTCCTTCTTACCTTCAGTATGTCCCATGAGTGTCAAATTCTCCAAGCCCTCTTTCCTCATTATGTGTCCTAGAAATATTTCTGATTCTAAGTATAGGCATTCTTTTTGTTTCTATTTTCTTTAAAACATCCTCCTTACTCAGATTTTCAGTCCTTTTTTATTGATGAAATGATTTCAGTTCATGTATCAGGTGATTTGGAACATTTTGGGGAATTTTAACAACAGTAACAACTAAAGTGGATAGCACATCTAACTCAGAGAGAAAATGATACAATCAAGATGTCAGTGTTCCACACTACTTAAAAAGTTAGTAAGGAAACTGCCATCAATAGTGGAAAATGTGATAACAGCTATTGCATGTGAGAAACTTCATTTCAATGAAAGTCAAATGTTTCCTTATAAACAAAATGGCTAATATTGTCATTGCTATCAGTATTTCAAAAATACCACAATACATGATTTTTCTTTCTTTCTTTCTTTTTTTTGAAACTCATTTATAAGTAACTGCACACATATTTGACTAAATCTTAAGCAATTCTACAAAAGTCATTGTGGCTAAGGCAAGTAAAACAAACAAAAAATTAAAGAAAAAAAGAAATTCACAATTGAACAAAAACAGTTTTTATCCAGTATTCAAATATTTTTTTATTAATTCTGCAAGTTTAGTAACACTAAAATGTCTTTCTTTTCTATTTATTAGACCCAAGCATAAAGAATTTAATTCTTGCATAATTCTTGCATAAGAATTAATCAGCTCACATATTATACAAAATCCCAAGTTGCTTATAAAAAAACAAATCATGTTATCATAGTTAAATGGAATACCATTAGCTGTGATAATTTTCGTCATTCATCATATGAATTTTTCATACCATTGTATTATAGCGGAACACACCTATTCTATTGTTAATAGACTCTCCCACCTATAATAAGTAGGAGTAGTAGCAGTCACTAAGTCACTCAGTGAGTTGGTCAGTCAGTCGATGTCGGACAGCCGTTAGTCGGATATTAAAGTATCAGCCACCACAACTAGATTACTGCGTCATTACCTATTATATCAAGTTCCTAACGTTTTGTATGTCGAACCTATTTTAGGACCAACTTAGTGAAATACAAGCCTCCACTGTGAAACTACTCTACAACACATTGTAAATCTATCATAGCATCATAAATCTGATAAATTTGAAGTCAATCTATCATAAAGAAAAGTGCAATCATTGATGAGTGCTTCTTTTTTTTATTCACCACCCTCCATACCAATGAATTCCAAGTCATTGCCTGAGGGTTTGGATCAACAATGTCATGACTTTAACATTGAAAACCTTGTGCATGAAATATATTAGATAATTATTCAATAAATAACATTATTATATTATATGAATTACATTGTGTGTTTGTAGAATGTATAATAGTATCTGAAGCAAAAATGAAAATGATGATGAGACAAAGTGACAAAGTGTTTTGTCAGAGCATCTGCTCTCTTTGGCTTCCTCAAGTTAGTATGAAAGAAAAACAAAACTGCATGTGTGGGGGAATCCTTTGGAATCTCTGAGAATAAGTAGTCATAAATCAAATTAAATTAGATAACTTATCACCTCCAATGTCCAGAGTGTCTGTCAGTGGTGTAGCTAATGGGGGGCGAGGGGGGGTCGGACCGCCCTGGGTGCCAGCACAGGAGGGGTGACACAATGCCACGCCCAACAAAATTTTTCAACTAGGCTAAGGTGCCAAAAATAGTCTGAAAACAGTGGTGGAGACACAGGGTTTCGCAGGTGGGAATATGACCCCCCAGAAATAATTTATAAGTTTTGTCCCCACATCAGAAATTTTCTAATAAATTGTCGGGAAATTTGTGAGTAGGAAAAATACCAATGTTTTCAGCTTTCATGTGTTTCAGTTGCTACAATCTTGGTTACTAACAAGAGACATTGTTGTAACATTTTATCGGATGATATGATGTTTTAACTCTGCATCATTAATAACAACAAAGCGAAATACAAAGCCAAAAGAGTAACAATTTCAGTCTTGCCTGTGTATCAATTCGGTGAGATACAATTTTCCATTGAGTGAGCGATATAATTTTGAATATATCTATTAGTGTTTTGGACGATTAATCGGAATCGGATTCGAGAATTGGAAAAATCGTAACTTTTTGGGGTATCGGAAACGGTATCGGAATTTAATTTTTAAATTTTTAACCTAATTTTTCATTTTCCATTGGTATTAATGATACATATTTTTGCTTTTTAAATTATCACTAACACTAAAATCATAATAACATCAAAATACGATGTAAATTTATTTTACTTGTATAAAGAAAAACAAAAAAATAAACTTTGCATAAATTCTCTAGGTAACCTTTAAAAGAATGCAGTTGATTTACAATATTCCGAAAAATGCTTAAAAATTAAATAGAACATTTTTGTCAAGAAAAATATTTTCAAACATCATTGATAATTAAATGGTACCCAGAAAATGATGCAACGGAAAATTGGACACTGGAAAATTAGCAACAGAAAATTACGTCAACCATGAGCCAGTCGAGACTGTCGGATCTGGCTGTGCTGTCCATTGAAAACGAGCTTACAAGACAAACAGATTTTGACGATGTCATTGACCAGTTTGCAACAATGAAAACAAGAAAACATTCATTCTAAGACCATAGTATCGAATGTCATTCTTTTGTGTATTGCCGTGTTTTGTATTTAGTTGTTCTGAAAGTGAACAGTTGCATTTTAAAAATCTTTTGATTTGAACTGATTATTTTGTGGTATTGGATTTTGTCTTAGATCATATATGTAAACAGTAACGTACCGGTCAGTAGAGTAAAGTAGAGGTAGAGCATGTATGAAAATTTAGCATAAGGTGAATCGGGGTCATTGGGGTGACATTTGAGCGGACTGCCCCGGGTGACGTTTACTCTAGCTACGCCACTGGTGTCTGTTTTCCTATTTGTGTTTTATCTATATCAGATGTATTTGGCATGGTTGGATTTTAATTCAAAACTAAAGAGTATTTTTTTTATATATACATATATATATATATGTGTGTGTGTGTGTGTGTGTGTGTGAGAGAGAGAGAGAGAGAACATACATACATCACCCAGTCACCCTTTCTTTCATTCTAACATGTATATAAAGAGAGCAGATCCTCTGGCAAAATGTGTCTTTTTTTAGTTCATCATTTTCATTTCATTCTAATAAATAACAGGAAAGCCAAAAGAATATAGAGGTTGTTTTTTTAAGTATGAGGTTTCAGCAACGAGAGACTGCCTGCACAAAGTATTTGATTATAAAAAGAATCAACCACACTTTTTGAAGAGAAGAGAGGTAAGTTCCCCAAATGACCATCTTCAGGTTTTAAATTCAGAGTTATACTTCTCCTAGACTGGTTGTGATCCAAGACTATAGGACCCATTTTGTCCTTATTTAACCAGGAAAAATATTATGCTTTGTTTTCAATTTTAATTTGAACTCAGCACTGTTTCCGGTCCTCTGAAATGCCATCCATTACTCTATTGACCATCTTCAGGTTGTAAAAGAGAAAAGTATGTATATTAAAAAGAAGAGAAGAGAGGTGGTAAACGTTTTTGGTTGTAGTGGATTTCCAAAAAATATTATTTTTTTTCAAATTTTACTACGTGTTTCCGGTCTTATACCATAATTAATTTTTTATATTATTAAAATGTTTTTTTCAATGTTTTTCAATATTCTATTCTCGATATGAGACATTTTCTGTTTTTGTGTTAGTAATCCGAATTTCTTTCTTGAATTATATTCAAACAAGTTTTATTATTTTAACTAACACAGTCTGTCCATTGAATTTCTTGTTGGATTTTGTATATTAGTATTGAAATTTGGGATATACTGTCCAAATTTCATGTTTGTCCTGTTTTTCTGTTGAATCAACTTCGCCCCAAGCAAGGTAGTAAAGCTACTAAGGCACAACGGATTACTAGGTGTGGAAGAATTAAAAACTGAAATATTACTAAAGCATGACAATAAAAAAGAGTAAATCAGGAGGACAGTAGATAACAATTGACATTGCATTTAAATTTTTGAAGATTAAAGTTGACTGGAAAGCATGAAGCCAGAATGAAGTTCCACAAATGAGAGGTGTGAGAAAAGAAACTGTTAGCATAGAATTTATGGTTACATCTATCCAACTCAACTGTAAATTGATGGAACTTTGTCATTAGTTTAGTACTGTACTTCAATACAAAAAGTTTAGGTACCATAGAAAAGAGCTTATGACAATTACTATGAAAGTATTTATAGAAAAGGCACAGGGAGGCAACCTTATGACTGTGGGAAAGTGACTGAAGCCAAGACACCAGGACCAATAATATTGCTTAATAATATAGTTTATCATTTCTGTTGTCAATGAAAAATTTGTTATTGTTCACCATGAATCACATTTATCAAGTTTATGATTATAACAACAGATGAGGATATCAGTCTGAGTGTAAATAATATAAAATTAATTCTAAAAGTTCATCTTTAATATTTATCTATTTTTTGCAAAATATTAATTTCCAAAACGTGTCTATGAAGTACAAAGAGTATATTTTGCAACACACATTGAAATTATTGAAATTTCAACTTGGGGAAGGTTATTTACACCATTAAGAATAAATTGAAATTTGTAAATTAACCATCATATTTTTAAATTTTTCTTACCTAAATTTATTTAGCAAATTTTTTGTGCACTTGTGAAAATTGGTGTTTGCCAGTTTCCATGGTTTTGAATTTGTAATTGTTCTACTATACTGACAACCAGCCAAGGCTGAAGAGCCCAGTTTACATTACTATTTAACCTATAGCTAGTAATTGGAGAAAGAGTAGATTCATGCTTTTTCCATGGGTATTTGTGCCAAAACTGAATGCAACACACTCGGCCAGAACTTGAACACAGTTTGACAATTCCACTTTTAATGCTGATAATCATTACATTACTTTCTATATGGTATGTATTGAAAATGAAGAAAGGAATTTCCAGCAATTGTTATTTGTAACTGAAAAGGGCAATTATAAAAGATCCTACACAAAATGTTCAAGGAACTTCAACTGTGCAACCAAACTGAATGATTTTTGCTATTACTCTTTATAATATATATGTGTACAGCATCTTGTGTGTCTGTGTGCATGTGTTTTTACTCACCCTTGTATATGTACATGTACATACATTTTATATATATATATATATATATATATATATATATATATATATATATATTATAGGTACCTCCAAATTAAACCAATACCTTCAGGTTTAAAATTAATTTTTTTAAATTTAAAACCTATCTTGAAGCTTTTATTTTAGTTTTAATTTCAAGCAAATAGATTAAATTAAATATTCCCAATGAGAAAAATACTTTGCTGCATTTCAAAACAAATTTAAATTGGTTGGAATGTGTTTTTTTTAAATCGATAAAAATGGCTGATTTTAGACATATTTACAAATCTGTCAACATGACATAATGCTCTCTTAAAAATCTTTCAAAAATAAAATACACTTTTCTGAAACTTTATTTGAGGAAGATTAGCTGAATTAAAGTTTAATTAATCTGATTTGAAATAAATATTAATTTTCACTTAAAAAATTAAAAAAAAAAACTTTTTTTAATACTGAGGTGGATGATTTGATGAGGTGTTGACAACTATCTCAGTAGACTTATGTTTAGGGATTTTTTCCTACAGTGGACATATCTGTAAAATTACTTGACA
>CAHIKZ030000194.1:420000-500000 GCA_903632075.3 Acanthosepion pharaonis | reverse complement strand
CAAAATAGTGACTGCCAATAAATATATTTACTACAAAAATCTAAAATTAAAAAAATCATGGTTAAATCCAGAACAGCCTTCAACATCTTCAACAAAATTTACTATAGAAAAGCAATCTTTTGCTTTTGGTGGAATTCAAAAGTATTTCTTATAAAATTCCAAATGAAATAAAAACTGTTGCTACATAATGATCTAGTGAACAAACAGTCTATTTTAATGTTGCATTGGAATAAAAAATATCTTTTCCTGCACAAGTTAATCAATGGGTGATTTTCTACATAACAGTGATAAGCCACATGATGTAAATGCAATGCAACAAACATTCATGTAGCTGGAATGGGAAGTTTTTCTGTATTCGGCATCTTCTTCAGACCTGTTATCTGAATACCATTTGTTTTGCTCCATGTAATATGTTGGTTAATGTTTCCAACAAGTTTAAAATACTATAAATTCTTACTAGCCGTACAAAATTTTCTAAAAGTAAAAAAAAAAAAAAAACACAGACAGGAAAAACTACAACTATGGTAAGTGGTATTAAAATAGAAAAATATGAAAAGAGAAAAATAAAATAAAAAAGTAACCGGTTATTGCATTTCAATCCTCAGAGCTTACTCAAGGTAAATAAATAAAATTACTATGCACTCTGATTAAAAAAGAAAATTTACCTTAAGTGATCTTTAATTAATGAGGTATAATAACTAGTTGCCTCATACCATTTCTTTCTTTTTTTTTTTGTGTTTCTTTTTCATACAAATTACTTTAGTCATGGTTTTTCTTTTTTATGACTTTTAAAAAAAATTAGTCTAAAATAGACCTAATTTTTTTATAATGATAACAGAGTTAAAAATAACAAAGCTTCCTTGAAAAATTCATCAAATCAAAGCTCAAATTGTTATTTTATGACTGAAAACAATTTAACAAAAATGTGGCATGAAGTTATAAAAAGTCAATGTAGATAGTTTTACAGCTGAATAATGATGCTATGAATTTATCTGAATAATTGAATAAAAGATTTTGTCACAAATATACTAGAATTTTTTTCTTCTGACTAATATCTGATAGGTGAATTAAGGACAAATAAATCCAAGGAAAATAGTTTGATGATTAAATAAATTGCTAAAAACTTTTCCTACAACCTTATATTTTTCCCGATTTTCAATTTAAAAACAAAAAAAGGTAAAAATCTGAACTTCAGCTCTTGATAGATATTTCATTTAAGCGGACATTTTCTATAAAAGTCACTCTATGCAGAACATCGTCCAATCCTTGGAAATAAAAAAAAAATTTAATCATCTCTGTTATTCAAAGGAAAACTCCTGATAACTCTGTGTCAATGCTTACTTCCATATTTTAGCAGATTCAAGATGGACATTCCAAATCCCTGATAACATCTTATTTCTCAGACTATCCAATAAAAAAAAGGAATTAATTCAGTTATTCAGAACTCAACGACTATATGCTTGTTATCTTTATAAAGATGTATGCTGTGCACAGAAATAGACAGTTGAGAGTTATGAAGATATACGCTTTGAAGCAAAATGCTATGAAGGTACTTTGTCAGATTAATATGAGAGAGTATAAATAAACTGGACATGTTATTATTTATTGAACAACAAAAAGAAGAGAAATTCAACTTCTCTTGTGTAGTTCTATTAAAATCTTTTACATTACTTGTGCAATGAATGTCCAACAGCTAAAAACAGACTTCAAACATGTTTCCAATGCAGAGCCCTTCTAGACTAAAATTGTTTTCCCATGAAGGCAGTAAAAATAGTGTCAAGATTTGTCCTTTTTCTGCATTTTTCCCGTCATGCTGAAATAAGACTATTAATCTAACAATGGAATTGGCCCGCTTGTATTATTAGAAGACTTATATTTCAGTTATTTTATTAGGAGTTGTCACTTCATTATGAGCATCTGTTTTAGTTTAACCATAAACAAATAAAAATCACACACACACACACACACACACACACACTGTATTTAAGCAACAATCATTCATCTCTAAACCATTACCAACATAAACACTTCACAAACTGTCTCTCCACTTTCTTTCCCTGAAAATGACCAACAATAGTTAAAGGTATTTGGAATATTACACATAAATTTCACAAGTTCCTTTATAAGATTCCAACAAACATTAAATGACTTATTTGACATTAAGAGAAATTCACAAAATGGCTTAATGCATATTTCTTTGTTCTATTCAATATATATATATATATATATATATATATATATTCAATTAGGTTTTGATCCTGGCTTGAAGCAATCAGACATTTACCCACACTAAAGCATTACACATTGTCGTCAAGCTCTGGCTTGGCAGATTGGCTACACATGTTACACAGCAAGATTGTGCACCCTTCCATGTAGCCAATCTGACCTGAGAGTGACTGGAAAAAACTTTCATGACATTGTCATCCCAAATATACAGTGTCCGATCCCTCCTGGTTTAAATCCTTGAAACTACTCTGTCTGGGGTTTTGTCAAAAAGGAGACCGAGGAGGATTTTCGCCATACCAAAGGCTCACTGAAGGGTACCATCATGATTATGAAAGCCAACATGAATAGGAACCACTTCATCAGGACAAGTAGTTTCTTCTGAGGCTGTATTGTGTCCATCCTTGAGGCTGAATTACTACTGAATAAAATTTTTTTTTGTTGGAAGTGGAAGATATACAATTTTTCTTTGAAAATATCCTGTTTTTGTTTCTATATATTTTTAAATATATATATATATATATAATCGGGTTTCGATCCTAGCTTGAAGCAATTGGATGCCTAGCCACACTGAATATTTCTTTTGATTATTTAATATTCTTAAGCAAAACTCACCAAAAGGTTTAATAAACATACTTTATCCATTCTATTAAATATAGATATCTATATATATATATCTTAGGGGAAAAAAGTTTTTGTGTTATGTGTTCCATCCTTTCAGACTTTATCTAATTAAAAGAGAAAACAATTTACTCAGATGAAAATATTTAGAAAGTACTTTAATCACTAGATCATCCACAGTAAATTTGCATCCAGGCTCTTTCAATGTTTTACCTTTCTGGACAGATCTTCTATCATTACAATGTCGGATATTTAATAACAAAAGTGATAGAAATATAAACAAAAAGAAAAAAATCTAAATGAAAATGGCTTGATTATATACCCAAAAAACATGTTAGAAATATAAATTATTTTAAATTTAAAATTCTCAGTGCTCTTTCATTCATGCACATGAGTCAGTACATCACTGTAAACATAAACTTAGTTTGTTGAAGTCCTAAAGGGTGAAACGCATCACGCATTTGTACTTCATCATACTTCATTTCCCTAAAATTGTTCTTGATATATAAAAATGTATATATTGTTATCCCATATTATATATATATATATATATATATATATATATACATATATAATCACTTTAAATGTTATTTTTAGTGGATTCTCATATTTTAGTAGACACTCCATTTATTTATTAAATAATGTATTTATTTTCATCTACCTGCCTGCATGTTTGAGATATTTTATTAGAGAAAAATTTGCATTCTCCAGCAGGATTCAAACCTGCATCCCTCTTGGCAGATGGAACTACCATTAGATCCGGCAATATAAATCTATAATAATAAAGTGCATTCTAGTGTGTCCATTCACACTTCTTTTAGAACAAAGGTTCCTAACTGAATATAAAAATGCAAACTTTGGCTATAATTATGAACAGACAGAAAACACTGAAAATTTTGGAAACCCTGAAATTTTAAACTTGTATGTAGTCTAGCCAACTTCATTCAGTTTCTCTCTGCTTTCATTCTTGTTTTTTATCATTTATATTATTAGGTGTTCCATATTGTGATAATAGGAGATTGTTCAAGAAAGGGGAAATGTTGTATGAACCGGAACTTAAGTTTACTGTTAGATGATTGAGCAATCAAAGTAACATTTTTAAGGGAGAATAGAGAGTGCGATCCTGAAATCTGAAGGTGAATTGGCATAGCAAAAGATACACTCCAAAAGCTAAGCAAAGGAGTAAAAAGCAGAAAAATTTTATGAGAAACAAAGGAAAGAGTACCAAACTGTTACATAATATCAATCTTCCTTTATGGTAGTGAATACCAGACACAGATGAAGAAGAGACTTGAAGCAAAAGAAATGTGGTTCTACAGAAGAATGCCAAGTGTCAAAGTTTTGGAGACAAGGGAAACAGAAAGGAAATTTATCAGGAAGAAGTAATTGAAATTTCTCGGGCACATAATGAGAAAAGAAGGCTTGTAAAAATGTAATACTCACAGGACAAATTGAAAGTAAGTAGAACAGAAGGAAACAATGCATAAACTACCTAGTGAATTTGTGTAAAAGGATGACAGAACAACGTATAGGAGAGATAATAAAAAGCCAAAATTTATTAAGAGCTACAAAGGACAGGGAATTGTAGAAAACTATGACCGTCAATAATAATAATAGTAAAAAAAAATCATCTTCAAAAAGCTGTCAAAATACAAGGACCTTGAAAATGAAATCTCAAAAATGTGGCACATGGGAACATCACCAATCCCTGTTGTAGTTGGAGCCCTCGGATTGGTTGGAAAAGATTCAAGTAGACTAATTGAAGGGATTCCTGGAAGCCCATGCCTTAAAGAAATACAAACAATTGTTCTTACAAGTACAGCCCACACCTTACAAATGGCTTTATCTATGTAAAATATATATATATATATATATATATATATATATATATATATATATATATATATATATATTATTTTGTCAGTGGAAAATGTCATGATGCCATTTTTAATCTTAGGTCTCTCAGCAAGACCCGGAATGAAATGTGTACACACTAGAAATCAAATAAAATAATAATAAGAAGAAGAGAATAATAATAATAATAATAATAAAAAGAAGAAGAAGAAGAGAATAATAAAAATAAGAAGAAGAAGAGAATAATAAAAAGAAGAAGAAGAGAATAAAAAGAAGAAGAAGAAGAGAATAAAAAGAAGAAGAAGAAGAGAATAATAAAAAGAAGAAGAAGAAGAGAATAATAAAAAGAAGAAGAAGAAGAAGAGAATAATAATAAGAAGAAGAGAATAATAAAAAGAAGAAGAAGAGAATAATAAAAATAAGAAGAAGAAGAAGAGAATAATAAAAAACTAGAAGAAGAAGAGAATAATAAAAGAAGAAATAATAAAAAGAAGAAGAAGAAGAAATAATAAAAAGAAGAAGAAGAGAATAATAAAAAGAAGAAGAAGAAGAGAATAATAAAAAAAGAAGAAGAAGAGAATAAGAAGAAGAAGAAGAAGAGAATAATAAAAAGAAGAAGAAGAAGAGAATAATAAAAAGAAGAAGAAGAAGAGAATAATAAAAAGAAGAAGAAGAAGAGAATAATAAAAAGAAGAAGAGAATAATAAAAAGAAGAAGAGAATAATAAAAAGAAGAAGAGAATAATAAAAAGAAGAAGAGAATAATAAGAAGAAGAAGAGAATAATAAAAAGAAGAAGAAGAGAATAATAATAATAATAAGAAGAAGAGAATAATAAAAAGAAGAAGAAGAATAAGAGAATAATAATATGAAGAAGAAGAAATTTAAAATTTCCACATTTCCTACATTGTCAATGTTTTCTGCTTGTACATAATTATAACTAAAGTTCGCATTCTTATATTCCGCCACCACTTCATACACGTGATTTTATTAACATAAACATTGCTTTAGCCTAACAAACCTCTAAAGGATGAAACATGTCACACAGAATTTTTCCCGCTTTGTTATTAATTTGCCTAACATAATTGATAATGTGCTATCTCATAAAAGAATTGAAGATTGTACAAGTATGGAAATTCAAATATTTTGTAAGTGTTTTAATAGGGGATGTGAAAAGATATCACATAAATCTGAATGTGCCTTGGAATAGTAAAAGATGCCTTCCAGAAACTAAAGAAAGTACTATGAAACAAGAAAGTTTCATTATAAAGAAAGGAAAGAGTGCTGAAATGTTATGCAATATCAGTCATCCTATTTAGGAGAGAATTTCTTTACAGATTAAAAGAAGACTGGAGAAAATAGAGATGCAACTCTACAGAAGGATGCTGAGAATACCATGGACAGAGTAAATAAGTAATTAAGAAGTCTTAAGAAAAATAAAAACAAAAAGGACACTTATACTCAAAACAGAAAGATATAACTGAAATTTCTAAGGCTCATAATGAGGAAGGAGAGCTTGAAGAATTTGACACTCACAAGACAGGGAGGTAGTAGGGTACCTATCTCACAAGCTTGTGTGAATGGATGGCAGAATGCTAAAATAATAAATGTTACTAAGAGCTGCAAAGGATAGGAAGTCGTGGAGAGCCATGATCATTCATGTCATAAAAGGGACACAGCACATGGAAGAAGAATACTACCAATAAATATAAATAAAAATCAACAAGATCAGATACGGCAATAGAAAGCTATTGGAGTAAATAAAGAATAAGATTATAGGGTTAGATTTGATCTGCCAACTATGAAGCACTCATAATTCAATTGGTTAGTGAAGGTATCACTGGAAGATTGGCTTCCTAAGACAAAAGGCAGCTTGTGCTGGCCCATTTTGAGAAAAATAGGAAATTCCTATTTACTGGAAATAAATGACTATAAAGACGCTGGCAGCAATTTCTCATGGGTGCTGCCATTTTGGCTTTGATTGGATAATCTGCAGTGCTAAACGACACCCTAACACACAATACAATAAAAATATGTTGCAAACGAGGTTATATTGGGTGACACTACATGTCTACATGTTTGAAAATAACACTTATTGCTAGTTATTCTATAACACAAACACAAGGGACCAACATGCCATGTGGTATTGAATATATATATATATATATATATATATATTAAAAAAACAAAAATTACCTCAACATAGAGATAGTCTATTTCAAGCCATTCTGTACGCGGCTATCATCAGTCTCTAAGTGTCTACCTCAGCATTGCTTTAAATTTATTTTCAATGTCAGTCTTTCTCTGGTAGATTCCTTGTTAAGAAAAATGGATTTGTGTTAGTGATTGGTGGGGGTGTAAGATATCTTATCCCAAGTGAAGCAGTCTGGGGTTGAAGTTTACATACATATATATATATATATATATAAAGAAATATAGTTTTAAGGTGTGCTATATTTATAGGATAAAGTGCTCAATATCAGAGATAGAACATATGTGAATATAAATATAAAAGTGAACATTGAAGTCAACACTCAGAGGTGACAGGCTGTTTCATGCTAGATGCAAGCATCAGTCTAGCATGAAACAGCCTGTCACCTCTGAGTGTTGATATATAATGTTCATATTTATATATATATATATATATATATATATAATGCTAACAGCAGGAAATGTATGTTTTGTAAACGCATACATTATGAAAACATATATATCTATTGATTTGTATTTTGTGGCTTATCCTTTTTCAGGTTATTTAAAGCCATAAAATATTTTTATATTGTAAGAATTTGGGGGGATAATAATGATTTACTGATATAGGTCCTACTAATTAACCCATAGCTAGAGGGAGATGAGGTGGATTCATACCTTTTCAAAGAAGGTGTAAGTTAATATAATGAACCCAACCAGAATTGTAACAGCTCTTTGATTTCAAATTCCATTATCTATTATGTCATCTGTACATCCAACTTTCCAACACTTGGTATTCCTAAGTGGTCATCCATCTAGGTAATGACCATGTGCAATGTTGTTTAACTTTGGTGATTGTACTAAAACTTGTCTTTGAACATGATATGACTATCAGCTGAAAACATATATACATTGATATCAGGTGATGTATGTTTACTAAAGATGTCCACAGTCATGGAAGTGCTAAAAAAAGAGCCCATTACATTTTTATCAGGTAAATTTAAGACTAATAAGTTATCACTTTTCTTCATTGACAAAAACAAAATGACTACTGATCTTCAGTACTATGTAATAGACATAGTAATCAAAATTTAATACCAGAAAGTTCTCAGCATTTACTTCCACCACTTCCATTGTTAGTAAAATCTCAACACTTACATGATAAACTCAGACCATGCCATGACAAAAGCTTGTAATGATTGCTCATCAGAGACATGCCATCAGCTATTTAAAAAATGATATAAACCTCATGCACTGCAATTCAACTTCTTCTATGTGTCATGTTCTTTCAAGGTGTGGACGATTATGGCTCTCCACAATTTCCTATATTTTGTAGCTCTTAGCAAGGTTTATCTTTTTACCATTACCCCAAGTTCTTGTTCTTCCATCCATTCACACACAGTTTCCTCCTATCTCTTGTCTGCAGTATGTCCTGTGAATATCAAATTCTCCAATCTCTCTTTTCTCATTATGTGCCCTGAAAATTTTAACTTCCTCTTTCAGATTCTGTGTATAAGCATCCTTTTTCCATTATCTCTAAAACTTCATCATTGCTCACATGTTCAGTCTATAGCATTCTTAACATCCTCCTATAAAATCATATTTCTATTGCTTCAAGTCACTTCTTCATCTGTGAGGAGATTGTCCAGCATTCACTGCCTTAGAGGAGGAATGATATGACATAACAGTCCAATACTCTTTCCTTTGTGTCAAATGATATTTTCCTTTTTCCTAATACTTTGCTTAGCTTTTGGAAGACATCTTTTGCTGTTCCAATACACTTTTAGATTCCAATCTTTCATTTTCCATCCTCTGTTAAAACACTTCCTAGCTATTTTTGTACTTATTTGATTTTGGTGTCACCAACTTGTAGTTTGCCCTTGAGCTGATCCTTTTAATGACAACCATGCATTCTTTTATTAACTTCAGACAGTTTGTAGTGCCTCCTCCCAAGTTACAGAAATTTTTATGCTAAAATAATTTACAATACTTTCTTTAGTAAATAATAACTTCTAATCTTCAATTCTTACAGATTAAAACAGATATTATGATCTCAATGAAAATAAGTGACAGGTATGAACACATCTCCATCATATTCAATCTTTTTGACATTTCTGTTTTTATCTTCATACTTTGTTAGAATCAGTTGATATACATGTTGACAAGGATTTGATTACAATAGGTGTAAATAGGTTTGGCTGTCATCCAGTTCACACTCCTCCCTGGTCTTCTGAATAGGAGTAGAGTTTTATCTGTTGTTTCCTGTTTAGAATTGGGTTTCTAATTCATTCTAAAGTCTTTTCACTCTCTTTCACTACCAGCAGACGCCCCCTTCATCTTAGTGACTTTATTGCCTTGCTTAAAATGAATTGGTTTAAAAAAAAAAAAAAAAACTAGTTAAAAATAGTATTAATCTAGCATCTATCACCTCTTTTGATAGCACAACAACAAATAGTGGAAAATGGGTTTAGGAAGATTGTATAGTGCCAATCTCCCAAATACTAAATGTAGTGTAACATTTATCAGTGCATAAATTAAAATCAGCAACTCGGTTTCAAATTTGTCTCTTGCATCCACTTTGAACGAATGCCCTCAGGAAAGGCAAGAATCCATCTCTTTTTTTTCCCACTCCACAAGCTGTCAGTAAAATAGCAGAGTAGATTAGTTCTGGAGAATTCAAATTGGTTGTGTGTCAGTTTAGCAAGTTCACTCTCTAAAACCGATTTTCTTTTTCTTACTCATAGTTCATTTAATACAAGGCTATTCAGGATAGAGGGTTATTGAGTGAGGTTATAAGGGAGGTGAAAGTCAGAGGATTATGAGGATAAGTAGGATAGATATTGGTTGACACTGGCATAAAGAGACTAAGATTTTAGGTGTCAGGGAAGCGTTCTCTCAGAAGTTTGTTCTACAAAATAACAGTTCTTGGGAAGAATTTGCTTAAGTGGAAATTGCTTTTACTGAAACTGCAGCAAAACATCACATCTAGTGCAGAGTGTTGTCATAAGTCTATGTTCCTTCTGGAATTTACAGGTTCACGAAGAAAACTTCCAGTTAGGAAGTGCATGTATACCTGCCTTGAAAGTCAACATTCTGGCTTTTTCACCGAGCTTGAACACAGTGACCACTGATGCATGTAAGAGATACATTGTTATATTATTCACTTGGCACTGAAAATCTCACTTCTATTTGCCAATCTGTCCTCTTAAATTGCTATAGTTGCATATGAAATTTAATTTTTGTTGATAAGAGTATGATCAAAGTGTAGTATCTGTATTAAACTATTTCATAAAAGATAAGCCAATTTTAACAGATTTTAAGGTTTTAGTTTTCCAACTTCTTTTTGTGTTCTATTGTACCATTGTAAACAAATATGCAACCACAGTAGAAGGCAGTTGTTTTCTTCATATAAAAAGAAAATTATTTATATGAAAATACAACTGAAATTCAGAAGATGTGAAACCTCCAATACTTGTAAGTTTTAAATTTTCAGTCTTTTTTCCTTAAATTCATAAACAGCTGCTATTATGCAAATAGCTAAATGGTAGATTTGTGCACAATAATCTATAATTAAAGCCTACCAGACTGTTACTAATTCTAATCCATATTATAGATTTTTGCTACCAAAAAATAATTATCTGTCTTAAGTACAGCCAATCTTCTGAAATTATAGAAGAATTAAGAGCTATTTTTATTAAATTCCTGTTGACCGTTTTGTCCTCTCAAACTATTGGATCAGTCTTCACCTGCTAGATGTATAGTTTGTTACACGAGTTGAAAAGATGGATTAAATCTGACAGAATGATTAAATAACGAATAAATCAGAAAATATTTCTCAACTGAGCATGTTTCACTATTTACTTAGTACCACCAGAATTTTTTTAAAGTGGAATAATGGAGTTATGCTTCAACTTTTAAATACTATGTTGTTTTATATTAATTGATTGTGTAAATCCCACATGTATATCTAATGGTGTTAGTGTTTATGTATGTATCAATTTTTAAATTCCATATTTGAGTTTCATTGGTTGTGTGGGCATGTGTGTTTATGTTAACATAATTTAAATGTGTATTAAAAATTGTGTTTATTATTAATTGTGTAATAAATGTGACAAATGTTAGAAGTGAATTCCTAATGATAGCTTACGGCACTTGCAGTTATGAAAATTGATGAATCACGCAGTTCTCTCTGTGGGTGTAGTTATTGTATGTAGTATGTGATTCATGCCAGGCAATAGCAGATGGTTTGAATAAAATTTAATGTCAGTTAGGAACTTTTGTTCTAAAAGAAGTTAATCTGTGGTGACCCCATTATGTACTGGGATCACCCTAAGAAATACCAAAGTAGACTTTACACTCAGTGTCACCAAAGCATCAGAAGATTGACCTGTGAGATCAAACCCAACAGGTGCAGATTTCTGCCTTATAGGATTCTAGTGGCTGCCCCTGACAGGTAAACAGGTGGTCAACCCAGCTGCACTTTGGATGTGCACAAGCAGAACAACCAGATTACAAGAAAATATATAAGCACCCCCATCCAAATGGGGAAAAACAAAGAGTCTCTTACATCCTTATGAGAAGATCCATCTTTGGAGAAAGCTCTTCAAAATTACACTCATGCCTACATTAATTGATGAAGTCCAGAAATGTATAAACAGTAACATTATATATAAAAGATTCAACCTTGCAGGTATATTTAATGTCATTTTCCTTTCTGCTATTGTAAACATGGACTGAAATTAAAAATGGCTCTGGTACAACCTAAATAGTCTGGTCCATTCATTAAAAATATAGGAAATCTTTTTTGGAGGGAGGGGATAACTTTGTACATTAGCAGTCTTTAAACCTTCCTTAGGCCTTGACACTTGTCAAAATAAAAAATATTGAATATTTTTTTACGGATTTAAAAAGGGGTTATGTTCATAATATTAATATAGTGTGAAATTGATCTCTGATTTTTACAGAGTTATTGAACTTAATAGTTATTTGTAAATATCAAGTTTGAAAATGTTATTATTGATATCTGCATATTTTCTTAATTTTCAGAATTTTTTCAAATATTTTTTTGCATGGGATTTTTTCTGAAGCCCATGCACAAACATTTGAGGTTAATAATTATTTATCTTAAATGAAGAATAAATGGATGCATAATTATGAGACGGTCTAACAAATATTTAAAGAATGCTAATACACAAAAATTATTTCCAAAATGATTTTTCTCTGTGTTTTATGAGTAGAGCTGTCTATTTAATTAGTACCATTCTCCACCCATGTTAGAGATTCAACCAAAAATCTATGGAATAGACCTGTATACTTTTTCATGCAAAGACAATTCCTGCAACACAGGGGAAACAATTTTTACCAAAATTTATCTATCAGACAATATCTTGTGTAATGAACAGAAACAAGTGAAAATATCAAGGAAGCAGGATTTTGCTTCCTGCCTGTCAGTGTCAATTAACTGCAGCATAATGTGGCCAATCTTTTCTCTGCCCTTTCTCTTTTAAATTATTTATGCTCTCATATTGTGGCCGATGTCTCAGCAGGTGGTTTTGATTAAGAGGGGAAAGATAGATTTTGTTGGAGACCTGGATTTGGGCCATAGTAGAAAGCATTCTCACCACTATTCTTACAATACTGTGCATTATTGTGCAAGTTAACCTTTCTGGATACTTGTCAATGTCTTGTCATCAGCATACTTGCTACCTGAATGCCCAGTAAAATATCTAAATATTAGATTGCTTCTTTTTAATAAACTGAATTTGTTTCAACTGTTTACAAGTAAATCTTCGAATTTTAAAGATAAGCAATTTTTTTCTCAAACAATAAAGAAATTGTCTGACAAACATTAAACTACTAGTAATGGTAAAAATATTATCTTCATTTTATTTTTATTAAATAAAGCATTTTCAACCATTATTATTAATTTTAATTAGTATTGACTTCCAGCTTTATTTTTATCTGTTGTTTTTTCCCACAACATTTACACTTTTTTATCATTTGCAATAAAGTTACTAGGATGCAAGAGGTTATCGAGTGTTAGAGAATATGAGAAAACTTCTATTAAGGATAGAGTATAATAAAAGAATAAGAATTAAAAAAAAAAACAGAAGATAACGATATATATCCGAGCATTTGCATCTATTCTATTAGCCATTTTCAGGGATGTTTTTGTATTTTAATTTTTTAACTCAATGTGTATATTTTTCTATATGCATCTGTAGTGATAGGAATGTTTTTCTTTTGTTTTTTGTTTATTATTATTTTCCAAACACAGTCAGCACATTGTGGCCATATTTATAGTTGACAATATTGAGTGATGGTTTTTTTTATTATTAATGCTTCCATTATTTTTAACCTTTTTTTTACATTAGAATTCTTGTAAACAAATGTGGAAACCTAGCAAACTTCATCAATAATATACAAATATAATTGCTTCTATTATATTTTTATTCTCTATGAGTATATTATAGATGTAGTTTGGTAGGTTACCACATGTGCTTAAATTAGTCCTAATTGAGCCATGGTCAGAGTGATGTGATGTGAGTCTTCTTGATAGACATGGAGTGTCCAATATATTTATTCTTGAATTTGTTTTCATCAGGAACACAGTTCCTTAAAAGACATGAGAATTTGTAAATGATATTGATTCTCTGTAATTTGGATGTTGCAGGTGAGTTGAAAATAGCTAATAGAATAGCCAAAAATCTCATATATTAGAACATTTGTACAGTTTTTATACATTCTATGTCCAGAAAAGAAATTACTTATATGAACACAAAAAAAAAAAAGTGAATAAAATGCTTAATCATAGTACCTAGTCAATCATTTTTAATGAAACTTGTATAAAAAAGGGATTACTGCACAAATACACAATTATATATATATATATATATATATATATATATATATATAGCATAATGAGAAGCCACGTATACTTTCTTAATATGTATATCTAGAAAAAGTTGCAAATTAAAAAAATAATATTTTTTTATGAAAGTATTTATTTATTTATATATATATTTGATATTTCAGATTGACCTCAATCTTTTGTTTTTTGTAAATAGTTATTTCTGAAGAAAGATTGAGGCCAATCTGAAATATCAAATATATATACAAATAAATAAATACTTTCATAAAAAAACATTATTATTTTTTTAATTTGCAACTTTTTCTATATATACATATATATATAGTTTATGAAAAACTAGGTAATCCGTATGGGTAAACCCAAGGAGGATAAAATCCAGAGAGCTCAATGTAAATCCAGAGCAAATATTTTAAATAAAAACAGGTTCCAGGTAATAAATTATTTCACCACAGCCCTTTTAAAGGACTGCAGATCATCAGACTTTAATTCCAAAGGTTGAAACAAAAAATGAAAAGAAATTTAAACATTTTTGATGGGCCGTATTAAGCATATGTAAATTAACGAAGTGAGGAAGTGAGGGGGGGATATGTGTATATATATATATATATATATATGCTTATATATTTGTATCCAAAATGTAAGCAATGTAATTTAGACAATTAATGAGTTTTTATCCAAAAATATTTCTTATTAATATAAAAAATTATTTTAATGGGTACATATATTTTAGTAGACATGTCTGTTTACTTACAAATAGTGAATTTTAATGCCTACCAGCCAGGATCATCAAAAGTATTTTTAAAGAAAATATACCCTTTGGCAAGGATCATATGTTCTTTTTAATAAAACTTTTAACTATCTAAGCAAAAAAAAATAATATTCTATAAATTCTAAATATGTGTCATTCTATAAGATGTAGCAGAATTAATACATACTGTGATTTCTATCAATTAAAGTGTACATTTAAAAAACCATCCTCCAAAAATCACCCTCTTTCTTATACCCTATTAGTAGGATTACAGATACTACACTTATAGACCCCTGTTTTAAATACTATTCCCCTGATGACTGCAGAAGGAAATATTTCGCTTGAGGTACAACATTTAATGATTGCAATATAAACATATCTATTAAAATCAAACAGCAAGAAAATTAACAATATTTTACAGTTACCATAAAGAAGTAAATCGAACAATAAAGTCGACAAAAAAGATCTTAACTTTTTTGTCTTTTGATTTACCTCTTTATTTTTTTATTTTATTTTTATTTTTTAAGCATTACGCCCCGAGCAAGGTGTGAAGCCACTAGGATGCAGGGGGTTGCAGAAGATTTGGAGCAAGAACAGATAGGAGTGATAGAAGAAAGGATGAGGAGAGGGATAGTGGATAGATCAAGGTAACTGGAAATATCGATTGACATTACATTTGAAGAGTTGGAGATTATAGCTCTCAGGAAAACAGTAATAGGGAAGGGTGTTCCACAGGCGAGAGGTGCTAGGTATGAAGCTATTGGAGTAGAAGAGACGGCTACATTTAAAAGTTTCTACAGTGAAAGGGTGAGAGCGGGATGCCAGCCTCGTAGGGCGCTTGAAAGCAGCATATCAAAGCAATTACCATGAAAGTATTTGTAGAAAAGACAGAGAGAGGCGATGGCACGTCTGTGAGAGAGTGACTGTAGATGAGATGCCAGATCAGGGCCAATTATATTACATATCCGTCTCTGGATCTTGTCAAGAACTCCGAAGTAAACAGAAGGTGCACCAGACCATATATGACAGCAATACTCCATGCAAGGGTGAAATGTTGATTTGTGTATTTGAAGTATCGATTCCGGGGAGAAAAATTTCCTGGCACGGTACAGAGAGCCAATTTTCTGTTATTCTTTTCTGTTGTTTTATTTTAATATATTTGGTAAAACATATATGTATGACTCAATCAACAAAATTTAATATTTGCAATAAATATGCACAAATAAGAATCAAACAGCAGGAAAGAATAACAAAACTGTTGCTTAAACTGTTTTCATTTGTCTCTCATCAGAGTTTTATCAAAGGCTGAAAAACGTGACCAATAACAGAACTCTAATGAGAGATGAATGAAAACCAGTTAAGCATTTTTTGTCTATTTTTGTATTGCAGTTTACTTCTTTCAGGTAACTATTTTTTGTTTGTCTTTCCTGCTGTTTGATTTTATTAACATCCATTTTTGTACACTATTTACATTATTCAGACTATTGTCCTCATCTTTGTCGCCATATTTATTACAACATTTCAGCTGTCGTATTCTTCGGCTTTCTTCAGGTAGTTGGCTCATGACACAGTGGAAAAAGGTGTTAGTTGGATCCAGTGACAAGACACAAAGAATGTGAGTTCAATATCTGGTTAACGCAGTGGAGACCTTGGAGAGGGGAATTAACAGGAGATAACTGATATCCATTAGACATGGCATGTGGAACTAGAACACTCTACCCCAGTGAGCGAAATAAAGGGTTCAGTTTGACATTCCAACCACCTGAAGAAGGCCGGAGCATACAATGGTCGAAACGTCATAATAAATATGGCAACAAAAATGAGGACAATAGTCTGAATAATGTAAAGAGTGTACATAATACCTCATCTCAGAAATATAGACAGATCCATTTTTGTTGCAATTAATTAAATATATATTAAACAAAAATATTAAATTATGATTACAAATTAAAATAATGTTTCAATATAAAAGACTGTTACATTCAATCATTATCATTTGTCCCATAATCCCAAAGAGATCTTATTGTACTTCCTATCCACACAACTTTGTCACTTCTTCCTGCCCAAGGCAATCTTTTCAAGTGTCAAAAGTGGTATTCCAGTGTCCTCTCTGAGATGGTCTATTTCTGGTCTTTTTGCACATTAAATTTGGTCAGAAAACATGAAGCCGAAAGGGATTTCCACAAATGAGAAGTGTGAGAAAAGAAACTGTTAGCATAGAATTTATGGCTACATTTAGCTAGCTCAACTGTAAACTGATGAGATCTTGATGCCAGTCTAGTACTGTGCTTAAATTCAAAATGTCTAAGTACCAAAGTAAAGAGTTCATCTAAGCAATTAGCATGATATTATTTATAGAAAAGACACAGAGAGGCAACCTTAAAATAGTGGAAAAGTGACTGAATCCAAGCTGCAAAATCAGGACCAATAATATTGATGATTTTTCTTTGGATTTTATCAAGAAGCTCAAGGTAAATAGCAGGGGCACCAGACCATATGTGACAGCAATATTCTAAGCATGGATGAATGGTAGACTTATACATATGTAAGCTAGAAAAATTGTCTTTCACAAGACAATGAACCAACTTTCTTAGCAATGACTTTACAATGGATTCAATATAAAATTTATTTTGAAATTGTAAAGAAATCTGTAGAAATTGAAATTTTGTGAAGCAAACAAATGAAACAAACTCAAATTATAGTGGACACATTATTGAAACATAATTCTATTAATTAATATGTTTCAGACAAAATAAAAATGTCTTTTTATTGAAAATTGAAAACACAATATCCCGAATGAATGAATACCAGCTTAAAATAAAATCTAGTAAACATATGTTCAAATGAAAGACAAGGACACAGACTTCAAAACATATATCAACTTATTAATTCACAGAGTTTTAGCTTTTAAGCATGTATAGTTATTAAGTTATTAGAAATGTTATACTCTTCCAGTAACACATTTTAGGATGGAGCTGAGCATTTTTCTGTTAAACATTTTCACTCAATTCCTGAATACTATTATATTCCCATGATAGGTATAAATAAAAGAACATATGTATCAAGTAGTCAGAGATAGTAATAGTCCATGTGATAGTCTGAGTAGCAACTGATGTAATTTTCCAAGTCTAAATCATTCAAAAATATTCCTGTGTCTTATCAATTTTCTGCTGTATGCAAACTTCATAAAAAACAGTTTTAGTGAAACACCTCAAAGATTTCTGGAATATAAAAGTTTTAGATTTATACTTTTGTATTACTTAAACGTTATTTATAGAGGATATCCATATTTGAGTGGATGCTATGTTTATTTATTAAACAGTATATTTATTTATTAGTAAATAAATATACTGTTTAATAAATAGATGGAACATCTTTTCAAATATGGATATCTACTAAAAGTAATGTTTAAGTAGTAAAATCTGGATTAATAAATTAAAATCCATCAATTCTTTAGAAATTTACACTTTATCTGCTTTCCTCTTTTCCTTTCCTTTTTATTTGTGAATGAGTTGAATATTTTTACAAGGTCAAATTTTCACCCCATCAATTTTCCACAAGCCATTAATCTACCTTGCAGTTCTAACCATTTAGTGAATGAAATGTAAGACAAGAACTCAGAAAAACAAAATATAACAAGTAAACCTAATTCTTCATGTGTTGTATCCATCCAGGAATTGATCAATCTTAGCTTTTCACAATTTCCAATCCTTTATAGTTCTTAGTAAAGTTAGTCTTTTTGATATCTCTCCTAATCCCTGTTTTGCTGGTTATTTAATTGATATAAAATTTCACTATTTAAAATGTTGCCTAAAGAGTTTAATTGTTTGCTTAGTTTTTTATGAAAGCAAAAAAAAAATAAACTTAGAATATTGTGCAATATTTCTGTCTTTTTAACCCAATGTGTGATATTTAAAGCCAAAACATATTTTGGATTCAAAGAATAATAATTTTCTCTTTACTGAGTGAATATTAACAATTTTTTGAGAATAACAATGATTTTTCCAAATATGACTCTTACTATTTAATCAATAGCTGGGGGGATCAGATGGATTCATACCTTTCCAAAAGTTATTTGTGTAAGTAAATGTAAGGAACCAAACTAGAATTCAAACTTACCTCTTCGATTATTCATTCTGAGCTACTATCCATTACACCACCTGCACATCCGTTGACTAAAGAGAAATTTCTTTTCTCAAGATAACAGGATTGAGATTTTAAATCTTGTGATTTCTTGACCAGCACCCCAACCATGGTGCTCTCTGTCAACCCTGGGACAATAGCCAGTCAGTGTTTGTGAAAAATTTTGGATGGCTGAACAAACATTTGGATGTTTATGGAGAAAAGCAGGAAGCTGTGTCTAAAAGGATTCTGATAGATGTTGCCATTCTCTTCCTTGACGTTGTCTTTTATTCTGTCTGTTGTGAGTGGGTAAGCATTATATTCCTACACTTTGTTGGTGCTTATGTAACACGCCTGCTGCCGTCACGTCAACCTGTCCCCCAAACAGATGTTAACTTTGACCAACAAATTTCAAGTGACAGTAGTCAAGCAGTCAAAAGTTTTGCTTGGAACATTTCCGGCTTTTCATTATCTCTGTTACCATATTACAATATTATTGATGGTGCAAAAATATTGCACAATATTTGTTTCAGTTTTTTTTATTCATTTTTTTAAAACTGTAATACTGGAAAATTTCAGTCATTGCATTATTTCCATTGCTAATAGTATTGTTAAGATAGAAATATTGCACACTATTTGTTTCATTTTTTTATTCATTTTTTTTAAAGCTGTAATATTGGAAAATTTCAGTCACTTCATTATTTCCATTGCTAATTCAATAGTATTGTTAAGACAGAAATATTGCACAATATTCTAAGTTTAATTTTTTTTTTTTTTTGCTTTCATTCTTTTAACAGATAATATAGATAGTGTAATTAATTAAAATAATGTTGCGTAACATTAGCATTTTCTGCCAAGGTCCTTATAAAACAATGATAGCTGAAATCTCATTGTAAAAGACTATCTTTAACCCTTTAACAACAGGTATCATCAATTGGTGTTTCATTAGAGATGAGTGGATATCATCAATTGATAACTTAAACTTTTTCAAATGATATCCGCTTCATTCATTCATAATTTGATTCAAACTGGTGAATCTTAGATTTCTGAAGTTACTATTTTTTTAAATGATTTCATCCTAAGTAAAGCCACAAAGACACAAAGGGTTACTGGGTGTGAAAGAATAAGGAACAAAAACATTATTAATGAGCAGTAAGAGAAAAAAGTGATCAGGAGGACAATACCTGTGTTCATAAGGTTAGCTCATTTTCTGGACTATATGCCTGCAAATAAAGTTGGTAGAACAAGCCAAACAACATCCTGTGTCTTTATGTATACTCTTTGAAGTGAAAAGAGATAAAAAAAGATTAACAGCTTAGCATAAAGAATGCACCACTTCATTTTGCTCCTAATGGTTCAAAATATTAAATTTATAGACCAAACATTGGTTTTATTTCTCTATTTTTATAATCTAAAAGAGCTAAAATATCACTTATATAGATTTTTGGATACAGTTAAGATGACAATAATTATAAAATTGTCTTTTAAAATATTAATTTTATCTTTTTTATCAATTTAGCATTCACTCATTCCATGCAGTGTAATGGTCAAATGTTGATATCTGTAAATGATGATAAAATTTATGCATAGGTTAGTCAGTTGGCAGTGTGACACCACTAAGTGAGCTTGTGTGCTCTGTGACCACCATGACAAATTACCTGCCAATTTTTCAGGGTGTTTTGGCAAAATATCTCATCACCCATGTATGTCAACTCCCAGCCGACACCCACACATCTTTATAGTCTAAATGTTGATTCCAATAACTTCTGACATTTTACAGGGCAGAAATGACCATTGAAAAGGAAATTTCACCCAATAAATGAGATTAAGAAGAAAATGAAGAGGCAGTTTCTCAAAGATCATGATAGAATTTGCAGAGATTTTTTGAAAAGTTGAAGGAATAGAAAAAGTGTGAATACTTTGAAAGGGATCAAGGCACCCTTTTCCTAGGGAGGTTATTTTTTAGTTAATAGTAAATGGCTAGATGCTTTCCAGACCTTATATATTCACACACATATATTCCTTCCTCCTTATATACATACAGAGCGAACTAGGTATATGTTGGGTGTGCATGTCACATAGCGGTTATTGATGCCCAAAGTAGTATCAACGAGCTGAGTACAAATTTTGACGAAGGCTATAGTGTTCACTTTTTCACAAGTGGCCTTGAGAAAAGTATAAATTTATCTCCTGGCCCCCACCCCCTGCTATGGGTTAAATGGTAGAACAGATTGAGCTGTCCAGTTTTGGTTTCTCATATGATCACTGAAATTAAACAATATTGAGCACAGGTAGTAACTAGATAGGTCACTGCTTGGGAATACCAGGTACTCTAAGCTTAGATGTGCAGGCAGTGTAATGGATAATGGTTCAGAATCGGAAACAGAAAGCCAAGTTCAAATTCCAGTCAGCTTCGTTATATTCACTTACACACAAATAACCTTAGGAAAGCTATGAATCTGTTGCTGCTCACCCCCAATTAAAGTGTAGTACTTGTATCAGAAAATCAGAATTTATCTCAAAAAATTCTTACAATGCAAAAGTATGTTCCAGCTTTAACTATCCTGAAAAAGGTTGATAAGCCATAAAAAAGCAAATCATTCAATCAATCTTACCTTGGTTGGCAAAGAGTCGAGGAGAAGGGCAAACATTTGGGCATGGGACTAGCAAATCCACCCTGCAAAGCCTTCTTTAATTTATATATTTTAAAACTACAGGAAGTGAAAATCATGCTATATACAATTTTAAATACTAACTTATCCAGTTATGAATTTGCATATATACAGGAATATTGGATCTATCAAAAAAAGGCTTATTTACTTAAGAATTGGCACTTCTGTGTATGGTCAGAGTATCTGTGCATTCTGATCATGATAAAAATGTGGCTGCTCATCTGGTTAGGATCAGTATATTACCTGTGCACTAAATGGACAATTCACTATTTAATATTACAGCATGATTTTTGTTTCTGATATTTTGAAAATATATAAATTATTTTGTTTCCTGAATTTAGAAAATGTACCTTGTGAACTCTTGACTGACTTTATAGTTTCTTAATAAATTGATTTATTTCCAACTTTTGAAATATACCATATTTAATATCATAAAAGACCTCCCTGTAGTCAACATCAAAGATTTCTATAAGCTTTATAAAGCAACTGAAATATTTTCAATATTGGAATATTTCAGCTTTGGCCATAATAGTTAACATCGTGACAGCCATATTAGTTTGCTGCTAAATGCAGTCATTTCTGTTGCTCCAGGTTTTACATTTTAGCATTTCACATTGTGAGAATGCTTAAACAAGTTAAAACCATGTTTACAGTTTTGTGTATCATTAAAAAGTGTTAACACTGTTAAAGTCTTTCCCAAAATGCTTCAAAAGTTGTGATATTATCAGTGAATTTCAAACCATTATAGACTCTGATCTGGACTAATGAAATATGATCAAAACTTGTATCTGGTTTTCCCTTTCAATTTTTCAATTACAATTTTTCTTTAATGAGAATCATTTCATGATTTTTTTAAAAATAATATGTAATTGGCAATGTTTAATGTACATACCTGCAACAAAATAATGTGTCAAAAGGATGGTTATTCCTTGACACTGCTATTACTCTATATATTTTGACTCCCTCAGTAATCCTTATTGTTTTTAAAAAGCAATGATTCAAATTTTACTAAGACCCAAACATATGAAAGTGGATTTATACATTGTCTTTATTCTTGAGAACTGACAACAAAGATGTCAAAAAATATTTATTTATTAGATTGCTTATTTGCACGAATCACTTTATATTTACAAGATTATAAAAATATATGAACCAAATATAATGAAATATTTATTATTTACCATTTTATAAAGAAATAAATATGAAAATGATTTTTATTCATAAATTTATATAAATATCTGAGAACAAGAAAATTTTATAATCTTGTAAATATAAAATTATTCTTGTAAATAAGCAATCTAATAAATAAAATAGTTTTTAACATCTTTGTTGTCAGTTCCCAACAGTAAAGATGTATAAATTCACTTTTATGTTTGGGTCTTATTAAAAATCTAATCATCACTTTTAAAAGCAATAAACATTTCTAAGGGAGACAAAAATGTAAAAAGTGATAGCAGTGTCAAGGGTATAACTGTCCTTTTGACACATCGATTTTTTTTTTGTTTTTTTTTTGGTGGGGGGGCTATGAAGGTTAAGAATTACCATGTAATTTTACTTATTGTTCTCTGACTGATTCTTTTTTAATTCCAAACTGGAGACTGATCAGGGCAACTCCTTCTGAAGATACAAGAGTGCTTCTCTTTATTTCGGACGTTTTCTATCACTTGAAGGATCTAAATAGCTTATTTAGTTATTAAATGTCTCTTCACTCTTTCTTTAAGAGCTTTATCCTTTCAGGATGTAAACAATCTGTAATATTTGTAAAGTGTATTGCCATACTTGTTCTTGGAAAGGACAGTGGAGTGTTTTCCTGTTGCCCTCTTTGTAGTTTTGAATTCAGAGTGGACTTTCTTTCCTGCTTGTTATCAACCAAGATTAAAGAGCCCAGTCATTCATGTTATTTAACATATAACTGGGGGTTTCACACCGTCCTCAGTCAGAATTTGAACTCAGATTGCTAATTTCATTTTTTTGTACTATTAATAAAATGCCCACCCACATCACCCTGTGGCTCCTCCCTATAATAATAAAACACCATTGGTGGGGATCATGGAAATGAGTGAGTTTTTTCATGACAATTTTAATTCAGTTTAAAACATTATGAATTATTGTTGATCAGCCATTACATTACTTATTCTTAGTTAATCTAATCTTCATTTATGTGTTGTGTCTTTTCATGATCATAGTTCTCCACAACTTCTTTGTTGCTCTAAGTAATGTTTTAGTCTTCACCATCCCTTTTTATCTTTGTTCTGCCATTCATTTATCCAAATTAGACAAATTACTTGTCACTTTCCTCTTCACCTCCTTCATTTCTTCAATAAGCCCTGTGTGTGTCATATTTTACAAGCCCATTTTCTCATTATGTGTCCCATTTTCTTTAGAACCTCCTCATTGCTCATGTAATAGTCCCTCTGTAGAACCACATCTATATCACTGCAAGTCTCTTCCAGAAGATTGTCATGCATTTGCTACCATACAAGGGGATAGATATGACAGCAGTTCATCACATTTCTTTGTTTCTGATGATACTGCTATTACTGTATACACTTTTGACTCCCTCAGCAATGTTTATTTACAAGATTATAAAAATATGTGAACCAAGTACAATGTGATATTCATTATTTACCTTTTTAAGGATTTATTTGCCAATTTATAAAGAAATAAATTTGTAAAGAAATCTTTATTCAGAAATTTATAAAAAATTACAAAATTATTAAAATATGTAAAACCAACTACATTGCAATATTTATAATTTACTGTTTTATAAATAACTATGAAAACAAGTTTTTTATTCAAACTAATAAATAGAGTTTAATAATTTTGTTTTCAACTCTCAAGAATAAAAAAAAATGGATAAATTCATTATCATATGTTTGCGTTTTATTAAAATTCTAATCATCATTTTTAAAAAACAGTAAACATTGCTGAAGGAGAGAAGGGAGTTTTCAGTAATAGCAGTTTTAAGGGAAAAATGTCTTTTTCACACACCATTTTTTGTGCACACAAAGGTTAAACATTGCCAAAATTTCCTATGTCTTAATACATTGCTTCTTTTCTGGGAGACAGCTTTCACTCTTTAAATGTATCTTTTGTATTTCTGTGTCACATTTTCCATCATCTGTTATTACATTTATTACTGCCTTCTTCTTACTTTTACCCATTTATTACACTTTTTTATTTGTTATTACCCATTTATTACACTGCCTCTTCATTACTTTACCCATTTATTACACTACCCTTGTATTTATGTTATTACACTACCCATTTATTTATGTTATTACACGCCTGTTCATTACACTGCCAATTTATTTATGTTATTACACTGTCTGTTCATTACACTGCCAATTTATTTATGTTATTACACTGCCTGTTCATTACACTGCCAATTTATTTATGTTATTACACTATGCATTTATTAAATTTTTTAGGACGTAACAATATTTTGTGAGTTATTTATAGCTGAAACATCTTTTGCTCATGAATATTACATTTAAATTTTTTTTGAGAATAATAATGATTTTTCCACATATTAGTCCAACTATTTAACCTATAGCTAGGGGGAAGGAGATGGATTCATACCTTTCCCAAGAGTATTTGTGCATAAATGAATGTAACGAACACAACTGGAATTCAAACCTGGCTATCTGATTTCTCATTCTGAGCCAGAGAAACTGAGGGAAAAGGCAAATAATCTATAACGAGCTTGTGAAATTGACAGAAGAACATGGACTAGACAAATATTGCTAAGAGCTACAAAGAATAGGAAGTTGTGGAGAGCAATGATTGCTCACATTCTGTTGCAAAAGGGCTCATAAAAGAAGATATATACTGTAGCTGGCATTTATTGCAATTTTTTATATAATTGTAAGATTGACTTGATCAATAAAGCCATTATTTGTCTGAAGACATTCAGTCTAAATGAAATGCATCACAATCGTTTTCTGTTTTGTTATTTAATTACTCTTATATATATTCTTATATCATAATTTTCATATGTCCGTGTATATATGCCTGCATACATTAGGATGTTGGTACTGTTTGAAAATGGATGCATATGTATGTATATTGTTTTCCTTATTCTTAAACTACTTTTTTATGTTATGATATATTTTCATATTGTTCTTATTTATTTTTGTTAACTACCATCACTTGGTCTTCATACTTATCTCTTTACATCTACCAATTTATCCAGCTGAATCTTTTCCTATCTTTCTATCTATATACATCAAAAAGTAATCCCTCCACGTCTATCATTCTTTGCTTCACTCCCCACCAGATCCCAATTTCTCTCTTTCTCGTGCTTTCTCCCTTACATTCATCATGATTATTGCATTTTCTATATTTTTTCAATAATTGCCTGTCTTTTCCAATGATATAAAACCATCTGGTTCATTTTTGTTAACAGCTAAGCCATCAGCCACAAAACATAAGAGCTTATGACCACTGTGGACACAATGGCTCAAGTTGAGACCAGATAGTGCATGCTGTGATGATGGTCATTTACGGTACATTATGTTCCATAGATTCATCCTACTTCCCCCTCTAATCATGATCACAGATGGTGCTGCAAATCTACTAGAACTACACTGGTCACTAATTAGTTACAAAGAAAACAATCATTCGGATCAGTATAAGGAGAGATTATCTGCTGATGCTTTTCTTATTATTTTTTAAGGATTGTTTCTGACTTAATAAGAAGAAAGGGAGGAAAAAAGGATAGGGAAAATGTTTTAAAAAGAGCAAATTCATTTCCTTTTACCCTGATGACCCTGTCCACTGTCAATAGTAAAGGTATATTTTATTAGAATAATAAGTCCATCCTATTTCCCATCATATCACATACCAGTAATTTGGCAAAGAATATTTTGGGAAAACTAAAACTGTAATTACAAGTGTGGGGTGCTGAAAAAAAAAAAAGAATTTAAAAAAAATTCAGATGTTTAGTCCTTTAGTCAAATTTTAAGATGTGGATCAGATTTTTCTGTGCTTCCTCATATAACTCTTATGTGCAATTGTTTTTTTTTAATATTTTAATTTAAAATCATGATTCAGTCATTATAACTAATATATATATATATATATATATATATATATATATATATATATATATATATATATGTGTATATGTTTCAGACAAGTGACAAATTTTATATTTGTATTAATCCTATATATATATATATATATATATATATATATATATATATTACAATGAATCATTCATACAAAAAAGTAAATTAGTAAAGTTAATGATATAAAATGGCGATCCCTTCGCTACCAAAATTTTAAAGGTGCATTAACTTACCAATCACTCGATGAATGTTATGATCCTTGTAAGCTGTATAAGGTCTTTTTTTAATATGCAAGTACTTTCAACTGTATATTCAGTCATCTTCTGGCATGGATATTATTTTGTTTTTTGGTAAAATTCAGGTAGTTTCCGAGACGAAAAAATATAATGTGAATTGAAATATGTTTTTTTTTAAATGTATCATTGATAATGGATACAAACTTTTGAAGCATGCAGTCGCAACACTATGGTTGAATTTTTTTTAAATTTAAGTGAGTGTGTTTTTTACTAATATGGCAATTTGACTCCTACAACAAAAATATTCCATTATATCACTAATCTTCCAAATGAGAAACATTCAGAAATCAGAATCCTAGAATTTAACTTTCACTTCTATCACAAGATGGAACTCTAGCCTCAGCTAGTAGCCAGTCTAGGAGATGGATGTGCAAGTGGTGTAATGGTTAGCAGCTCAGGACAAGGTATCACTGAGTCAAGTTTGAATTCCAAACAAAGCCACTACATTTGCTTTCATATAAATATGCTTGGAAAAAAATATAAATCTATCACTTCTCCTCCAGCCATGGGTTAAATAGTAGGGCAGATTGGGCTCTTTAGTCTTGGTTGGCAAGAAGGACAACTGAGAAAGTATGAGGTGGACACTACTAGGACAGGCTTGCCTGCTTAGGGATCATCCTCCTCAATACGGCATCTGGCTTCTGGACAATTCTGAATTCAAACCCATGATGAAAGCAACAGAAAACCACTTTAACAAGAAGTCCTGTCAATGTAACACATTTAAAACAAGTAATAATTATTAGTATCTTTTAATAAATTTTCATTTGAATGTTTGACTATTGTCCTTATCATTGTTGTTGTTATCACAACGTTTCAGCTATTGTATCCTCTGGCCTTCATCAGGTGTATGTTGATCCAAAGTATTCCAAACTGAACCCTTTATTTAATCTATGGGAGTGAACTGTTCTCATTCCATTGCCCATTTCTAAGGATATACAGTCTAGTTTTTTTTTTCTTTCTACAGGACAATAGGTGAGGGGATTAAAGCATTGGCTTGTAAATTTGGTGACATAGTAAATGTGAGTTCAATCCCTGGCCAGGGCAGTGTGTGCTTGGGCTCAGTGGAAACAGGATGAACAATAACTGAGCAGTACTAAAATTTATGCTTGTAAATAATCTTTAATAAAGACAAATATTATAAGATGAAACTCATATGATATATTACTCATTTATATATAGAATAAAGGAAAGGAATGTGTGGAGAGCCATCATTGCCTATGTCCTGAAGGAACATGACATTTCATTCAGTTTCCTTATGCTTTTGTTTTCGTTCTTATCCCTGTTTTTTTTTTTCATCATTTTTATCATCAGACCTGACGATTGCATCTAGCATGAAACAGCTTGTCGCCTCTGAGTGTTGACTTCAATGTTCACTTTTATATCTGCATATACTCTATCTCTGATATTAAGCAATTTATCCCATACATATAGCACACCTTAAATCTATCTATCTATCTATCTATCTATCTATCTATCTATCTATATATATATATATATATATATATATATATATATATATATTAAAGACATTTTTATGTTTAACATTCTTTTTATAGATACAAGTATTTAAGTAAATGCTCTGTTTATAATAAACAGTATTAAATAACATTTACCGGCCTGAATGTCCAAGAAATTTTCATAGAAAATATTCGTCCTTTGACAGGATTCGTACCTGCATCCTATATGGAACCGTCATTTACGCTGACGTGCCTTAACCGACTCGACCACAAAGGAGCGTTCAGTAGGCAAGGTCGAATTTACTGCTTATAAACTTCAATCTTCCATGAATCTCGTACATTCATAACTGCTCATGGCGTATCAAATGTAAACAAATGACATCATACATTAAGAATTGGACAAAGTCCGACAATTTATTAAAGACATTTTTATGTTTAACATTCTTTTTATAGATACAAGTATTTAAGTAAATGCTCTGTTTATAATAAACAGTATTAAATAACATTTACCGGCCTGAATGTCCGAGAAATTTTCATAGAAAATATTCGTCCTTTGACAGGTTCGAACCCGCATCCTATACGGAACCGTCATTTAGCTTGATGTGCCTTAACCGACTCGGCCACAAAGGAGCGTTCAGTAGGCAAGGTCGAATTTACTGCTTGTACGAGATTCATGGAAGATTGAAATTTATAAGCAGTTAGAACACAAGAAAAAATTAAATAAAAAGCTTAACCATAGTACCTTGTCTGTCATTTTTAATGAAACATGCATAAAGGAAGGATTGCTGCCTAAATATACAATATATATATATATATATATATATATATATATATATATATATATATATATATATATATATATATATATGAGAGAGATATTATGTTTGATTTTATTGGGCAAGTCAATGTTTTCCCAATAAAATTAGTATTAACCAACCGATGGTGGTATCATTTTCTGGAGATATGTATTTCAATAATATATTATGTGAGTTTCTACTTATAATATCTATATCTAATAAGAAAAGATTAATCATTACTTGTTTGGTCGGGTCATATTTTTGTATGCAAAGAAACTAAGTGTAATATAAATTTGTATTGATAAATAAATCCAAAAGATATTAGCCATAGAAATAACAAATATTAACACAACATCTCATATATCTAAATAAAGTATTATTTTTATTATTTGACATGTTAATATAGAATTCTTTACATTCAATATCTTTATGAGTGTTTCATTTTATTAACTTTTCTTCTGTTTTGGCTAACATCACTTGCAGCAGTTTTTATTACTTCTCAGAGATCTTTCTTTTGATATCATCATACATTCTCATGTCTCTTTTAATGATGGACCACAGATATTCCATTGCATTAATATCTGGAAAGGCTGGAAGCCATTCCATTAATTTGTTATCTGAAATGATTTTTGGCAAGGTGGGCAATATTTGGCTTTGTAGAGTGGGAAAGAGTATTGTCTTTCATGAATATATTCTTTTACTTAAAGTTTCTTGATTGTGACCTGAAGATAGTTACTTGACCTCGAGTAACTATTCAAAAATGTCTTGTTTAAAAACCTACAATAATTTTATTTTGATACCATCATCAGCTCCAATGTGACCTATAACTTTACTACATATAGTATGAGTCCAAAACATTACCCTACATCCCGACTGTTGTCTTCTGTGATGTGTTTATTGATTGTTTCCATGAAGTTATCAGATTCATCCAAGGTGGTACCTATAACAGCCCCTACAGCCATGCAACTGGCATCCAAATTTGCGGACAGACATAGAGAAAACTAAATTTCAATTTAGTCTTTTTAAAAAGAAATTGTTTTTTTTTTTAACTCTTGGATTAACTTTATTAGTTATAACCCTAAAGTATAAGGTTCATTTATTTATTTTCTTTGAACTTGCAATATTTTAAGTGTATTGAAAAAACATTGATGTGTAATTGACAGAATTCTGTCATTAAGAATATCATCACAAGTTGTTTTCTCACTGACATTTTTGATTATAAAATTTTGTTATTTAAGAATAATTTCTGTTTTTCTCTATAGCAGTAATTTTAAAAAGTATGTTGAATTTTAATTTTACTGTCATTTGTAAATAGAAGACAAAAAGGAAACTTTTCATACTAATTTTACAACTGTTCTTTAAAATATACTGCAAAAAGGTAAGCAAAGAAAACAATAAATTTCTGTGGTGTAGTTGAACTAATTTAAACTACAAAACTGATGAAGAATGTTTCTATTAAGAATTTTGTCACATAAACTTAATATTTTCTTTATGTATCAATGAAAATATTGACTATAAAATTTATTTTTTTATATGCAATTTTTGTTCTTTCTAACCATTTTTTAAAGGTATGTTGCATTTTAATTTTACCATACCCCGTAAATAGGCAACAATTATATAACTTTTTTTGATGGCATTTTACAATAACTACTGTGACTAGAAATAATCTTTTTTTTTTCAAAATTGTTTTTCATATTACTATAGATAAATCACTCCAGGTAGTGATTTTTAAAAAAAAATTATTAATCACTGTATATTTTATAACAGTGTAAAATTTCATAGAAAAATTTAATATTAACAAAACTAAAATACATCTTACTACAACATAAATTAAATATTGATGTTAAAGAATACAACTTTGATCTGGGTTGTAATTGCTTAAAATGTAGATATTTGCTGGATAAAATGTTGTGCCAAACATTTAATAAATTACCAGACCTTGAAACTAGGATCTCTAAAGATATTAAGGTGTCACTTTTGTATATAGCAAGCACTATGTTATAAGAAAAGATTATTCTACACAAGAAGAAATATTTAATACTGATACAACTTTTTATTTTCAAGTATATGGAAATCTTTTGAAGTAAATTGATTGTGGTAATTTAAATATTCTACTGGATGCCACATTTAAGTGGGTGTTTTTCTGCTTTATAATGTTTGGTGTTGTTAAATTGAAAACTTGTAGGAATTCTTTGACAAAAATCTTTATATTAGTTTCTGAAATGCATCATTTCAATCTGAAAAGAAAGTATGGGATTATATTGTCAAATATATTTTTTTTAAATTATTGTTTGTTTGATTCTCCTAAGGCAACTTAGGAACCAGTGCCTAAAGCTTTGAAATTATCCCAATATTTTATTTATAAAATGTTTATACATTTCTCTTGTGCAATTCTGATAAAGACTTTTAAGGCTTAAAGCAACATCATGTTGAAACCCTGGTTCTCATATGATCACTGAAGTAATGTCAAGCCTGGTCAGTACCTAGATAGGTGACTGCTTGGAAATACCAGGTACCATAAGCAGGAATGTGTATGTGGTGTAATGGATAATGGCTTGGAATTGTTAATTGGAGAGCTGAGTTCCAATTCCCACTGGGTTCATTATGTTCACTTGTGTACAGATACCCTTGTGAAAGGTATGAATCCACCTTTTCTCTTTTAGGAGTTAAGACTTGTATCACTAAATCATTATTATCTCTCAAAGAAATTCTTTCAATCTGAAAATATTTTCTGGCTTTAAATAACCTTCAAAGGGTTGATAAGTCATAAAAAACGATTCTATCAATCAGTAACTTTTAATATTAAAAATTCATATTTGTTAAGTAGTAAATAAATGTTCATGAAGCTACATTAAAAATAATGACATCCATTCTGAGAAACAGCTAACAGGCCATTTTTATTTCTAATTTTCCACTTTTTACATTTAATGAATTGGGTAACTCAGCAAATAATCCTGTTAGTTTTGTGTACCTGTTAATCTTAACTGATTTTAATTATTTTCAAAACTAATATTTATTATTAAATAATAATAAAATAATTATTTTCATTTTCTGTAAAATAAAAGCAGACACCTGTAGATGTGACAAAAATCACAGAATACAATCTAGAAAAATTTTCAAAATTATTGCTTGTCTGAGATTCATTTTTTTTTTTTCAAGTATTTTCAGACTTTATCAAAACATGATTTTGTAAAATGTTAAACTTGCTTTCAGATTGTATCATACAATTATATTTTCTATGCTTCTAATCAATATGTATAAAGAAACTGATTCATTATTTTTTCAATATCATCTAAAATGTTCTTAATTAGTGGTGAATAAAGTGATTTTTGCATGTTCAGTTAATAATTTTAGGGAAGTTTTATTCTTTCTTGTTGTAAATTTGCATTCATAGAAATAAGTCAATAATTGTCAATAGTTGTAAGGTGCTTTGTAATTAAAGGTATAGTTACTAATTAACTAATTACTGGGTATTACTAAGAAGTTCCTTACTAAAAATGTTCTCTGTAATTGTTGTTAACTAGTAATTTAAGTCTTGACATGTCTATCCCCAGCCATGGACCCAATTCACATGGCTACCAGGGCCTGTTATAGGTCTTGCCTTAGGTTTATTTAATATAGTTCTGTATTCATCACGAAAACTTACTGTTAGGTTATCAGTTTTGACATATTTCTTTTCCTCAATTTACACATCTCTTTTTGTGATATTTACATAAAGATTGTAGATTATTTGGTTTCATTACTTTAGTAGTCAATGTTCTTCATATTCTGCATCATTTTTCTCTTTACATTTGCAACACTAGCCTGTTTTTCTTGCTGATCAATCCACTCTTCTTACTTAATACTATTTTAAATTTTATAAGGATTCTTATAACATTATTCATGCCAGTTTTTTTTGTTTTTCTCATTGCTTTCATTTTCTTTTTTGATTTTTTTTTTAATGTTCCATTCAAATTTTTTGCAGTTTCCAAAGTTTTGTTCACATTACTTGGAAAGTTTACAATATCTTAATTTACCTTTGAGATTATATCTTTCTTCCAATCCATCATAATATTTATATATCTGAAATTAAAAGATAGATACCAATATTTATATGATCATATATATGTAAGCAAATATATGGATATAGATCCGACAGTATGAAGAAAAATATACTGAAAAAACAAACAAAAATCCTAATATGCGATTATGCTGTTTTAATGTTTAATGTCAACGTCGGACGTTTCGGTCTAATAGACCATCTTCAGGACATATTCATAAAACATAATTAACATAGACCATATACAATTCAACATGAAAAAGACGATGGACATAAAAGCAATACCAATCCAAACAGATAACTGAAATCTTTTATAAGATCAGCGTTCCGTTTAAATATGATCACGTCATCGCCACGTGGGCGATGTTGTGAAAACGTATTCCTAAAATTTGAGTATTTTGAATGAAAAACGTAAAGAATTTTATTTTGATCTAAAACTTATATGTACATTTGTCGAGCATTAATCTTGCTATATATATATATATATATATAGACAATATGATGAACAACTCTTGAATAGCATACAAAAACTCACAACACCAGAAATATTATTGTTAATATTTCTAATATATGTTTTACATGTTTTTGTTTTAATATCCAAAAATAAATAATATTTAGCTCTACTCTTTGTTGAGCGCTCTTTTTAAGTTAAATGTTACGGACAGTGGAATTATATTCCATTTGTTCTCACCTTACCTCGATATATATATATATATATATATATATATATATATATATATATAATTAATATAAGTAAAAGGTTTATCACTTAGCTGATTGATGTTATGATCAGCATCTTGACTCCAGAGTTTTGAAAGCAAACCCATCCGTCCACTCTTCAAGGGGCATCAGCATTTGACTGATATATTTCTCGATTTTTCTTTTTTATGCACTTATCATCGGTGTAAGTTTTTTTTCCGTATTGTTTGTATTCATGTGTACACATGTGGCCGTACAGCCATGTACACATCTGTACGGATATGTGTACATGTAGAGTGTCATGATCCTTTGCCCCTTTTCTTCATTTTTTTTCTTTTTCAACTTTACAGTTACTCCTTAGCTTTTTCTCTTTTTTTTTTTCCTTTTCTTCTTTTCTTTCAATTATGGCCAATTATTTCCAGTATGTTCTCTAGACATGTCATCGATTTTAAGTTTTGATTTTTGAGTGTTCTAGTTTTTTGGGAGGACCAGGAAAGTTGTATTTGATTTTTACATAAATAATTGATATTAATGCTTAGCTGATAAAAATATAAATTTTCACTTGGCTGTTAATTTTTCTTATTTGGTTTGGTTGTAGGACGTTAGGCTTATAATTAAATTTTTATTTATTATTGTTTGAATTTATGTGCATATGCTTCTATTTATACACTTGTGCATGTACATATATATGTATATATATATATATATATATATATATATATATATATATATATATATATATATACACACATGCACTTGTGTCTGTGCTTTGTTATTAATAAACTAGTGCTTAAATGGTAAAGTTATTTTTTCTATTTTTACATGGTAATTTTTTTTTTTTTTTTAGTGTTTCATCCCAAGCAAGGCGGAAAGCCACTAGGACGCAAGGGGTTACAGAAGATTTGGAGCAATATCAGATAGGAGTGATAGAAGAAAGGATGAGGAGAAGTATAGTGGATAGATCAAGGCAACTGGAGATGTCGATTGACATTACATTTGAATAGTTGGAGATTATAGCTCTCAGGGAAACAGTAATAGGGAAAGGAGAGGTGCGAGATATGAAGCTATTAGAGTAGAAGAGATGGCTACATTTAGTAGTTTTGACAGTGAAAGGGTGAGAGCGGGATGCTAGCCTCGTAGGGTGCTTGAATTCATGAAGTCTGGGAACCAACGAATGCAGCTCATCAGAGCAATTACCATGAAAGTATTTGTAAAAAAGACAGAGAGAGGCAACGGTTGGTTAGGTTTGCAGAATAATTTCTTTGCTATTTGAATATGTTTATAGAGTATATAGACCCACACACACACATATGTATATGTATTAAATTAAATATTTGCTTATATCATGTTATTGTTTATCTAATATTTCATTTTTATTTAATGGTTAGTAGTTTATTTCTTTTTACCTTCATTTTATATATTGAGTTTTTAATTATGAAGGGTTAGGTTTGTTCATTTTTTAGTTGTGTGCATGTGTGTGTGTATATATTTATATGTACATGTACAAACACACACATACACACATATAGGTGTATATTTAATATTCATTTGTTATTTTAATAATTATTTTTTTAAGTTTATATTGTATTTATTTCATTTATTTATTTATTTAAAGCTTATGTTATATTTATTTTATATATTTGCTTATTTTTAATTAGTGCTTAGATAGCAAAGTAAGTATTTATTTATATGCCTACATTTACCCATTATTTCAATTTTCTTGTTTAAGTGTTTTTTTTGGTCAAATTAATTATTGTTATTTTTTCCTCTAAGCATAGTTTACAATTTTTTACTGTTAATACTATATGGGGCTGCTATTTTTATAATTACCCATTTGATTTTGGTGGGGCATTGTTTTCTTTTGAATCCATATGTATTTTGATAGGGTTGTATTGTTTGTGTATTTTTTCTTTCAAATGGCATTTTGTGGTTATAATACCTTTAAAAGTCATTGTGTTGTAATTATTATTAGTTTTGTTGAGTATTTTTTTTTATTGTGCTGAGTTATTATCTCTATATCATCCAAGTGGCTGTAACTAATTTTGATTGTTTTTTAATTGATAATTTTTTATTATTTGCTGTTTTATGGAGGTGTTTGTCAGTTATTTTGAAGAATATATTCCATGTTTTTGTTTTTATTGTATTGTTGTAAGGAGGATTGAACCAAATTATTTTTCTTTTTCTGTTGTTTTTGTTAGATTTTTTTTGTATTCTAGTTTGAATATCCACTGCTTCATATGATTTTTTTGTTTTCACTGAATATTTTTAAGCTACTAGAATTTATTGAAATTCTTTTATTTATAGATATATGTATTTGCTTGAATATGTTAGTGGGCGGGGGGTTGAACTTTTGTTTATGTATGTTGGGTTGTTGTTTGGTTTTCTATATGGTTTGTATGTTCTGTTGTTTAGTTTGAATGTTATATCTAAGAAATTCACTACTTTTTGGTTGGATTTTATATCAATTGCAAATTCTAGGCTGTTGAAGGTTTATTATTTATTTTCTTATTTTTTCTGTAGTTCTGTAGTTCTACCATTGCAATTTCTTGGAATTAATAGACTATTATCTCTGTATAGACCTATATCTTTTCGTTAATATTTCTTAATTTAGTGATTATATATATGCCTATGATTTTGCACACTTTAACCATCATATCTACCCTTTGTTACATCAAAGTTGTTATTATTATCATTGTCATTGTTATTGATATGGCCCTTTTTTGTCCATATTTTTTATTGTGGTATGATATTGATTTTTGGCAGTGTTTAATTATAATTAAACATATATATTATATGTTTAATTCTTACATTTAACTATTTCAACAGTAAAAGGGTGGGACCTATATGCCAATCTAGAAACACACTTAAATTTATGTAGTCAGAGCACCAAGGAAAAAAGCTTGTCAGAGCAGTTGCCATGAAAATATTTGTAGAATAGACAGAGTGAGGCCACATCACATTGGTGAGAAAATGACTGAAGTTGAGATGCCAAGTTGGGATTGATTACATTACAGATCCTTCTTTGGATTTTGTCAAGAACCTCAAGATAAATAGCAAGAGCACCAGACCAAATATGGCAACTGTATTCAATGCACAGATAAATTGTAGATTTGTAAATGTGCAAGATGAACTCCGACGTGCAGAACCTTCTTGCACAATGCAATGACGCAACTTTCCTTGGAGTAGATTCAGCTATTGACTGAAAACTTCTGATATTTAGTGCCATTAAAGAAAAACCTTTTTTTTTATTACAGTAGTATTATTAACAAAAAGAGATTCCTATTGAGCTAAATGCCTGTTTTCTACAATTTTTCTGTGTTATTCTGTCATATTCTATTCTAAACTATAGCTAGATCTTTCTCTGACATTTAATACTCCTATTAAATATATAATAAATTATTTCTTTTTATTGAATATTCTCTAATGAAATGTTATGTGGAGCAGCTCATATGCTATCAAATCCAGAAAGTTTTAACTATTTTCTTTTCTGCAGAAAAATTATATCAGGTTTTGCCTTTTTTCTCTCATTTCTACATCTTCAAAATTACTTTCAAAGACATTTTTTAAAGAGATAATTTAATGATCATGCATTCTTGCTTGTTCCATTTTGGCCTTTGATGTATCAACAGTGCATAGTCATCAAAGGTTAACTCTGATATATTTCAAATTTGGTACCAAAGAATTTCACTAATAGCTTTCTCTGTAAAATGCACTTAGAATGTTATCATCGACCAACTGTCACTTTTAATCATTATATCACTAAACATAATAACTAGTTTCATATCAGTAGTCAAAATGTTCTTAAAGTACTGATATGAAATTTATGATTAGCTTCTCTCACTACAAGACAAAGAGTATAAATATATAGCCAAAAACCAGTGATTACTATATAGTTAATACATAAATGAATTATTATTTAAAAGTCCTTATTTAAAGGCAGCCAAAGGCATTCCTTAAGCTGGATGTGAAGTATCTATTTTTTAAAGATTTTATATGATAATTTGGGTTTATGATCTTAATGATCTGACCATATGACCCAGGTTCAAACCTCAACATGGTCAGGAAAATAACTCCACGATTATATGAGCCGGGGGAGGTGATCTCAGCATGCAACACCATAGGGAAGTGCCTGAAAACCATACTACAGATTGATTCTAGGCTTGTGGATGAAATTGGATTGATGTAACTGTTCAGAATCTGTGAATAGTTGTGGTTGCATGATGTCACAAGTCATCGTGACTGAGGGTTTGAGCAAGTTGGCCTTCTTTAACAACTAATCATACCAGATTCTATGCTCTCTCTCAGAAACTCATATAAAGTTCACTGAACATATTTGCCATATGAACCACCAGTTAATTCTTTCAGATGATGAAGAAAATGAAAAAGCCTGATCAGGCATCTGCAATGAGGGATTACCTATCAAAAGGGTATATTTGAAAATGAGCATGTTCTACTTGGCTTAGGGTGGAAAGATAAGTTATATGAGGCTGGCCACTGAAAAGTTGAAGCAACACAAAGACAATACGAGACATGGTAAACTTAACAACTTATTTATTCAAGCTGCCCACTGGATCCATCTTGCTCCCAGCATTCTGTAGTGGAACCAGGAGTGCTTACAATAATCAGCCATTCTTCTTCTTCCATGTGCTGTGTCCCTTCAGGATGTTGGCGATCATGGCTCTCCATAATTTCCTGTCCTTTTTAGCTCTTAATTAACATTTTCTTTTTGTTACCTCTCCTAAACCTTGTTCCACCATCTATTTACTCAAGCTCACTAAGTAGGTTATACATTATTTTCCTCTTTCCCTCTTGTCTTCCATCTGTCCTGTGAGTACCAAATTTTCTAAGCCCTCTTTCTTCTTTATGTAGCTTAAATTTTTTTCCATATGTTAAGTGTCCCTTTTGTTCCCATTTTCTCTAAGTCTTTACTCTTGCTCACATGTTCCAGCCATGGTATTCTTAGCATCCTCCAATAGAACCACATTTCTGTTGTTTCAAGTCTCTTTTTTATCTGTGAGGAGATTGCCCAACATTGGCTGCCATATAGTAAAACTAATATTATATAACAGTTCAGTAATCTTTTCTTTGTTAGCAATGAAATCTCTCTGTTTCTTAATACTTGGCTTAGCTTTTGAAAGACATCTTTTGCTATCTCAATATACCTTCAGATTTCAGTGTCACACTTTACATCCACTATTAAAACACTTCCTAGATATGTAAATTGTTGTACTTGTTTGATTTGATATCTCTAATTTGTAATTTGCATGTTGGGATGTTCCTTTTTGCTAACAAACATGCATTCCGTGTTCTTGCAATTGATGCTAAATCCTTTCTTCTCACTTTCCTTCTTTACCTTCTGTAGTCTTTTTTGTAATTTCCTTTCTAAATCTGCTATCAACACTGTGTCATCTGCATATCTCATGTTCCTAAGATTGTAGCTGCAAATAATGAATCTAATTCTCTTAGAATTGGTTCATTGTGTAGTTTTAATAAGTCTGGTGAGAAAACACCATCCTTGTTTTTCACAAACCACCTTTCTATTTTTGTATATTTACTGAATCTATTTTTTATCCATATATTGTTGTTTTGCTTCCAGAATAGGTTCTGGATTTTTCAAATATCCTTCCCAAATAACTGAAGTAATCATGGCTTTCCACTGCTTTCCTCTCTGAATGACTTTTTGGAAAACATAGGCATTTTCCCATTAACTTTGCCATGGTTTTGAATCCATTATCTTTCTCCTAGACTAGCTACTACCCAAGGTTAGAGCTCCCAGTCTAGCCCTGTTATAGCTGCTAGGTGAGAGAAGAGACAGATTCATACCTTTCCCAAGGGCATTAGTGTGAAAAGTGAATGTAACAGACTCAGTCAAAATTTGAAATCTGGCTTTGCTTGGTTACACTACTAGTGCATCATCCTCATTGGTGGCAATAGTAATAATAATAATAATAATGAAGAAGAAGGAATTTGAGTTAAAATTTAGAACTATACCATCACACAAGTATTTTTGGTATAATTCATATCTTCACTGCCTCCTCCAACTAAACAAAGTATCATGGAAAAACCAACAGGCCTTTAATAAAAGCTGACAGGGTAGGTGGGTGGGTGAGAAAGTCATGAGAGGGAATAGTGGAAGGTGAATTTCACCTACAGTTCAAAGGGGAACATTTTTGATTACATTTTAAGGCCCAAAACACTTGAATTAATTATGAGATTGCTTATTGTTTACATATAGGGCAATGGTCCTGTCCCCTGAGAATCCTGTCGTTTCACGGTCCACCTCCTAGTTGTCTGTGATCAAATGCTAAACGAATGGATAAACAGTATAAGGAGGAAGTGGGAGAGCCAAATACCACCCACTCCTACCCCTGGGGTGGGAATCTATGTTAGTTAGTTTGGAAGCAGAGGCCAGTGATGAGGATTTGTGTTCAGGGTTTACTGGAATTTGAATTCACCAAGCAATAAGCTATAAATTTACCCTTGTATGTTGCCACATCAATAGAAATAGGTGGCAGAAATATTTGAGAGAGTAAGGGAGATGGCAAGAAAAAAGTTTGTGAGTGAATGAGTGAGTGAGACAGAAAGTGTGAGAGGGATAAAAAATAATAATAATAATAATATATATATATATATATATATATATATATATATATATATATATATATAAGAAATGAGAAGAGCTTGATAAAGAGAAATGTTGGTAGAAAATCTTGATAAGGAGAAGAATTGGTAGAAAATCTACAGGAAAAGAAAGAATAAATGTAAAAAAATAATATAAAAGAAAAAACAGCATGAAAAGCAGTGAAAAAAAAGAAAGAAAAAAAATTTTTGGCTTGTTTGTTTGATGCCATGTTCCTTCAAGATGTAAGTAATCATGACTCTTCAGATTACTTTCCTTCATTATCTGTAAATTGCCATGCATCCTTGGAAGAAGAAGACAAAGGAATAGTTTTCCAATGCATTCGCCATGGTTTGGAATTCAGAATTTTCCTCCTTTTTGATTGGTTGTTACACAAGGCTAGATAGCTCAGTCTACCCTGCTATTTTACCATGAGGAGAAGAAATGCATTTCAAAATTTGGAATTCCCTTTTTCTTCTTTTAAATTGCTTGCTATTCAAGGCTAGATAGCTCAGTCTACCCTGCTATTTAACATATAATGAGAGAGAGAAAAAAACAGGTTCATACCTTTCCTAAGGACATTTGTAAAAAAGCAAATCCCAACATTTTGATAAAAAGCAATGGAAAACTTAAGAAATAAGTTAGAAATTAATAATAAAATGTTTTATGTCTTGTATGTGAAAAAACTCCTCCTAATTATACAGATTACATTATTGGGAAACCTAATGTTTCCCAATGTCTATGCCACAGTATATTAGTGTGGTCTGAGATGTAATTAGGTGCACAGTAAAAAAACCAAAATAATGTTTCAAAATGTGAACAAGACAAACTGAAGTTCATAATAAAGTTTATCTGTAACAAAAATGGCTACAAATGGAGATGATGCTTGGTTCCACTTCTGGTGTTCTTAGGTTGGAGAGTGGGTTAGAAATACATGAAGACAGTCTGAGGTATTATTTTATACTAATGTTTACCTGATACAAGGCCCAAGTGCCACTCAAAGTAGAAAGTTATTGTGTGGTGTTATATGAGTGTCAGAATAGGCTAGAAATGAAGTTCATAAGATTATGCAGTAAAGATAACAGCTCCCCCCACTAAGACTTAAAAATTTCAAGATTGTAGTGATTGGGAAAACATCCTGCTGGGAGTCTGTTCCACAAAATAGCAGTTCTTGGGAAGAAGCTGGCCGAGTGAAAATTACTCCTTACTAATGTAATACAAAAGAAATAGGGACGATTTACCTTTTTTATGTGGGTCCCAGTTGTAAAGGTCAGGGTTGGTGGAATCAAGGAATATAACTCGTCAGAACACTTGCCATGGAAATAACAATAGAGTAGTGAGAGACTCACAGCATTTCATTTATGGGAAAGGAGTTGTAGATTGGAAAATAATTCATCACCCACAAGGCTATGTAGATACTTTTAAACTCTATCATGATAGTCAAGTGAGGACTGGACAGCAATAATCCATTTGCTGTCTGATCCAACTATTGTAAAAACAGTGTATAGTAGGTGGAGTCAGGTGCTTACTGGAGCGGTACAATGAACCAACCATTTTTCCAACATCTTTAGCAATAGATTGTATATATGACTGAGTGCCTACAGTTTAATGTGCATACAGTTTTATTGTTGGTTGCATGATGTTTATGTACATTATGTGCCAAAATATTTTCACAGATGTGCCATCAGTAAGAAAGACTTGGCTACTAATGCTGTAATCGCTGATATTCTGAGCAGAAATTATTAAATTGATCCATCAAAACTTTTATTCTCTGTTATAATTACATATACCATCCAAACACTCATCTTATGAACATTTCTCTTAATAATAACTAAATAATAATTCAGCAGACGATGTTATTTTATATATGGTAACTGGATTTTTACCGATTACTTTACTCAGTTTCCATCATTTGATACTGTGTATCTGAAAAATGGTGCTTTATCATGGTTGCCGCTGCTACTCGGCCTTTTGGCTAAGATCAAAATGTAGTATCTGTCTTTATCAAGTTAATCTGATTCTCTCTTATTTGGGCACAATTATAATAGGATGGTAATATTAGCCGTTTCCTTATAAGGAAACATTCAGCATTCACTGACCAAGCAGACAGTGCTACTTTCAGTTGAAATTTATAAAACATTTTCTTTTAAAACAGTTTTTCAGGAAAATAAGATTCACATGTCCAGCAACTATTATTGCTCTTTCCAGGTTTGATGTGGGGGGGGGGCTTCCTTCATATCCATTTTTATGGAATTGTGGGAAATATCAACATTTTGATTATATCATTATTTTCTGTTTAGGCTACATTTGCCATCTATTTTAGTTGTTGTTGAAAGTCTGCAAGTGGTGTAGTTTCTATTATTTAGTAAAGTGATTTGTTTGCAATTCTTTAGGGCCAGTCCACAAGGTTCCAAGAAAAATGGCCCTTGATAAGGCCTACAAGGGTTCATTTAATCAAAGCCAGCTTTAACTAGTGATCTGAGAAACTGTTATCTATTTTGGTGACATACCAATTGTGAGTTAAAATCCTGGGCCAGACAATGTATACTTAAATTCTGTGAAAATGGAGTAAGCAATAGCTGTACAGTACTAAATAGGAACTTGACAAGATATCTCTTGACATAGAACAAAAACAATGAAGCATTTATTTTCCTGTTCTTATATAGGTTTTCTTGATTTTTGTTGTTAGTAAATTTTATTTTGTCTAATATTTTTTCTTCTGGTTACCTGGCAGGCTGTCTATAAACAACAGCCACTTGTGCTAATGCAAAGCTCTTCAGTAAAATGAATTGGAGCCCTCTGACTGATTGGCATATGTTTACATTTGTAAAGACAATATGCTATAATTAGCTGTTTCTCTCTACTGAATGATGATAGCTCAGTGGTAGAAACTCTGACTGACACCAAATTGGTTGGGTTTCAGTCCTGACTTGAAGCATTCGGATGTCTAGTCACACTGAGGAGCTGTGATACAGCAAAACAGTACTGTCTGTGAATGACATATACAGCATTTCTTTATTCAAGCATGTTTCATTAAATAATATAGATATATTATGTCTATTTATTAAATGCTATCCTGGCTCATCATTAAGGACTGCTGCCACTGTGTGAAAATGTCAACTAATTTTTGTGTGCAAATTCTGAGTTATGACTCCCACTCACTTAAAGGTCTGCCCTCTCCACTCAAAGCACTTTGACAAAATTTCAGAAAATTCAGCCATTAAAAAACTATACATCAAATTTCGCACTAATAGTCAAACACATGAGCTTAGTAACCATTACCACATTTTCAAAACCACTTGCTTTTTGTTTTTGTAATAGTAAAGAGTACTGATCACAAATGTTTTTTTTTGCAATAATGTTCACTCTGTACAAGGCCCAAGAGCTACTCAAAGTAGAGGATTACAGTGTAAGTGGTACAGACTTTAACAGGTTAAGATTGTAGTTATCAATCAGAGAAGCATTTTCTTGTAAGTCAGTTCCACAAAGTAGCAGTTCATGGAAAGATACTGTTAATCTCACCAATGGAATGATAGTGGTTCACTACAATGTGTGTGGCATGGTGGGTCTTAACCCTGAAGGTTTGAACTATTGGAACTAAGGAATGGAGTTAGCCTGAACACTTTCCATGGAAATAACTACAGAGTAGTGAAAGGCTTTCAATGTTTCATCTCTGAGAAAGGGGTTGTAGGGTGAAAAATAATTAATCACCCACAAGGCCACAGAGACATTTTTGGACTTCAAAGTGAAGATTGGGCAGTTCCTGTCCATATATGCTAGCAGTACCTTTTCGGCCTGATCTCGCTCTTGTAAAGGTAGAGGATAGCAGGAGGAGTCAGGTAGTTACTGGAGTGGTGCAGGGAACTGACCCTTTTACCAGCACCTTTAGTGATGGACTATATATACGAGTCATACTTGACGCCTGAGGTCAGCCTAAGTTCCAATAAGCACTCAAGTGATAGGGCTTCCTTGAGCTAATACCTGTTCATCACATTAGATGAAAATTCAAGGTCCACTCCATGATGTTGGAATGCCACTAGTTTGTTTTGTACTACACTGGTTACAAGCATACCCCAACTTTTGAATATCACAATACATGTGTTTGTATGTATATGTGTGTTTGTGCATGTGTTTATCACTACAGGGTATGATTGGTAAATTATCGCTATTTTATATTTTTAATTTTGTGCATACATGTTGTTTGTTTTTGATTTTGTTGACTGCATAGTATAATAGGGTCAGTTGGACATCATCTGTGAGAAAAAGGAGCACCCTGATGCAATTCACTCTGTCAGAAATTTGGAAACAGCATGCTGTACTACTTGGGATTCACATCAGAAGCTCCAATACAAACATTTCACAGAGTTTAGGTGTCAATCTGAGGACAGTGCAGAGAATATGGAAAGAGTTGGATGGTGATTATAAAGATACAACAGCTCAGAAATCTCACTCTGTTCTGATAAGAAAAGAACTCCTGAATTTGTTGGGAAGGGCAACTCCCTAGACTCCAACCCACTTGGTTATTATGTGTGAGCATAGTTGAGTGAAAGACCAACAAAAACTCCTTGAAAAGACGAAATGAAGGCAAGGATTATGGCAGAATTCACCAACTTAAACAAGGAGACCATCCAGAAGAGTTGCATTCCTAAGTTGTCTGGAGGCAATTTTATTGAATAAATGTACTCTTTCCTCCAGTAGAATTATCTTTAAATAAGAATTTATATATATATATATATATATATATATATATATATATATAAACTAAAATTATAATAAACTAAAATAATAGTTTTTTGGGGGGGGTTGTCATGTTGTCATGGTTTTATTTGGTTTTATCAATAAATATTCTTCCATTATTTGCCTTTTTACCCAGTTTTACCCTGAAGATCTGTTTAGGTGAAACCTAGGTAGGTTTACCTGGCTTCTTAGGATAATTTTAGTTTTTGCTCTACTTAGTGTATTGAGCACTTTATGTTTAGTCTTTTACTTGTTTTGTTTTTTTTTTTTTCTTTGAACTTGGAACTCAAGCACTTGACGAGAGGATTTGTACAGTGTTGTGTTCTTGGTTCTTTCTTTTTTTATTTCCAGTTTTTTCCTCAGACATCAATTTGTTATATTACAAGTTGAGCCAACCAAGGTTTTTCAAAATGAGTATTACCATTCATATATATATATATATATATATATATATATATATATATATATATATATATATAATATTGGGATCAAATATGGATTAAATATCCAACATAATCATAAGATAAGGAACAAAGAATTTAGGTTACACCAGTTGCAGTTGTGGAATTCTTTTACTCCCATACAAAACAACCCCAAACAACATACAGACAATACCAAACAGAAATTAAATGCCCACTAGATGCACACATGCGCCCAGATAGACCAACAAGAATTATGATATACAAACACACATGAATTATACACATGAATGCTACCAGACAACACAAATACAAGTTATGTCTACTTTATTAAATTTATAAACGTTTCCTATTTGTTCTTTATTGCATGTTATATATATATATATATATATATATATATATATAAAGAAAAATATGACAAATGGAAACCATTTCATTGAAACTAGATTAGATTACACGTTTTGCCTTTTCTAGGCGATATCAAATCAAAAAACAAAAGAGCGAATTATGTATGTGTGTATTCAATCTGATGAAGCATAGAAAGCTTAGGTGATATTATTTCAAAGTATTTACACTTCTTTACAAAATTTTACATTGCCTGTTTAATCATTTATTTTCAGTAAATGGTCTTTTATTTTTAATTGGGCCAGCACAGGCAGGCTATAACAGTACAGTAGAGAAAATGTTAAAAAATAAAAAAAATAGAGAATAAAACACTTACCACAGGACAATGTTTCTTAGCATGCTAATCTTACATACTCTATTCTATGTGGATTCATTTTTCATGACAACTCCATGAATTTGTCCTTCTGCTCAAATTAATGCTGTCAAACATTTAAAAATAAAGAAAGCAACTCTCACAGACTTTGATATAAATGGTTACTGTGTCATAAATAATGCCCACTTTATCAGTTTTAGTCCTCAAAAGTTAAAATCCAATTACATTTTATTCAATTATATGTTCACCATTATTTGCAATGACTTGTTATCACTAATTAGGCATCTTTTTGTCAACTTTTGAGTAAAAATTCCATGCCTTAATGTGAAAAAGATGTTGACAAACTCTGTAATCTGGTTTTCATCAGAGATAGTTTTCCCTCCCAACAACATGTTTTGTAGTGATTGAAAAAGGTAATAATCAGTTGGTGCAGGGTTAGATGAATATACGGCAGATGGGGTAGTTTTTTGAACCTTGGTCAGTTTGTGTTATTCTTGCTGTATGTGCTTTTCTATTGTCATAGAGGTGAATAACATTTTCCCTATTGATGAGAACAAGGTGTTTTTTGATCAAACTTTTGTTGACATGTTGCAGCTACTGTACATCTAAAGGTTCATTTAAAGAACTCTTTCCTGTGTTATTCTTGCTGCATGCAGGAGAAAAATTTTCTTTCTTTAATCCAATGTGTAGACTACCATGCAGAAACTCAGGTATGTTCATCTAGTCCCAAATTTATTCTTACCTGCCATGTATGATTAGTAGTTATGATAATACATTCATCAGTATATTTGGTTTTTAACACCAACTGTGATGAGCCAAACACCTTGCCCGAATGCCACATATCCACCTACCCAAACCAATTGTCTTCTCAGAGCTCGCATCTGGCAAGAGACCATGTGGAGACCCACATTGTCGATTCAAAGACCAGCTCATCTTGCTGTGAACAGAAATTGATGTGGCCAATTGGGGGATGGAAGCTGCAAAAAGAACCAATTGGAGAAGACACATTCCATGTAAAAACAACATCCTTTAAAACACCAGAAAAAAGAGAAGAAACAAAGAGAGCTCAAAGAAAAGCCAGAGCTCTTCATACCCTGAACCCTCCTACACTACTATGTGGTGGCGGCGGCAGATGTCTCTTCAGATCCAACATAGGACTCATTTCACATAGAAAGAAATGTCTATAAGCACACTAATACTCAGCAATGAGTTTCACCAATGACGACAACAATTGGTTCACAAAATTGTATGTTCCTTATAATTCAATCTAATACCTATTCCAATTAAAATAATAATAATAATTTATTAATTTTCATTTATTTTGGCCAGATTCCATACAATCCAGTTCTGGGAATGTGATGCACATCAGACCACCACCATCAATGGCACACAGGTCAGCACTGCACTCCCAAACAATCCACCAGCCAAGGGAGATACATCCATCATGCATGAACCAACCCGAGACTGCACCGCCGGTTATTCAAAACCCACCTATTCCTAATCAGCACCTACCTTCGATCAACAGCTGTCTCCCTAACCCCCAACACTCTATGTACTTTGACAGATACAGATCAAACATTGGGGATGATATCAACACTTGCCTCCCACTGACCGACTTGACTGAAGGCAATGCCCTTTACCCCCAAGCATCAGGAAGTAAGAACAACAATACCCAATTCAGGTAAGTCAAATGATTCTTCTCAAATAATTCATTAATCCTCTCAATTTTGGTGTCCATTCCTCTTTATGTTGAAATCTAATTTCAATCTATTTACTCTCAAAGAATTTATTTTTTTACTCTTTTTGCCTTTTTATGCTCATGGAGTAATTTTCTTTTAGTGCAAATCTCCTAAAATGAGTCTTCCTTTAAAATTTATTTTGTTCCTTTATTTTTGAAAAAACTGTATTTTTATTGAACTATTGCTTTTGATTGCCCCTTTTGTATTTATCTGTAAAGAGAAAGTATTCTTTACTATGAAATATCATTTCAGTTCTTTTATTTAATTCACCATAACAGAAAAGCTACTCTTCAGAAAGTTTTACCTCATTCCTCATTTCATAACTGGTTTAAACTATATAGGGATGTGATGAGTGATTATCACCCTTTGGTTAATACAAAGTCACAAGGGTTACATGACAGCCAGTGACTTCTTGGGATGACAAAACATCAGTTGCTATTTAGCATGCATAGAAGCAAGACATGTCTGTCCATGCTAGTAGCTGATGACAGACTGCTAAGTTACTAGCAATAATCTCAAATTCACAGCAGTAGAGAGAATATAGTAGCTCACATGGTTATAGAACATAACACCAAACTGGCCAGTTTTCTTTTGGGAATTATTACAAGTAAGACACTTTTGCTTCTTGTGTTTCCAATTTGCTTGTTTTATCCATATGTTACAATTTCTCTGGGTGGTACAAATTAGTAACAAGTATTTATATATTTGCATATTGTTTCTTGTATGATATAGTGGTATATAAAAATATCTTTGAGTATAATTTATGTTTGTCATTCCTTTTTTTTCAGCTATTCTGTTCCATGTATGTATTAAGGTGTTACCATATCATAAATATAATAATGCCTAAAATGGGGGAAGTATAAACTGTAAATACTCTTTCTTACCTAATGCCTATAATGATTTGCTCTACATGCATACATACATATATATATATATATATATATATATATATATATAAAAATAGTATAGTCTAGAAATACTATTCAAGCAATTTTGTGTGCTAAAAACTGATTGATATACAATTACATTACATTAGAGTGTAATAATAAATCTAAGTATATTTTTAATCATTTCACCCCAAGAAAGGCAATCAAAGCACTAAGACACAAGGGGTTAATGAGTGTGTAAGAATATGAGGAAAAAGAACCACTGTTAAGGAGAGAAAAGAATAAAAGAACAAGAATTAAGAAGGCGGTAGATAACAATTGACATTGCATTTTTGAAGATCAGATTTGACTGGAAAGCAAGAAGCTGGAAGAGAATTTTACAAGTGAGAAGTGTGATAGAAGAAACTGTTAGCATAGAACTTATGGTTCCATTGAGCTATTTCAAATGTAAAATGATGAGAACTTCCAGTCAATCTAGTAATGCACATAAATTCATAAAGTCTATGTACTATTCAGGAAAATTCATCAAAACAATTACCATGAAAGAATTTATAGAAATGGTAAAAGAAAGCAAAATTATAGTGGTGGGAAAGTGACTGAATCCAAGATGCCAGGTCTGGACAATAACATTGCAGATTATTCTTTGGATTTTATCAAGAATTCATAAATATATAGCAGGAGCACCAGAGCAGATATGGCAGCAGTATTCAAAGCAAGGACAAAGGACAGATTCTGGAGCAAAAAATTGTCTAGCATGACACAAGGAACTAACTTTCCTAGCAACTGACCAAGCAAGAAGGAGTCGGATACTTCTTGGCACAATAAAATGGGCTGACCATTTTTGTAGCATCTTTAGCAATGTATCACCTCTGAGTCTGGAATGAACTTGAGATCCATAATTTATTACTTATATAAGTACCGTATAAACAAGCATATTACGTGACTTTTGAAGCTAATTTTAAGAGGGTTGCATTAGATTTGTGGAGGGTTTGTAGTTTCAAGTGCAAAGAACCTCTTTTTATTACATTTTATATTACATTTACATTACATTTTGTGCTATATTTTTATTACACTTATATTATATATTGCACATGGAGATATTTTATATTACTTTTATTACATTTATTAATATTACGTTTAGATTTTTTTCTTACATTTTATATTATATCTATATAGCACTTACATTAGGTAAGGCTAAATTTTAATTTGGTTTATTAAGTGAAGATAAAAGAAAAAATTTTAAATTAACTCACCAAAATATTAACCAATATCTTCTGATATTTTTCAAGTAACTTCATAATCCTATTTTGTCATATCATTATGTATTTTCCATTGAAAAAAGTTTTCAGTGTAAAAGGCACCAACATTGGTTCTTTGCTTGAAGTACATTCTTATGTTTTTTTAAAAAAAAAGTTTTCAAACATTAACCATCAACAACAATGGTTATAATAAAAAATATTGAATAATTTCAGTGAATTTAGTTGGTTTTGTTTCTGTCTAGTGGTATATCAACCTCTATGGGTTATTTAATCCTGAAGTCTAAATATTTTGTATACAATTTTTTAATTTTATTTTTTAAAGATAATAATGGTTTTAATGATACAAGTTTTACTAATTAACCCATAGTTGAAACTGTATTCATTGAGTATATGTAAATTCTTATTTAAACCTAGAATTTGTGAATTTATATTAAAAATGTAGTTTAACTTGGATTTTTAGCATTCTTGATGGCAGTTAAAGGAAGACAATAAAAGGACACATCTAATGTTATCAATACTCTGTTCCTATTGTTTGAAATGTATAACTACAATGAAATTGATGTTGTTATCTGTGATAGTTTTCTTATTATTATTAAACCATATTATTTCTTCACTATCACGCTATTCTTTTTACATTGTATCTAAATACATAATGTACAAAGAATCAATCTCATGGTCGTTTATTCTTTGATTATACTTAGTGTACAAAAGTTTACAGCAGTAAATATAAATATTTGCGCAATCTAAAAATTTGCAGATTTTACTTATACAAAAACAAGGTTGCTCTTTACAAATACCTACTCTGATAACTGCACCTTTTGTTTCAGACTATAAAAATACCCAAAAAAACCTTTGCTTAAAGAATACCAGAAAACTTCAAGTTACCCTTTCCATATTGACAATGTGAAATGCTTACCTCTTCATTATGTTCTGTTCAGGTACTTTTTTTAAAAACTATTCTTGTTCAGATGTTCAAGGAGCAGAATCTTGCAGTGTCCTTAGCCCAAGTCAAGTGGGCCTCTTCGTTCAAGTCTTAGACCCTGTTTGAAGCCACAATATTCAGTTGATGGCTATTGATTAACTAGTGCCACAATTTATTGTTGGCATCCTTGAACAGCAGTTTCAATCACAGACATATAAGCAGCATGTAGACTTCCCTTTCCACTTGTCATCATGCCGGCATATTCCCTTGCCCAGTAATCCCCCCACTGTCCTTGATTTTCAAAGGAAATGATTCCTGAATTCCTGTCACAGTAGAATTCTACCCTGATAAATAACCTTATAACTGATAAGGATTTCTGAAAAGTTGTTCCACTTGCTGAATGTCAGTATATATAGCTTGTTTAATTTGTTTTTTTTTTTCAGAGTATTGTCATTTGTATTTCATGTGGCTGCATTAAAAACACAAGAACGATAAACTTGGTTAAAGTTACATCGCATTACATTTAATGTTAATTTTGGTCTAAATTTCTGAGATGATGATATATTGTTGTATAATGTATTTGATTTATTCAAACTGGTGTCTTCATAATCATTTCATCTATTGTTCACTTTACAGGCACTTCAAGTGACTGTTTTATTATTCAGTAACATTGTCAGAATTTTAACCCAAACTCTTTATTCCATCAACTAAGATAGATCATTCTCATGCCACCATTTATACTATTTTCTTTTTAATCATTTTACCCCAAGCAAGGCAATAATGCCACTAAGACACAAGGGGTTCCTGGAAGTGAAATAGAATGAGCAGACTTTAGAAGGAACCAGAAACCTGATCCTAAACAGGAAACAATGGATAAACCCCTATTCCTGTTCAATAGACAGGGAACGTATGTGAACTGGGATATAGGTAAACTATCTATCTATCTATCATATTGAGGAAAGACAAAAGTAAATAAAATTTCAGAGTTGTAAGTGGAGATGTTAGAAGTATAAAGATGAATTAAACTTTAGAAGGAACTGGAAACCCAATCTTAAACAGGAAACAAGGGATAAACAAGGGATAAACCTCTACTCCTGTTCAAAAGATGAAGAAGGTGTGTGAAACAAATGTGATGCAAGCCTATCTATTCCTATTAAGGAAAATAAATAAATAAATCATAAATAAAATAACAAGAGTTTAGGCAGAGATGTTAGAAGTATAGAGTTGAAGTAGACTTTAGAAAAAACCAGAGACCTAATCCTAAGCAGGAAACATGGAATAAATCACTCCTCCTATTCAGAAGACTTGCAGGGAGTGTGAATCAGATGATAGGCAAACCTATCTACTTCTATTAAAAAACAATTCAATACCTTGGAAGACTGCAAAGAATACTTACTGCTGTTCTTTGCTGAAAAAGATAAGGAAATAATCTCATATTTGTTACTTCATACCAAGCCTAGTGGATATAACCATTGGTTGTATGCATTTTACTTCAGTGTCTGGGCTAGGCAGTGAAAGTCATCTATTATGGTTTAGTGGAATGAGAAATAGCAGCAACACATGGATAAATTAGCAAAAAAGAATTAACTAACAGGAGTTATCCTCCTTAACATGAACAAGCACAGTCTCCCAACTGAGCATTAAATAATGGGTTTGGTTTAAAATTCCAAGAATGGTATCAAACATGTGGGTGGTATAGTGACCCACAAAGAGATATTGAATGATAGAAAACAACAAGAAACAAAACAAAGACTTGAGTAAAAAAAAATATATTACTAAGTTTATTTTTGTTAAAGAAAATACGTCGACAAAAATAAAGTTATGGTGCACTAGGCAAAAAATATCTCTGCATGTTAATGTAGAAGGTGAGAAGAGCATTAAAGGGTATCGTCCTGAGAAAGACAATTTTGTAGTCATTGCAAAATGTTGTCCTGAAAAGGACAGTTTCATAGCTGTTGAGAATTGTTGCCCTGAAAAGGACAGTTTATCATTTCTGCTGGTGAAGATGTTCAGCTGGAGCTGGAGGCCTGTTAGATATGCCAGGTTGGCTAGATTGGCAGCCAATGGCAAGCTGCAGCTGATGATGATGATGATGACAACAACTGGATTGAACTGCTTCTGCTGATGACTGGAGCCATGGGTCAGCTGTCTGCTGCATCTTGGTCAAGATTTTTTGTCAATTTTTGTGGCTTTTTTTATATGCTGAATCATTTTTACAACTGTCACTGGTTCTGAAAGGTGAAGGTTTTTTCTTCCCAATGTTTTTAAGGCACTTAAAGAATTTACTGTATATTATTATCATTGTTGGGTGAGAGAGTAAAATATCAAAGTGTTTCTTGGTGTACAAATATACAAAGCCTAATATACCAATCATCATACCCAGTTTGATAAGGGTATAACACGCCCATACACCACAGTCAAATGTGTGTTATGATGATAGATTTTTATAAAAGTGGGTAGGTTCCATTTAAAAATACTTTCAGGTTGTGTAACCTAGTCTGCTCAGAAAATCTCCAATTGAGGGTGTTCCCAAGGATGTTGATGTTTTTTAAAATCAATTCATCCCAAGCAAGGCAATAATGTCACTAAGATGCAAGGGTCTACTGAAGGTGAAAGAGAAGGAAAAGACCTTAGAAGAAACTGAAGACCCAATTCTAAACAGGAAACAAAAAGATATACTTTCTACTCGTGTTCAAAAGACCATTGAGGAGTGTGAACTGGACAACAGGCAAACTCAATGATGACTGAATTGTCTTGGTGGCTTCATCCTCCAAATTAAGAAAAAAAGCAATCCTTTTGACCCATTTGTTATGACGCTTCCCACTACTCCCACTCATGACCAGAGATACACAGTGTATCAGCCCTTACAGGATATGCAACTGGTTAGGGTCAGTCAACTGACAAGCAAATCTGTGGTAGTGAATTAGCCATCTTAATTCATAAAGACATGTACCTGTTAAGACAAGAAGCCATGAGAATCATGCCTGGTGAAGGATATTATGACTCCTCTTCTAAGACCCTCATTTTTGTATATAAAAACTGATCTAAGTTAAATCATTGAAATATTTTTTCACTTTCTGGTAGACAACACAGTTCTTTGGTATAATAGTTAGATATTTCACATAAATTTTCAGTACTCTGCAAATAATAACCTTTATTTTAAATGTGACCTATCAACTTATTTTTATTTTTACCATACTTGTTCCTCACTACATGGAAATAGCGTAGATAGTGCTGAGCCAGATAGAAAGGGTCTGCCTAGAAAATCAGGATTTGAATTCCCCACTTTTACTAAGGCTTGACACCAAACAATGGCACAAATGAAAAATATGCAAATAGTTTAACCACCAAAAACATTTGCTAGTTTATTTCTGTAGGTCAAAATGCTATGTTTGATTGATTTATTTTTTTACAGCCTATCAATCCTTTGTGGAATAATTCTTCTTTTTTTTTATGACTAAATATTGCATTAACAATTTTGGCATGAGATAAAAATGATTTCTTCCAGATAGATGTTTTACTATTTAACCCATACCTGGGAAGAGAAGCGACTGATTCATATCTTTCTCAAGGGCATTGGCACATAAGTGAATATAATAAATTTAACTCTCTATTTTCTTATTCTTAAACACTACCCATTACACAACTCACACATCCATATTCAAAATGCCATGAAATTAGAAAGAAAACTATTTTGTTTCACATCATACCATTTTCAGAGGCAAATTGAAATCATTTAAAGGTTCTTGAAATTCATCAAAACAACAAGAAATGCTGTTTTTGATATTTTGATATGATGGATTCATTATTTACATGTGAACTATAGTCCTCATTTTTGTTATTATCACCTATTTCAGCCTTCATTAGATGTTTGTCGATCAGAGTAACCACCGAGGAAATTTAATTATTTAAACTGAACCCTTTATTTAATTTATGAGGGTAGATTGTTCTCATTCCACTGACCATGTCTATGGATATCTCTCCCAGTTCTTATTTAGTACTGCTTGGTTATTGCTGACACCATTTCCACTAAAAGCACAATGGTAAAAACATTGTGATATTAACAACAAAGATGCTAATGCTGTTCATCTAGACATAAATTAATAGTTTAAACTGAGGCTACAATGTCAATGCACTGTTGGATAGTACATACTTTTAATTCGGCTCCATCCTGGGAAAAGAGCATTTAAAGAACTACACTAAAGAATTACCACATCATAAATGTAGCAACTGCTATACCCTATTTGGCTTAGTCATGAGGAATGGTTACACCCTCAATGAGGTTCCTTGTTTTGAGCATCTTTTTGGGATTTCAGTTCAACCAAAATATCAAGTGGAACTCGTATATAAAATCCATCACTAAAAACATTAGAAAAATGGCCAGCTCTTTAAATCGTTCCAGAAAGTACCTGACTCTACTACCAATGTTGTATATTTAGATTTAGATCAGACCGAAAATGGAGTGTTGCTGCTATATCTGGGTTGGACCTGCCTTGACAGAGTTCTAAAGAATTTATGTGGCCTTTTAGGTGATGAATTACATTCCACCCTACAACCCCTCACTTATAGATGGAATGTCACAAGCCTCTAGTTGCTCTGCTGCTATTTCTATAGAAAATGTTTTCACAAACATCATTTCTTAGTTCTACCAGTTCAGACCTTTAAGGCTATGATCTGCCATGTCATCTACACAAGAACAGATTGATGGTTAAGAGAGACAGAGGAAAGCAACGCACAACATACTTGGTGAACATGAGTGAATTGATGGCAGAGCAAGGTTTGAGAGTGATAACAAAAAGTCAAAAGTTATTAAGAGCTATAAAGGATCAGAAATTTTAAAAAGCTGTGATCACCAACATTCTGAAGGGACACAGCACATAGAAGAAGTCATTGTTTTGGGGGCAATATTGCAAGCAAGGAAGGCCACAGTGGCTGGACTAGACACTACCCTCATTCACTTAACAAAATAAGTTCAACCATTTCATTCTTTTTTACAGAGACTATCATAAGAACATTCCTAATTTTGCTAATGCTCCTTGAACATTTCCTATAATAAAAATTTCTATCTTTTTGTTTACTGATTTGTTTAATTTCTCTGACCAACTCAGGACAAGTAAAATTTTGTCAGTACACTACATCTCTCAACCTTAAAACCTACTAAAAACAACAAAAATACCACTGTTTTTCTTTTAGTCTCAATGTTCAAGATATATCATTGTTCATATTATAGTCATATGGTGTCGGTAATATATACTTGAATTCCTGACCAAGGAAAATAATTATTGTTTGAATTTCAGTGTATGTCTATAGTGAATTTATTTGAAGTATATTTCTATATTAAAGCACTGTTAATAAATATTAATTAAATGTATTCAAACAGTAATTCTCAACCACTAAAAAAAACTTTTTCATCTGATATACAATACACAGACTGAATACACAGAACTTTTTAAAACAAATTTCAGAAAAAATAAATTCTAAAATTTAATTCTTAAATTCCATTTTTAAATGCTAATGTTTCTTCGGTGAGTTTCCTTCATTTGTATGTCTGTGAATGATTTTCATAGACTTTTGTAAATGAACTGATGTAATTATAGCAGTTCTGAATTACTATGAATAGGCTAAAATAAATTTTTCTGTGAGGGGACCAAAATGTACTTTTTACTCTTTTGGCATATTTTTTGCAGTTAATATTTTGTATAAATTCCTGACAAGAGCATAGATAGCATTTAGCTTTTATAATTTCTATTTTCTCCATTCTTTTATAGGTTACACATTATACAGACATTTTGTTTTTCATTTACTGCCTATAATTTACTGCCTATAATTTACTGCCTATAATTACTTTTATTATTTGCTGTTTCACTGTATATGTAATCATTAAAATGAATAAGCATTTTCATGTGATAATAAACCCTGCCTCAAAAGTAATATGTTAGCAGTTTAGTTTTAAATAGATGTGTTTCCATATGGCTGTATGGAGTGATATGAATATAATTCAATAGATATAAACAGAATCAGATCAATATAAACAATCAGAGACTCAGAATTTTTTATTGACTGATTTGTTTTTTTATGGTTTATCAACCTTATGCAGGTTATTTAAAACCAGAAAATATTTTTAGATTGTAAGAATTTTTGGGAAATAATAATGATTTCCTTATACAAATCCTTCTATTTAACCTATAGCTGGGGGGGAGAGAAGAAATGGATTCATGCCTTTCCTAAGGTTATTTACATGTAATTGGATATAATGAATCCAACTGGAATTGGAACTTGGCTCTCTGATTTCTAATTCCAAGCCATTATCCATTAAACCACTCGCACATCGAAGCTTACAACAGCTGGTATTCCCTAGCAGTCATAGAATTGAATATATAACCAAATTCTTTAAGAATTAACCTGATCTTTGTCTTTATTTGCATAGCAGTCGTACTCCACCAGGAACTTTGATTCTCGACCTTGTAAAAATATTATTTTCATAAAAATATTGAAAAATGACCAAATGTCTCTTCAGTGTACACAAACATAGAAAATTATTGAAGCAAACTTTCTTTGACTGGCCTACTAACCAATCTACAGCCATGTTAAAACCTCCACCCACCAATACACTGTCTTTCTTTGGCAATATGATCACTGCAATGTATGTGTCATAGTGGGCTCCTGAGACCCCACTGGGTCACAAAGGTCCTTTTATACAAACTTTTATGTCTAGGAATAATATGTACACAAATTGCTAGCAGACACTGTCTAGCCAAAACAATTCTGCCACAGAGAAAATGGACCAATGAAGAAACTTAGTATTAGAATATGGAACATTAAGGACCTTAATCAGACAAGACAGACTTATCAACCTTCTGACCGAGTTAGGTTGGGGTGTGGGGAATTCATTCTGGGTCTTCCCCTAAAGATGAGAAAGAATTCTTCAATTACAAAGTCAGCTGCTATTATATACAGGGAATCAAGAAAACAAGAAGGTCTTGAAAGCAATCAATTTTGATCAGAAAAATGCACGGACATACACTTAAACTTATAAAACACATATTCGTGTATGTATATGATTGTAAGTATTTACACATACACACAAATTAGCACATTAACATTTTGTTAAGGGATTTAATCAAAACACGATAATAGCAACATTAAAACTGAAGAAGGAATATACAAAATAGATTGCAAAAAAAAAATGTCTGATGAAATGATGAGGTGACATCTACGAATTTATATAAAAAATTACATGAACAAAAGAGATATTTTATAAAGCACAATAAACATTAATTATTTACTGTAATAAATTGCACCATAATTTTGACTTAAAGAATAAAACCTTGTTTCATTTTCTTTGCATAATAAAATGTGACCCACCCAAACAAGTTGTCAATATCTTTCATAAGGTTAGATATTATAACCTTAATCTTGTACAAATATAATTATAGCCTGAAAATTTTACCAACAATAGCCTGAATGTAAATAATTGGTTTTTAATTTTCTTCTTCTTCTATGTGTAATGTACCTTCAGGACATATGCAATCATGGTTCTCCACAACTTCCTGTCTCTTGTGGCTCTTAGCAATGTTTGTCTTTTTACTATCTCTCCTAATCTCAATTCTGCTCAACCTATTACACAAGTTCAATTGGTAGATTATTCACTGTTTTCCTCTATCCCAATATGTCCTGTTAGTACTAAATTTTCCAAGACCTCTTTCCTCATTATGCATCCTGAAAATTTCAGTTGCCTCTTTCTGATTTTAAGTGTAATTGTTTTTGTTTCTATTTTTTATTGTTGTTCAGTCCTTGGTATTCTCAGCTTCCTTCTGTAGATCCACATTTCTTTTGTCTCAATTTGAAAACATTTCTTACATTATGAAATAAACTAATAGTGTATATAAGTATTATAAAATTACTAAAATATACCAATAGTTTTTTTTATATCATGCCTAACTTATATGTCCCATCCATGGTATTCTCAACATCCTTCTGTAGAAACACATTTTTGTTACTTCAAGTCTCTTCTTTATCTTTGAGGAGATTTCCAGCATTCACTACCATATAAGAGGACTGATATTATATAACACTTCAGTACTCTTTTCTTTGGTTCTAATGAAATTTTTCTTTATCTTAATACTTTGCTTAGCTTTTGGAAAGCATCGTTCGCTATCCTAATGTGCCTTCACATTTTGGGGTCACACCCTCCATCATCTCTTAAAACACTTCCCAGATATTTAAATATTTGTACTTGTTTCATTTTGGTATCTCCAATTTGTAATTTGCATTTGGGGCTGTTTCTTTTGCTAACAACCATGTATTTTATCTTTTTTGAATTGAGGTTTAGTCCTTTCTTCTTGCTTTTCCTTCTCTGCCTTTTGTAGTTCTTTAATTTCCTTTCTGTGTCTGTTATCAACACTGTGTCATCTGTAAATTTTATGTTGTTATAGACTGTGGCTGCCGATAAAAACATATATATATATATATACACACACACACAACATACATACACAGAACTACTCACAGAACTTCTATGTGTGTGTATGCACAAACATACTCCTAAAAATACATGCTTTCACACACACATATATATATATATATGTATGTATACAGAAATATTCATTGCAACGAGTGTATGTACATATGCATATTCACATTAATGCATTAAAACATAAACCCATATATTGATATAACATACTCCTTGATAGTGTCCAAAATTATGGTAAATGTACAGTAGAGAGAGAGAGAGAGTACTATCATTCTTTGAAAATAATATTATCATTTGGAAAAAAAACAAAATCAGAAAGAAATAAAGGTCAGCAGCATCTTTGTCTCCAAGACAACGGAAAGATACATTAGCAGAAAACATAGAATAAAATTGAAGATGATTCTTTCTTTAGAAGATCATGAACTTGTATTGTTGATCCTAATGAAGTCTGAGTTCTACCAACAGAATTTGTAACTGCCTGGGACATTTTTATGATTGGCATGATAAATAATGAACTCTGCAAAATTGTCTGAAGAATTCTTTGGTCCCAGCGGCTCATGAAAAAAATGGTTTCAATTGGGTAGAAAAAAAAAAAATAATAATAATAATGATAACTAAAAATGGATAAAAGAATAATTTCTTCAGATTGCTCAAACGGAATAAAATCCAAAATTCTCCTTTACTCAAACTATAAAAAAAAATTAAAAATTGGAAATTGCATGTTAAGTTTGTGTCTAAATTCTAGGATAAGTTATTATTTACATTCAGACTGTTGTCCTCATCTTTGTTGTTGTTATCACAATGCTTCAGCCATTGTTCCCTCCTGCCTTCATTGGGTGCATGTTGATTTGGGTAAACCCCATGTTAAGTACTTATGTAATTGGTATGATCTTGAAAAATTGATTTAAGTATTTAATTCCTTCTTTCTCTTAACTTTGTGGATCAAGTGGCTGTATTAAATTTAGCTTCTCATCCACAACACTGATGCAGTATTGACCATTTATTTGAAAATATAATTAATATAAATTATAATATAAAGTGACCGTTTATTTGAATGTGTTATAATTAACTTTTATCACTCTGTATGTGACTTCATTTTATCCTGCCAATGAACGTGACTCTGATCCCTGAATTTGAATTTTATAGTTCTATTGTCTGGCAACAGAAAACAACTTTAAATGAAATTATCAATAAGGATATAGCAACTGAGAGGCCTTAAAAAGGAATGCAGTGGAAAGTGAAGTAATATCAATAATGCAGAATGTTAAAGGTTAATATAAAGTAACCTCACCTATTATGCAGATTATTCTCTATAAATGGATATACTCATTTTTTTAGCTATAATGCATCAAAATCTTTTCTTTGAATGGAACCATTTACCTGCTGACTTTGGCTATAGATAATTCCTCTCATCTTCTGCTGCATAACAGATGTAGACAAGAATTTCCTTTTTGAGACTAACGCCCAGGTTAGTTTTGCAAGCCTTGGAGAACACCTGTGTTCATGGGAAAGGAACTGGAGGAGAATCTGTTAAGGATGACCTTCATTACACGGTATGACAGGAATGATCGTATTAAGTCAAATAATCAATTTGAAATTTATCTCTTGAATTAACCATATCAGTTTTGACATGAACTCTGGTACACTATTGTTTGTAAGAGTTTAATTTTTGAATTAAGGCTATTTATGATGGTAATGGTTTGGAAAAGTATTAACAATCGCTTGCATTTGAAATTGTTTTTGACTCTCTCCTAAAAACTATTGTCTGTAATCATCTACATTTTAATGAACTAATTTATGTTCGTGGGTATAATTGTTACTGTATCACAACAAAAGCAGTATATCATAGCTAGATTTTCATTAGGGCCATCATGTTAAAATGCTTTAACTTTAAGAATAAAGCAATTTCCAGTCTAATTTTCAACTTTATAATAATAGTGTGAGGTGTGCATTCACTTTCATCCGATATTGATACTCCCATTTTTAAAATTGTGTGTCTTTGTTGCAAAGGCTTCAAAAAAACATTGATATTAAAAAAAAATGAAATGAAGATTACTGATTGATGCTTAAAATAATGATGCCATTAATTTGTGAAAAAAGAATATAATTTGTTACATATTTTTATGTAAAAATAAGTTTTAAAAACTAAACATATTATTTCTGCAAAGATTATTAATCGTTTTATTTCTCTATCTTCCATTTTCAACATTTCTACATTTTTGGTAAAAAAAAAAAAACAATTTTTAAAAATTATTAACATGTATGTCCAAAACTCTTAACTCAAGATGGCTGCCAATTATAGATAAATAGTTTGGATAATTGCAGAGTAGTCTCCCCTTACTTATTTGCAAATCATTATCATTTAAATTCTGTGTACTGTCAGCAAACTGCCTGCATATGGATAGAAAATGAATTCAGCAGATATACAAAATTAGAAAGAGGTGTAAGATAAGGATGTGTCTTCTCACCTCTACAGTAAGGTGATTCTGAGTGAATTAGAAGTTCTATCAACATTCATTATTGGTGGTCAGAATCTTAACAACATAAGGTATGCAGATGACACAGTGTTGATAGCAGACACAGAAAGAAAGCTACAGAACCTCTTATAGGTGGTAGTGAAGTAAAGTGGGAAGAAAGGATTATACATCAACTGCAAGAAGACAGAATGCATGGTTGTTAGAAAAAGGGTGAACTCCAAGTGCAAATTCCAAATCAGTGACACTAAAATCAAATAAGCGCAGAAATTTAAATTTAACACTAAAATCCAAAGGCATATTGGGATAGACAAGAAAGCATTCCAAATGCTAAGCAGAGTACTAAAAAACCAGAACATTTCTCTAGAAACAAGGAAAAGAGTACTAAACTGCTATGTGATATCTGTCCTCCTGTATGTCAGTGAGTGCTGGATGATCTGAAAGATGAATAGGAGACTTGAAGCAACAGAAATATGGTTCTACAGAAGGATGCTGAGGATACAGTGGACTGAACATGTTATCAATAATGAAATTTTGGAGAAACTGGAAACAAAGAGGAAACTAATACCTAATATCAGGAAGAGACAGTTGAGGTTTCTGGGTCATATAATGAGGAAGTGGGGTTTGGAAAATCTGATACTCATGGAACAGTTAGAGGAAAATAACATATAGCATACTTAGTGTTATAAAATAAAATAAGACATATCTTGGCTGATTTACAGGCAAATACTCAAAAGCGAGAACCGGATGTGAACGGGACAAAGCCCCGTCACAAAATGACCATTAACTTTCTTTACAAATGTTCCTGACACACGTCTTCCGGTCGAAAAATAAAATAATATTTAAAGTGCTCTATTTTTCGTCCAATAAAAATGCTTCCCTCCTAATTATACTCGCTTCATTTCTCGAGCATGTTAAGCCATAAAAATTGCTATAAAAGTGGTCACATGGAAGTTCAACAGTCAGTCAACAGGTGGTCACAAAGGAGACCAGTCACGTTCAGCAGCTGTCAGCAGGAGAGCGTCAACCACCGTCAGCATGTGTGAACTACTATGAGAGATCGACCAGCCGGCTTATGAACTTTACCACAAGGTAGCTGTCCCAAACCCACTCGTTCCTGTTGAAATAAACCACGTAAATCTATTTCTACTGTTGTCGTATTTCTTTCTTGCAACCATACACTTCTCTATAACATTAGTAAGCTTGAGTAAATGGATGGCGGAAGTGGGCTTAAGAGAAATAACAGAAAGACAAAGTTTATTAAGAGCTACAAGAGACAGGAAGTTGTGGACAACCATGATCGCCTACAACCTGAGGAGCTACGACACATAAAGAGTATATCAAGTGACTCAAAACTGAACTTAACAACTACATTCAGTGGCTTTTAATCAAGTTATGAAAAAAAAAACTACTAATATGATCATCAATATCAATTGTAAAAAGCATGTATAACAATTTTGTGGGTGATGAATTATTTTCCACCCTATAATTTCTTTCCCAAAGATAAGACATTGCTCACCTATTGCTACTTTATCACTTTTTCATGGCAAATTTTTTGACAAGCTACATTCTTTCATTCCACCAGTTCAGATCTACACAGCTAGGACCCACCATGTCATGTACACAAGGTTGACTCACCCTTATTTCCTTCATATTCCATTGATAAGGAGTAAATTCCATTCAGGCAGCTTCTTCTCCAGAACTGTTATTTTGTAGAACAGTCTCCCTAGAGGATACTTTCATAATCACTACAATCTTAATCTTCAACAGGTGCCCCATATTTTCGTTCTCATGCCACATCAGGGCGATGCTTAGAAAATCATCACTAATATCTTACTCTTTTCAAGTCTAAGGTTAGTTGTTTTCTTTCCTACATATCCTCATAGCACTTTTTGCTTCATCCTTTTACATCCTTACAGAAACCTCATTCAGTAATCTTCTGTGTTTAATAGCTCGTGGAGATTTTTTTTTTTTTTTAATGTGGGGGGTGAACAATAGAATTTAAAAAAGAAATATCTATAATCTGTAAGGGAAGTAACTGCAAGATTAGAAAGCTTCTTCATCAGAAATAGAATCAGCCTTTCTTCTACCAGATAAAAAAATTAATAAAAGTCTCACTGACCTGCATCTAATAAATAGTATAAAAATAGGACAATAATTTAATAATGTTTGTGGTGATGTTATCTTACAAGTAATAATCACTATAGTTGTGTCATAACAGTAATAATAAAGAAAATTATCTTAACGGTTTGTTTGAGCTCTTTTCATTTTGTGTTCAGTTGATTGGTATCATTATTGTCTGTTTTTGTTGGCCATCTTCAAAAGTTTTGGCAGCCAAAGGATTAATTTAAGAAAGTTTGTAAACATGTTAAGAGTATTATCTATTACCATAGTCACTCTAACAATACACATTACCTGGCAGGTGCTAAATGAAGATGATTCCTGCTGTCTTCTTTCTTAATGGCCTCTTACCTAAGGCACCTAACAAAGGGATTCTGACTATTGTCACTGTATTATTTCTTATCAGAAGAATAATGGACATAATTATTTACCAAGACTAATATAAAGGAACATTTGGAGAAATGATAAAGGCTTATGTTGACATCAGATGCTGACTGTAAAGTACAGAGAAAAGATAAAGATACTGGACATTGGAAGACTGATTGTTTAAACACAAGAAAGATGATGTGGCACTGTCAAGTTTATAATCCTTATGTGGAAGAATAAAAGTGTTTAAGAGTTTAATAAAAGTAGAGTATGGTTAATCAAGAAAACCAAATTAGACAGTGGACCTAATTCAGTGTGGAATAATAAAAATTCTTTATCTTGGAATTTCAGGCAACATGTCCGTGTTGAAATACATTAGAAGACTGTTTCTAACGTTTTTAAGTTCATTTCATGACAAGATCGTGCTCAGGTGACATTTACAAGCCCATTTACTTGATACTTGGGAATATACTCTTCTCATTCTTATATCTTGAACTCCTGATGACATTCTTAGAGAATTTCAAAACTTGTAACTATTAATTCTTATTTAAATTCTTGCTCAAGTTAATGATTTGCCTATCAAATGAGTTTGCATATATATCTGCACTTTTCCAACCTGGGAATTGAACTCATGACTTTCAGCGAACCTTATGGTACTTACTGTGTCCACACAGTTTAGATCTACAAATTGATACACCAAGTTCAAATTACATTGAACATAGTTTGTGTTCTTCTATTAATATATTTAGGAAAGGCATGAATCCACCTTTTCCATTATGTTAGGTCAGGGCTTATTCCTTGTTGCTGGTACCATGTAACCTACTACAGTGTGTGACTTGTTATGTAGGGCAGAAAAGAGCACTTGCAAAAAAAAACTCATTTCCTCAAGAAATGCCATGTTCTACCTATCATAGTACCCTGAACATTTAAGTCACACGGTAATCTCAAGTTTGGGGCTACTTTGCAGTGATTTTGCTGCCTCTATAGCACTCAGTTATATCTGACTTTTCAAGTTATCCCCCTTTTAATCTCTTACCTCTTTTTGGCAAAGTATTAGAAGCTCTAATCAATGTTGAATTGATTAAGTATCATACTTCACACGATATCCTTTTGTATAAACAATATGGCTTCTGTTTCTCCAGGTCTACTTTCAATGTGTTAACAGCCATCATTGAATTTGTCTATCATGCTTTAGATAAGAACAACAAAACTTGGGTTATGGCCCTAGATATCACAAAGACATTTGACAGGATTTAGCATGCTGGTCTTCTCCACAAGCTCTAGGGCTATGATGTCTCTGGATGAATATTTGGCCTAATCCAATAATTTCTAACAAATTGTGTAATGAAGGTCATGTTGAATGGACACACTTTTAGTTCATTTTGCATTAATGCAACAGTCCCCATGGATTATAACCTTTCTTTAACTGTTTCTGATCTTTATCAACAACCTTCTCGATGTCACCAATTCCCAACTCGGTATCTACGCTGATGACACAACTATTTAAACCTGTCTTAGAACAAGTCGGGTGGATCTGATCAAGTAAAACTAGCAACTGCTCTCGAAAAGGACCTCCAATCTGTGGTTAATTGGAGAAATTTTAATGCCTCCAAAACAAAACTGCTTTTATTTAATCATCATAGTGAACCTTTTGTACCTGCCGTGGCTGATGCTAAACTCCAAGAAAGCAACTCTTACTGTCTTCTTGGACTCACATTTTTCACTGATATGAAGTGGAGTGGTTATTTTGAATCAATTGCTACATATGCTAGAAAAGTTGGTTCACCGTGTTGTGTCAGACAATTTTTCTTGTCAGAATCCATCTTGCATCTTTATAAATCTACCATTTGTCTGTACATTGAATACTGTTGCAATATCTGGTCTGGTGCTCCTTTTTTATATCTCGAGATACTTGACAAAATTCAAAGAAGGATCTGTAATATAATCGACCCTGACCTGGAATTTCAACTTCAGTTTCTTCCCCATTGACACTGACATGGCTTCCCTCTGTCTTTTCTACAAATATTTTCATGGCATTTTTCTGATGAGCTGTTCACCTTAGTGCCTCAACAACATGAATTTAAGCGTAGTACTAGACTGGCAATTAGGTCTCATCGTTTTACTGTTGAATTTATAAGATGCAACTGTGAGTTCTATTCTAATAGTTTCTTTTCTCGCACTTCTCACCTGTAGAACCCTCTTCTGACTTCTTGCTTCACTGCCACTTACAATTTTCAAAAATTAAATGCAATATCAATAACCATTTTCTTTCTTCCTGAATTCTGTTCCTTTATTATCCTCACTAAAGTCTTCTCAATCTCTTTCATTCCTTATACCCACCCCCCCGTGTCCTAGTGGTATTAACATTTTGAGTGGGGTAAAATGATTAAAAAAAAATAACTAAATGACTAATCTAATGTTAAGTATGAGTGACAATTGTTAAAGGAGTATCATACTAAGTAACTTAAACAATCTGTGTTGGAACACAGCACTGGATTTACTGCAGGAGATTCACTAAATTTGAAATCAGTTCCAACATCATTTTTTCTAGTTGCAGAAAAAAATGTTTTTGTTTTTTTTTGTTACCCAGTGTAATATATTGATTGCACTGAAGAATTTAGACCTCATCCAATAGGTCTCACTAACTCTTATTTAAATTCTATAAACAAAATAAATTCTTTAATAATCATAATCTCATAATATTTGTTTATATTAAAAGGTTTATATAATCTTTGTTTCAGTTGAATCCCAGCTGTTAATCTGAATTTCATACATAAAATACTTTATATCTCCTCATAGATTTTCTAAAAGAACAAAAAATTATACTCCAATCATTGAATTCTTTGCAAACTTGGACCTTTGTTCCTGCAAAAAGATGAAATATCAAAAGGATGGTTTTTTTCCTTGACACTGCTATTATTTTAACTATCTTCACTCCTTGGCAAGGTTTGTTGTTTTAAAAAGTCATGATTAAAATTGTAACAAAAACTAAATATAGGATGAAAGTAAGTTTATATATTTTCTTTGTTCTTGCCAAGGATTGAAGGTAGTTAAAATAATAGTGGTTTCAACAGGAAAGCCATCCTTTTGACTTACATTTTTTTGCAAGCACAAAGGTCCAAGTTTGCTGAATTATCAATGCTAAATTAATACCTAAACACTCCTGTTTGGTACAATAGTCCATTGCTTGAAATGAAACATGTATGGTTATAAATTAATAAATTTTGATAACAAATAAAAAGAATGTTTAACAAAAAAAACAATTACATATACATTTTATAATTACAGTTTTTTTCCCTAAATATTCCTTGCCAAATTATGGTCTCATGTTATTGGGCAGGTGAAGCAGTTGATCTGCCATCGACCAATTTCTTGAAAAAAAGTAAAAGAAATCAAAAAATAGTATAAATACTTATTTTAAAAAAATAGGGAAAAACAATAGGATCAAACACAGTGTATTATATTCTACAGTAGTATAGTACTTAGTGTGGGTGTAACTTACTGTCATAGTTCAAAAACAAAGTGTAGGAAAGGGTCAAGTCAAATCATATTCAATCCTATGATTTGTCTGGTCATTAAATAATTATGCTGGATAATTTGTAGCTTTTCTTGAGCCAATGAGGTCACTTGGCAATATCATCTCTTCTCCAGTCAAATGCAACAGTTTCTAATTGGTTGTATGGAACAAGTGGGTTCATGCCTTTTCCAAGGGCATTAATTTGAAGTAAACCAGAGTTTGAACTCCAATCGCAATGAAAACAAAAAGGACACTCAGATTTAACATCAGAATGAGATAGTTGACATTTCTAGCACACATAATGAGGAAAGAGATCTTAGAAAATTTTATACTCACAAGATAGATTGAAAACAAGTGGGTCAGAGGAAAAAATCAATGCATAACCTACCTAACGAGCTTGTGTAAATGGATAGCAGAACAGGGCTTAGGAGAGATAACAAAAAGACAAAATTTATTAAGATCTACAAAGGACAGGAAATTGTGGAGAGCCATGAACGCCAACGTCCTGAAGGGACACGACACATAGAAGAAGAACTGTTAGGCTCAATCAATGTGTTTATGCACTGAAGGGTAAAAAATTATTGTCAATGTACTTATTACCCTCACCCATCAAATATTATCAAGCATACAACTGAAATTTAAACAAGTACACTATTTCTCAAAATTTGATTTACTCTGGTACATGGCCACAAAATTGGGAGATCATACTTCACTGAACTTTCACATAACGGGAAAAGATCTACCTTGAAAATTCCTAGCTTTTGATGGTCCGCTAAGCTGACAACTGACGTTTTCCATTGATTCAAATCTATGTAAATAATTCTGATCCAGACAAAAGAAAATGTACATTATCAATTTAATGCACAGGATCACAAGTATGGAGTACCCAGTGAGGATTGAATTCACTCCCAACGATCTCCAAGTCCAGTCTCTTTATTTTCATCTGTAAGACGACCTTTGTCAATGTTCATACCTCAAAGAGTGGCCCAAGAGAAATTCATAGTTAACTTCGATAAAATGCTGTACCACATATTTAAGTTTAACTTTTATTGTTGTCATTTGATCATAAATGAATCTATCTGGACACAATTATTACTACTGAGTAGTGAGTTCGATCATCACTCGCTGTCCCATACTTTCGGCCTTGTGTCACATCTAAGCTTTGCTTAGAAAATTGCCAGAAATGATTCTATATCTCTACACATTTGCATTTATTTCGACTGTAGCACAGTGAAATAAAGTTTTAAAAGATAATTATGAAAACAATTATAATTTTTTAAAATTTTCATTAAGCTATTACGGAAAACGTAAAAAATAACAAAAAAAAAACGGAAGCTTTGGTTGTCGCGTTTTTTATTTATTTATTGTTATCTGCACCAATCAGTGGTAAAGATTTAGTTTGAATTCTTAATTCTCACGAAGAACCGTGTTGATGATTATGATGACTGATAATAATGACGATGATAATGAAAGAAAATTTCCTGTGATGATGATTAAATCATTATCATCATGTCAAAATAGCGCAACAATTTTGAAATTTTCTCCCTTTTTAAAGCAACGTTATTTTTATACGTCACTACTTCTTTCTTTTTTTTTAATATATAACTCTTTCTTTCTTTCTGTTTATTTCTTCTTTCTTTTTATCAAGTATCTCTTCTTCAGTATGAAGTGTAAGAGGGTTGTAGGGAGGAATGGTAAATAGGAGACGGGGATGGTGTGGCTAAAATAAAAACAGCTGTTTTGACGGTCCCACCCTAAAATCCCAGAGCAGCAGAAACAAGTTATTTGAAAATAAAGTTGTATGTGCGGTGCATGGTCCGTTGTGTCAGTTAATATTGAAGTTAATGATCCATTTCGTTCTCTTTGTACGTTCACAATTGAGTTCATTACATGTGTAAGAGTCGTCTGAATAAGATTGTGGCGATAATATCCGCTGCATTGAGGGTCTCTTTCATTTCTCCACTCTCTCGGCTTTTGTCTCTACGAATCTTTGATAAGGGGGGCTTTAGTCTGCCCGGTCTGGTCGTTAATATGTCCTTTTGTATTGATAATCATGGTGGCTTTGCAGAATCATAACATAGAGCAGTGATCTTCTCCTGTCGGTGCCCTTCTTAACTCCACCGCCAAACCGCCTCCACCTTAACTTACTTTTCTTTTCTTACTTCCTCTTTCTCCTCCTCCCCCTTCCTCTTTTTCTTTATTGCACCTTCCACCACTATCTGTTTCTCTTCCTCGTCTTCTTTCTCAACATAGTTTTTCTTCTTTTTCATCTTCTCCCTTCACTCCCTTCTCACTCTGTGTTTTTTTTTTTCCTCAGTGAGAGCGCCTTCTACATTTCGTTTACCGTTTATAAAAGTACTCTCCCTATTAGTACCCTTTTCATTCCTCTTCATTTTCTGAAAAGGTAGACACCCTATCTATCTATCTATCTATCTATCTATCTATCTATCTATCTATCTATCTATCTATCTATCTTCTCACTCCGTATTTCCATGTAGCGCCATCCTCATGAGAGTACATCAGTACAATCTTTCAATCTGTTCCTTTTTTTCTCTATCTTCTTTTTCACCCTTGCGTTTTACTTTTACTTCAGTGGCTATTTTTTTCTTCATTTCTCCTAACATTTTTTTACACATATCTTCAGTCCCCTCTTATATTTTCAGTTTTCATCGATGTCTTCAGTTAACTTTTAAAAACAAAATTTTTTCTTATTCTCCCACCCGCTTAAATTTAGTTTCACTTACTTGGAATTATCACTCAGAATAGGATCTTTCTCGGTTTCTTCCATTCACTGTTTTAAGATTTTTTTCTAAAATTTATGATCTCATCTAACACTCAGTTTCTCACGGTCTCTCTCTCTCTCTCTCTCTCTCTCTCTCTACGTTAAACTCTTACTCATTTTCCCCTTCCTCTTTTTCTTTTCGTTTTCCTTTCTCACTCTTTGTACTTCCCTCTGTATCTTAAATTAAATTCATTTTAACTGCTTTCTTCCTCGAACTGATTTCCTAAAAAGGGTATGCCTGCTTTAAAATCAGCTTTCATAATCCTGGTTTTTACCAGGGCTGGAACACTGGTGGAAAAATAAGCAAGAAGACCTAATTTAATTATTACTCTTTTTTTTAAATTCTTCTTAACTGTCACCTCCAAGAATACGAAGCTTTATTTTCAAATCACCATCATCTTTCCGTTTCTCCTCTTCCTCCTCCTCGAATCTTACTTTTTTCTTTCTTTCTTTCAAAAATTACCTTTTTTATTTACCCTCTTTCTTCAAACACTTACTTTCTCTTCTTTTATTTATCTTCTTTTTATCGCCCTCACTTACACTTTCTTAACGTTTTTCTTTTTTTGCATTCTTCCTTTTTATCTCTTCATCATTACCCTCTTCCCTTTTTTCTTTCTTCTTAGTAACTTCTTCATAACATTTTTTTCGCTTAATCCCCTCGCGTTTTCTTTCTTTTTCTTTTCGTTTTCTTTCTTTCGCCCCGTCTCTCTCTCTCTCTCCATTTTATTTACACAACCCTTCATGATCTGTTTTTTCTTCTTAAACTCTCAATACTTCTCTTCTTTATTCTATTGATCCAACAAATCTTTATTCTCCTCTTAGTCTTCTAGCCCTACGCATGTCATTTTTTTTATCTTTTCTCACTCTCTCACTCACTAGTACATACATAGACTACCCCTTCTCTCTCTCTCTCTCTCTTTCAAACATTTTATTCTCCCTAAGCCGATTCTCCCAAACACAGCTTTCTCCCCTATTACTATCACTCTCTCTCTCTCTCTCTCTCTCTCTCTCTCTAGTAATACTGTTCAACAAGCAACAACGTAAGAAACGATGCCACACTTTCTAAATTCCGGTCGAGCCTGTTCAAAACTTTCTTCAAAGAATCCATGACTCTTTGTTCGTCTTCTACTGAATGATTGGTCTCAGACTGTGTCCTCATTCGAACACCCCCATGCACCTTACTTCGACCACGGCGACCACCATCATCACCAGCGCCGCCACCGCCGTCATAACCATCCACCAATCTACCTCCGACCCTGCCTGAATCCTTGCTCAGAATTTTCACTTCCTGATTAAGCCAAGTCCTTAGAAGAAGAGACACTGAAAGGCAGCTGTTTCGCAGGATATGAAAATTGGAAACTATTTTGGGTTGGGGTCGGCAGGGACGTAGCTGGTAAGAAAGAAAAAAAGAGAAGAATAACGAATTTGTAGGGTGACAGAGTTGGTGGGGGTTGAAAGAGAGAGAAAGAAAGAGAGAGAGAGAGAGAAGTTGAGAGAAAAGTTAAAGAAATAGATGGTGGGGTTGGTGGAAGGGAAGGCGGAGAGGAGAAAGTGGATAGATATTGTTATATTATTCAATGACTAAATTTATGGTTTTGTTCATCTGACCAACCAGAACAGCTGGTGTCTTTCTGTTATGATCATTATTAGCTTTTGTAAGTATCATTTCTCTTCTTGACTGTACTTTACGCACCCACCAGCACCCCACGCACGCATGCGCACATATACACAACAAATGCAGGTATGGTCAGGTTTATGCGTACAGATATTATAAACATAAAAACGCTTGAATAAAGTGTGTTTATGTCAACGTAGGAATGTTTTGCCATTTACGAGATGATACCGAAAAGTTCAGGGAACATAAGACGCAACCCACCCTCAAAACCCCCCACCCCCAAAAAAGAAAGACGAAAAATGATAGAAAATGAAGATTTTTTTTATTTTCTAGTGGAGTGATTCCAAGAGATATGTCAAATTCCGATGGGACACGGAAAACACTGAGTAACCTTTGGATTGATCAGTTTTTGTTTTTAAATTTCCAGTACGTTTGGGTAGCGTCTTTCTTTCGTGTGGTCGTGTATATGTATAATGACATATGGGCTAGTATGGGCGGCAACCAGCGGACTCCACAATCAAGGGCCTTAGTTTTGGGCCCCTGAAAAAACTAAGAAAAAAAAAACTAAATAAAGAATAAAGATGTAAGAGTAAGAACAGATGAGATTTGTTTATTTTTAGATTTAACAGGGCTCTTTTGAACTAATTTGAAACAATATAGTAGTGTATTTGGGCCCCTCTAAAATGTTCCATACATCAAAAAAAAGGCAAGCATAATCTAAAATTAAAAATCAGTTTTTTATAGATACGGAGTGGAGGCGAACATACGTAATAAAGGGACTCTCCAAATTCTATTCGCCCAGGGGTCTTTTAAGGCCTGTGAATGAAAATATTTATATCCATAAATGTGTGTTTGAGGCAGGCGCTGAAAAAAATTGGCTCGACTCACCTAGCCAAAAATAAATATTCTGATTAGAAGAAGAGTTGTCAACTCTGTCAAGTTACAATAAAGGACGTAAATAAATAAAAAATATCTATATAAATAATAATTTTTAATTTATTTCCTGCAATATAACTGAAAAAGGCATTGTTTATTTAATCTTCCAGATCTCAACAAAAGACAAAAAGGAAAAAAATTGAAAAAGATAAAAATTATGTACAGAATATTTAGACGTTTCGGCCTTTATATGCTCCGGCCTTCTTCAAGTGATATACGTTGGAATTTCGAAACGAACCCTCATGAATATGACAATAAAGATGAAGACAACAGTCCGAATGATATATAAAAACAGTGTAGTTACAATACCTCATCTCAGAAATACATACAGATCTTAAAATAGTTAGATTTTGGCATCAAATAACCAACAAAGGTGTTAATGCGTAGCTAAGCAAAAACAACCAAACAAAATCATCTAGCCCGAATGGAATGCATTAAATGACATTTTGAATGTCTTTCTATGTCACCTTTAACGTCCGTAAGGCTTTATGCCACATCTAAGCTACGCTTAAAAATACTTTTTCCTTGCTCCTAACGAGTGTGCTGCTTGATTCTGCTTAGCGGCAGAATACAGTGGACACTTATTTTTCTGTAGGATGGACGGGTCCTACTAACATATTTTAATTTGAATGTTTTGTTGTATTTTATTTTCCTTATTGGATCCATCCCCTAGCCCCGCATGAGAATGAATGAGTAAAAAATTGCAATGGATGAATGGGTCACGAATCAGATTAGCTAGGTATAGGATATTCAGTGTCGACCAGCCTTTTCCCCACTTCCATTTTGGCCTTGTATCACATGAAATGTAATATTTCAGAATAAACACTTTTAACGTCCGTCACACGTGGCAAAAAACGTCGGCTCATCAACGAATCACTCGTGTTAGCCAACGACGGAGGGAAATGATGCTTCCCTAATCTTTCAAGTGCGAAGGACGTTTAAAAAAAACAACATTCGAAATTATGGTTTATGCCTGGGTTTGAACATTGACCACTGGTAACGGTGAAGAATACGCGATTACCTCAGTCATCAGGCAGAAATCAAATGAAGAATTTCTGACTACCTGTCGACCAGCTTGGCTGTACGTGGTGAAATGAATATTAGACACGAGACTCAGGATTGGTCGGTGGTGGGAGACGGTGGCTCCCCGGGCATTACCTCTCATTCGAGAATGGAGTCAGGGTCATGACCTTGTGCCAGAGACTCCCCCGAAAGGGAAAATGCCTAGGGGTCTAAAATACTTTTTGTGCGGCTTTAATACTTGACTTTGTGCCACGTTCTGTGCGAGTGGATAGATAGCTGCATGGAAAACTAAAAACTAAAGCAAACGATTCAGCATCTGCAACGGTTGAAATATATATATATATATATATATATATATTAAAGGTACCATTATAATAATTTATTTCACCAGAGCCCGCCCTTTTAAAGGACGCCGGGTGATCAGATAGCACTTCCAAAAACGAAAATTTTTTTTTTTTTTTTTTTTCATTTCATTTTTGGAAGTGCTATCTGATGGTCCGGCGTCCTTTAAAAGGGCTCTGGTGAAATAAATTATTATAACGGTACCTTAAAGTGGTCTGTTTTTTTTAAAATATTAGTTCTGGATTTACATTGAGTTCTCAGGATTTCATCCTCCTTGGGATTACCCATACGGATTACCAAGTTCTTCATAACTTATATATATATATATATATATATATATATATATATATATATAAATGTGTGTGTGCGTGATACAAAATATAGTTTATGATATACTGTATAATGAGTAGAATATCAGGACAGAGCGTGTAAATATAAAAATGGCCTGAAGGTTGCGTTCAAGCATGTTGTCGTCATTGTGTGTTAACCTCAATGTCCACACACACGCATATATATATATATATATATATATATATATATATATATATATATATATCAAAGGTTGATTTTATAATCGAAGTTTAGGTGTGGCACAATGAGGATCGAACTAACTACTCACTACGTAATTATTCTAGCGAGACAAGCTTGCTGACCATTACACTACGTCGAGGTGTTCCTACTTTTATATATATATGTGGGAGGGGGGTGCATACACGCAAAAACACTCTAAAACTCAGGGTCATTCTCAAAAACCATGTTAAAGCGAACTTTAAATCTTATTATTACTTACATAAGTTGTTCCATGATTTTGATTGGTTCTAAATTAAATAAATATTGGAGAGTACTGTTTGTGTTTATTGTTTTAGCAGGAATTTATGTTATGCAGTGTATATTTTAACCGTCCTTGAGATTTCCGCCAATCTAGCTTAAGAGGGGAAATGATGTTGGGACCAGTATTTTTAGCCGTAATTTTAGTTCATTTTAAAACTAATTCTTACGTTTCAATTGTTTACATCAATGAGAAACAACGACAAGATCCTGTCAAATTTAAAGTATGGAAGCTGTGTAAGTAATTTACACAACCTATTTATAAAAAAAAAAATCAAATTTATCATTAATAAAAAATACACTCCAGATAATCTACTTGCTACTAGACTAGACCAGTATAAAAACGATCAGCGACTAAATCACAACTTATGCATATCTGTTCGTCAAAACGTCAGCTTTTCCGATATGTTCTTTAGAGAGGCCATTTTTGCTATGTAAGAATACATTTGAAGACTTGATTTTTCTGTGTTCACTGAATATATGATAAAATCCAAAGAAGCATCTGCAATATTATTGGTCCTGACCTAGCATCTCGGTTTTACTGCACCTTTTCTATAATCAGTTTCATGGTAATTCTGCTGATGAACCTTCTTCATTGGTACCTAGACTTTATGAATTTCAGCGCAGTACTATATTGGTGTCAAGGTCTCATTTCACAGTTGAATATGTTTAGATGTAACCGTAATTTCTATGCTAACAGTTTCTTCTATCGCGCTTTTCACTTTTGAATCTCACTTCCGGTTTCTTTCTTCTTAGACAACTTTGATCTTCAAAAACTTAAATGCAATGTCAATCGTCTTCTTAATTCCTGTTCTTTTATTGTTATCTCCCTTTAATAGTATATTTTTTCTCATATTTTCTAACACTCAGTAGCTCCTTCCGTCTTAGTGGCTTTATTGCCTTCCTTGTTTAAAAAATATACATTTAATACACATTTTTTAAACAATTTAATCAGTTGTATAATGTCAATAGGAGTCTGAATAATTTTGAAATTTGTCGTAACATGACTGCGCTACACGACACACGTATTTTCTTTTGTCAAAAGAACTTTACTGGAATATATTCAATTATCTGTATTTTAAACAATCTGTGCATATCTGCTAACGATAGTTTTGCTAAATGCTTGATTTGTATTCATATATTTTCTCTTGTGTTATGTTCTTGCATAAAAAATCTTGTTCGTGTTGGAAAATATTAAATACTAGCTTAAAAGTTGACCTAGCGAGCGGCATTTAAGTTAGCTCCTGTAGAGGGATCTTGATTAGGCCTTCCTCATAATAGGTAGAGAGGAATATATGCGATAGGCAACAATAAACTACAGAAGAACTTGATCGCCGCATTTAAGTATTGCATTAATATTTAAGCTTACCGTTTAAAGGTTCATAATTCTTCTGCTGCCACTTAAATTAAAGTCAAATTGATGTATGTAGGTCCTTACTTTCTGTTCAAACAATTATTTTTATTTCATGAGTGACTTTCGCTGGATTTCGCAATTAATTTCGATCATTCCCAAATTTATTTCCAAGTTATAAAAATTGATATCATACTCCAATAAAAAATTGTCGTAAAATATCACGTAAAAAAATCTTCGAAAACAATCGCAGTAATGAATACTTGGGTATCCGGATCCGGTCTGCAATGTTTTTAATTTGCTCACGGAGTCGGCTTGATTCCAAAATGGCATTATATGTTGGGCTACGGCCTCTAGGAGAAAAGTTGAAAAGACGGACAATTTTATTTTGAAATACTGTAATTTGAAAACAGTATTTTTTTTTTTTATTTGAATTGAGCTATTCAAAGTTAAAGAGTTGTGTCCTTTAAAGCTGAAAAAGTGTGGCATACTGACATTCGCATTTATTATACAGATTTACATTGACGTCATCAATGTTATTGTTGAATTAATCATTTTTTCATATCTATACAAAATTTAAGCTACAGTCGTTTGGAGTTCGAATAAAAATAATCTTTATTCATGAATTTCATGAATAACAATTATTGATTACTTGTAATATTTTTTCTTTACATTCGTTCTTTTAGGTAAACGGGAAGTTAAGATTAGATAATGTCCCTTCTGTTAATTTTCAGTTAAACTTCTTTAAATTTCAGTATCTATCACCAATTTTAGCCCTACATTTCTATTGGCGGAAAACGAGAGAAACATTTACGAGGTTGTTAGTTACCACAGATTTAATTATAATCAATTAACAGTAAAAATAAGAAATGTTATATAATCAATCAGAAAGGAACATATTAATCTTGTGCAGTGATAGTTCTAGGGTTGCTGGTACCCTAGGCAGGCTGAGCTTCGGCGCCCTTACAAGTATAATTTTTTTAAAATTCTCACGAGGATGAAAAGTGAGAATATAGAGTTTATTACAATATACAACTTAATTCAAGCAAAAGAAAATATTCAATACCCTAACTAAAATATTTTTTCTAGCCTTTATATCTGCTAATATTTTCATGACATTTTCTACACCTATCTTCTTTGCAAGATCATTTTCTATTGACAAAATAGCCAAAGAATTTAATCTGTCTTTAGTCATGGACGACCGCAAGTATGTTTTTATACTATTTAGTTTTGGAAGATTCCAAACCATGTCATGGCGGCACAATGTTACCTTGAGCCAACCCTGCTTATGTGAGGAGAACATTCAGAAATATATTGAATTTATCTGATTTATTTGTATAACTATTAAACATTATTTTAGAATCGACAACTTTTGATAAAATTAGCAGAACTTTCAAGGTATATGAAAATAATCTTTCCAAATTGTCAGCGCAGTAAGCATTTTCCAAAATATTTTCATTCACAGAGGACATTTTCTTTTTCATAAATTGAGATTTTTATTTGGAAAACATGTGTACTCTAAAATTCGTTAATTTTCTTCTGATTATTTTTTATTTTCTGTATACTAGGTTGAAACAAAAGTTCTTAACGATATTCAGTAGATAGTGTTTAAAATAATTTATAATAATAATTTTATTTTATATGTGACTGAAATTCATGGCATCCATATCCTATATTTAAGCGTGTCTTTTTGTTTGAAATGTGAATTTTAAATGTTTTAATGTTACAGGTGAAAATGGGATATATTTTCATTTGTTGCTCTTTTATTTCCGAAGAGGAAAAAATGCCTTACAAACAGCGAAAATGTTATATGCCATTTATGAAGATGGTGCCGTGCCTAAAGTTGTTTGCTAGGTTCAGAAGTGGAAATTTTGATCTAGACGACCGAAAACGTTCAAGCAGGCTTGCAGTCGGTGAAGGTGACCAAATTGAAACGGTGAATGAAAATAATCCAAATCACATGACATCGCAGATATACTCCACATATGTCATATGAGCGTTGTCTGGCATTTAGAAACAAATGTTTGGATACGTGAATCGCTACGATGTCTTTAGTTTGTTTAACGATTTCATGGAAAATATTTCATGGGGCGCATTTCCATTTGCGATTCTCTGCTCAATCAATTCATTTTTGAAAAGAACGATAACAGGTGATGAAATGTGGATTGTTTACAACAATGTGGAGCGAAATGGTCCTGCGTATAGCGAAATAAGCCACCGTTAGGTACCCCAAAAGCTGGTCAGCATCCGAAGAAGGTGATGCTCTGTATCTTGTGGGATTGGAAGGACTCTGTGTATTAGGAATTTAAAACAGACGATTCATGTTCCCAATTGGACCGACTCAAGACAGCAATCTGTGAAAAACGTCCGTAATTGGCCAATCGATATGGCGTCATCTTCCATCATTATAACGCAAAACTTTTTGCAAACACAGCAGAAATTAGTAGAGCCTAGCTGAGATGTTCTACTACATTTGCCATGTTCATTTGATTTTGGGTCTTCGGACTAACATTTCTTTCAGTCCCTATAAAATTCTCTTAATGGGGAAACTTCATTTATCTGGTAGCTTGTAAAAAGCTTTTAGACTAGTTCATTTCTCATATACCAAGTTTTAGGGGGATGGAATCATGAAGCTGTCTCAAAAATAGTGAAAATTAGTAGAAAAAAACGGTATATATGTCTTTGAGTAAGTTTATGCGCAAATATCTAAATATTTGCTTTGAAATTCATTTAAAAAATGCGCTACGAATTTTGTTCCAACTCAATAATCAGAATACTTCAAATATGACCAATAGAGGAAAATAATCATAGTCCTACTAGGCAGGTGAGTGTTTACAGCGAACCCTTCTACCACAAAGTGAATGAATTGTACATTTTCAAGGCAACTTCGAAAACAGTTTCTTTCTATTCACTCGTCACCGTAAAATCTTCTCCGGTGCGCCTGTGAAAACAATGACCATTTTATTCTGACCATTAACACTTTTCACGTGACAAAGTTATTTAACAAGAGTTACGGAACTCAGTCAATCAGTTAAGTGCCATTCGTGATACACGCTTGGGCGACCACGTCTGCTTTCGATACATAACTGACTAAACAGGAAATTATTTTCCTTCGGTCACTTGCCGTTTCTTTCTGGTTGCCAACCAAGGCTATAGAACCCAGTCTGTCCTGCTATTCGACCCATAGCTGGGGTGAAAAGAGATAGATTCATA
>CAHIKZ030000194.1:352500-410000 GCA_903632075.3 Acanthosepion pharaonis | reverse complement strand
ATTCAGTGAGATGCGGAGTCGTGCCTTTTCCACGTGATATCATACGAAATGAATGTAGTCCCAACCGAAATTCGAATTTGATACGTTGCTTTCCATTTTCCGGATTTACGCCTTAATGACGATCTTTTGTTTTTGCTCTTTTTCCTCAAAGATGAAGAAGAGACTCGAGGCGACGGAGATGTGGTTCTACAGAAGGATGCTAAGGATATCATGGACCGAGCGTGTGAGCAACGATGAAGTCTTAGAGAGGATGCAAACAAGGGGGGGGGGCTTATACTTAACATCTGGAAGAAGCAGCGGAAGTTCTTGGGACACACAATGAGGAATGAGGGCCTGGAGAATCTGATACTCACATGTCGAATAGAGGGAAAGAGAAACAAGGGCAAACAACGCATGACATATTTAGCGGGCTTAAGCAAGTGGATGACAGAACATGTTCTGGGGGAGGTGGCAGAGGGAAGCAACTTGTTGAGAGCTGTAATGGATAGAGGGAGGTGGAGAGCTATAATCGCCTGCGTCCTGAAAGGACACGGCACATAGAAAAGAAGTGAGGATTCTTCCTGATTGTTTTAGATATCTTTTCCGTAGCAAAAACTGCATCAACACATGCACAGAAGAACTTCAAAGGATAAGTGAAGCCGTGGTTGGTGACTTATTTATCTGCAGTTGGATTAAGTAGCAAAAAAATTATATTTAAAACTTTTATTAAACTAAGACTACATTGCAAAATATATTTCAACGTAGCCAAACACGAATAAGTAAATAAAACAAATAAAATAAACATAGTCACAACATAAGCTTTTAATAATCATATTTTAAAAATATAAAGAATATCAATCAGTCTCATTTTCATAGTTTGTCACATAAGTCAAATATATTTCGTAGTGGGTGGGATTTGCTTCCCCTCTGTCATCAAATGGGTTTAAGATATATAGTGAAATAGTGTAGAGTTCAAAACTTTAAAGTACCAGTGTTCGCCTTAATTTAAATGTAATGACAGGGGATATTTCATATATAATGGAAACAAATCCCAAGTTTAAGAATGCAAAAAAATCTAATGTTAAATAGAAACCATAAAGTGAAAAATATCAAATTCTTGACGAGCGTATATGGTTTCCTATTATCCACGGGGTTCACCATTTACGGGAACCTTGGAACTTACCACAGATAATGAGATCTTACTTAAGGTCGTTGTTAGCTACATGTCGTATTTTAATCTTACCATGTTACCAAATCTGAGTTATGTGTCCTTTGATCACACTATTCATGACCCTCATTGCTGAAATTTCATTGCTGAATTTTGTTACACTATTGCTATGAGAAATCATTAGTTGCATTCATGAATTTATTCAGATTAATATCTTTATCTTTACCAATGGATGCACTACATAGATTAATCAAGAATAAATTCATTAATTCTAAACCACAGTTTTAGGACAGTTTCTTTGTTAATGTCGTCTATGGAAGAAGAAGAAAAGAAAAGGTTGTGCCGAGGGCTTTTTACTTGTTTGGACTATTCTTGACCATTTCCCATTTATACTTGTCAAATGCAGAAGAACTGACTCATATTTATGGGGAAGAACATTAGTAAATTGATGCATTTCGTTAAATCGGTGAACACTTTAACCATGCAACTCGCCAGCATATTTGGATTGGTCAGTTGTCCTTTCTCAAAGTTATTTGACAAACTGTCTCCTTATTTTTAAACTTGTATGCAAAATTAAAAAATAATGTGTTTTCAATGAAGATATATTATGGTTTTAAATGTTAGTATGTCACATTTAAATATTCAAATTAAATATTTCTTTGTTTATTTTGAAATTTTTAGATGACAATATTTCACTACTCAATAGTTCAATAGTTTTACTTCATATTATTATTACTTTTCAGATGAAATTTTTTAACTATTAGTATTTTATTATTAGTTTTACTTCATCCTATTATTGTTACGTGTTATCCCAACACCCTAACTCTTAATAAATACTATTATCAGTTTTGCTACATCTTACGATTTTTTATCAAAATTTCATAGAGTAACCATACTTTTTGCTTAATTTTGCAATATCAGAAAATATTTGTTGACTAATAAGTCACGTTTATGTATTTAAAATCAGGCCCGTCGATAGGGGGGTGCAGTCGTTCCAGAAAATCATTTATTTCCCTCCCCTCTGCTATGAAAATGATGTGAACTAATTTTAGTGTGAAAGTTCTTACCCGCCCCACCCCTAACTTAAAGACTGCCCTATTCAAAATACTCTGGCAACAGGCCTGTTAAAAATAGATTTCTGTCCTGAAACCCAAAGCTTTAGAGCAGTGTTTCCAAACATGGCATTCTGAGTGTATACGATATTTTTACCAACTGTTTTGATAAAAATTTGATTTTATTGATTCGTTTTTTTACGGCTTATCAACCCTTTGAAAGTTATTTAAATTCAGAAAATATATTTAGATTGTAAGATTTTTTTTTGAGATAATAATGGTTTAGTGATACAAGCCTTACTAATTAATCCATAGCTGGGGGTGAATAGGTGGATTCAAACCTTTCCAAGGGATATTTGCGCATAAGTGAATAACCCAACTGGAATTGGAACTCGGCTCTCCGATTAACAACTACCCATACATCAAAAAAGCTTACAGCATCTGTTATTCCCAAGCGGTCATTCATCTAGGTACTGACCAATCTTGACATTGCTTAACTTCGGAAGTAAGGAATCAACAGAATCGAACGGGACAGAATTGAACCTGCAATATTGAAAGACGTTTGATTTCCGATGAGGTGCCTTAAATTTACACACTAGTCATCAAGAGAGTTGGCCTGCACCCTAGAAATCGCCCCCCCCCCTCGTAGAATGATGTGAACTAATTTTAGCGTGCAAATTATTATTAATACCTCCACCCCAACTCAAAACACTCTGGTGACGGTCTTGCTAATTTAGCAAATAAATAATGTCGAAATCAATCGTACACTATCGACTGATATAGCCAAGCCTTACAACATCAAGCATAAAGTCACACGTATTAAAAATATTCAAGAACGTATATTTAAAAAAAAAAGAAGGAAAAAAACACATTTAACTCCATCCGTTGATACCAATATATACCCATCTAGGTACTGACCAGGCTCGATGTTGCTTAACTTCGGTGATCGTGAGCTTGTTTAGCAAGAAAATATTGATTGCAATTGCATTGATAGTAAGATTATATTAGATAAAAAAAAAAAATAATATTAATAATGAATCATGTCATTTCAGTTCATAAAATAGTTACATATTTGTTTCACCTTTTTCGTAATCTTAATTATGATTGGAGTGGGCAGTAAACTATCTTGCATTTTCTCAAATTTACTATCAAATTAGAGAGCAACTTTCACTTGTTTCTTTCTCAATACTTATTTGGGTTTTTGTTTTTTTATAGTTACTGCTAAAAACCCAGGCTGAAGTGTATCTGCTATGTATTGAGAAAATAAGACACAGTTCTCGTGCCATACAGAATGTAAAATCTTTTTCAATTCACCCAGCGCCACCTTGTGTTGAAACTATGAAGTTCGACCCTAGACGAACAATGAGATTAGCACTATATCAATTATTTGTGCTGGAAAGAGTCGAGAAATAGGTTTAGATTTGTACTTCGGGTTTATTAATATTTTCTTGTGTGGACAGTGTTTTTTTTTTGGGGGGGGGTTAAATTTTGTTCATTTAGGCGGAATTTTGAAAATTAATGGCGTATCCTGCGTTTTTCTTAGTAGTTTCTTTGCTGTACTTGTTTCAATTTTCGTCAAAAGAAAGTCGGTATATTTTTTGTATTTGACAAAAAAGCTCCATGTAGTCAGTGAAGTTTTGTTTTCAGTACTGAAATGTATTAGAGGTTCTCAAGGAGTGGGTCATTTCAAGATTTCGAGGTTTCGCATTGACTGTAACCTTCGTCAGAATAAAATCGATTTAAATACCCTGACTTTTTATTAAACATTTTGGATCATTGAATTACAATACCCTGGTATTCTGTTTAAATTCTATTTAAGATTTGTTTATTGAAATATGCTTCAATTTATTTATTTAACGAATTAAAACAAGTTACTATACATGTATTCAGTTCTATTGCTATTAAATTTGTAAAACTCTTCTATAAAAAATAATCCATGTAATTGTACTAATATAGAAAAGAATGCAAATTTTCAATGATATATGCATAATATTTAGGATGCAGCTTTTGAGTTGAACAATCTTGGAAAGCGGGGTGGGGTGACATTCTGATTTATGGTGAAAGAGGTGCATTGGGTAAAAATAGTTGAGAACTACGTTCTTAGGTGGACTGTTCTCCCAGGTTAATGAGTTCCATGTACTTGATAGTTCATTGTATTTTTTAAGATAACTGAAACAATTGTAACTCTGTAACTCGATGTTCTGCAATTAAGCAATTGTCATGATCTGGCAATGGTTTCAATCGGCAATCATTAGTTTAACGATCTGCCACTAGAGTTCTTGAATTTGGTTTCAAACTACGGTTTAAACCATAATCTATGAATTTAGGAAGCAAACTATTACACCGACTGTCCAAAACCCTCACTGTCCTTTGAAAGCAAATCTAAATTTGACTTCTTTTAATATTTATATTAGTATGAAATTAGACACATTTTTATTTATTTTTCTGAATCTTAGAAAACTCCTTTATAAAACAATCCATGTAAATGTATATGTACTAACAGAGAAAAGAATTAAGATTTTCAATAATATATGCATATTATTTGGAATGTACCGGTTGAGTTGGACAGTCTTGGAAAGTGGGTGGGGGTGACATTCTGACTTATGATGAAAAGGGTCAGTCAGTTATGTGCCATGCGTGATGCAAACTTTCGATACATGATTGACGAGACATATTTTTTCCCGCAATAGGTTGACATTTCTTTCTGCGGTAGACCAGATACCATCCAAGGCTATAGAACTCGGTCTGTCCTGCTATTTACCCATAGCTGATTGGGTGGGGGTGGGAGAATAAGTGTATTCATACCTTTCCCAAGGGTATTAGCCGTAAGTGAATATAATGAATTTGACTGGAACTCTGCTCTCCGATTCCTCAATCCGAGCCGCTATCCATTACTCCACTGTCGTTTCATTTCAAAAGTTTTACGTTTGTTCTAATCTGTTTTTGATCTTTTTTGTTAATATGCAGTTTTTTTTTTGTTTTTTTGTTTTTTTTATAATTACTGAATGTTCAGTTTCTTATTATATTTATATACTTTGTATGCATATATAGGGAAGTGTTTTGTTTTCGACTATTTGTATCAATGCAGTCGACCATCAGACCGAAATAAGAATTAAGAAATTATAACCAAGGAGAGGCTTTGTGTTATCTGCGATCACAACCGTCTAAATGAACCTCGCCTCTGAGGTTATGCTGCGTTTGGGTTGCGATGTGGAAGAATTTTTCATATATCTGCCGGCGATGGAAATAAAAGCAAAGGTCTGTTAGCGTTGTTGGTGAGAGCAACAGCAGAGGAAGGAAGAGGGTTTAGAAGTAGCGGTTATGTAATTTTCTTTCTTTCACATTCGCATTGAATTTTGTTGAACGATTTGTTCTGTAATCGGAAGGTTTCGTCTTACAAAAACTGCGCATTCCTTGCGAGTTTACCAAATGCAATGGGGTGAAGCTTTTGTTTTAGTTGTATTCTGTGTGTCCATATAACGTCGGGGTCACCATTTGTAGCGAGAGCAATTACGACTTGTTGCGGAATACGATGAAGACTTTCAAATAAACGAATTCAATATTTTCAAAAGAAATGAATCTCAGCACGTGGAGGAATTTTATAAATATATTTTTATGTAAAGAGCAACACAGCTCACATCAGAAGAACGAGAGAAAAAATTATAATTACGTGTATACAAATAGCTAAAAAAAAAAAGAAAGAAAGAATTTATGCTCATAGCCTTTGTTTATATGTGAATATCTGTATGTAATGTGCGCCACGTAGCTGGGTTGAAATTTAGGTAGTCGGTAGTTATGCGATTAAGTTTCTTCAGAAGGTAAGACTAACACGTCTGCTACCTACCGTATTCTCTCCTGAGTGAGCAAAAAGAATAAAAAGAGTGTCAACATTAGTCCTTTATTTTTATAGTACTTAATAGAATGATACCTAGCGGGAGTCATGGCAGACCAGGTGGAGTAATTCCCACAGGTGTACAGGATACATCGTAATCGGGTTCAAAGATAGCTCGGGAATTTCCTTGGATCTCAAAAAATGTTTGCAGATTTGTTTGCAGATAATGTTTGCAAATTTGCATTCACTTTTTATGAGAACCTTACATGTCATGGAAGACAAGGTGGGGTAATTCCATTTTATTACCATAAAACCACGGTGGGTAAAGACAGGATGACTAATAATGAAAAAGTAAAAAGGGTCCGAAATAAACTTTGCGGCACCTGATAAAATTCCTTTATTCTGTATATAGTACGATGCATCGAACCGAATGAGTTTTTATTTGAAAGTTCTATTCCCTGTTTATCCAATATGTATCTGCTCATGTGAGGCGGCTCGGATTGAGGAATCGGAGTTCGAATTCCAGTCGAATCCATTACATTCACTTACGTGCTAATACCTTGGAAAAGGTATGGATCCTCTTTTCCCCCCAGCTATGGATAAATAGTAGGACAGACTGGGTTCTCTAACCTTGGATGACAACTGGTCTACTTCAGAAAGAAATGGCAACCTACTGCGGGAAAAGTCTGCCTCGTCAGTCATGTATCTTTCGATACATGATCGCCTAAGTGTGTGTTACGCATGGAACATAACTGACTGATCTGTTCATGTAAAAAAATTCTCGCCTTCTTTTTGCATTCTCTCGATATACATCGCAAAGATGCGCAAGGGTGCGTCATCTGTGGTTTATTGTGTAGAAATTACATGCCATACGATTCTTTATAGTGTTTTTTTTTATACTTTAGAGCTCCTCGACTTCCTTTTTTATAATCCCGTCTCCCTTCTCTCTCTTTTTTTTCTTCCACTCGTCCCCTCTTTTCCTCCCTAACATACGAATGCTCTTTCTTTTTCGCGCGCTCCATTCTTAGCACTTAGCCCGTGGGTCCCATCTGGTTCGTAAGCAATCCTCTGTGTCAGTTTCCTCTACAACAGGCCAGGATCAAGGTGGGCGTGACCCAGGCACGCGTAACCTTGAAACTCTCCTGTCAATGAGGCATCTTTAAGTTGACCCGCTGTAATCTATACACCTCCCTCTTCTAAGCACTTGTTCACTCCCACCGGGTCATACTTTTTTTTTCATCTCCACTACCCCGGCCTACATCCCTACACTTCGACTGCTTATCCGGCTTGCTTCTGCCTGACATAAATATAAAAAAAGAGGAGAAGAGACGAACCCAAACACCCTGCTCAAACACTCCATGACTATATCTCGTGTCCAAGTATGTCTATTGGCAGGGGAGTGGGTGACTCTTTACAACTCATGTCTAAACAAACAAGGTGATAAGCTGTCCTTTTTGTTTATTTGTTTTATTTTTACTTTTTTAGCTAGCTAGTTACGGGACGGGGAGTCACGGTGGAGTAATGGATAGCCGAGTTCGAATTCCAGTCGAATCCATTACATTCACTTACGTGCTAATAACTTGGGAAAGGTATGAATCCTCATCTTCTCCCCCCAGCTATGGTTAAATAGCAGGACAGACCAGGTTCTATAGCCTTGGATGGCAACTGGTCTACTCCAGAAAGAAATGGCAACCTACTGCGGGGAAAATCTGTCTCGTCAGTCATATATCAAAAGTGTATCAGGCATGGCACATAACTGACTGACTGACTGATTTACGGGACAATTTATAGCGTTTGATCCTTTTTTTTTTTTTTTTTTTTCGAAATATTCAAAATGATCCTATCTCCTGGCAAAACACACGCGTTAAAGTGAATATTTGATTTTCAAATAATCAAATATTTGACGAGGAATTTAATTTTATACAAGGGCTTACACGGTCATATCACGTTGAAATGCCGTTTCACCGAAGTTAAGCAACGCTGAGCTTGGTCTGTACCTAGATGGGTGACTGCTCGGGAATGTCAGATGCTATAAACTTGGATGTGCGGATGGTGCAGTGGATAATGGAACAGAATTTTTCATTTTTCCAATTCCAGTAGGGATCGTTATATCCACATACGTACAATTACCCTCTCCCAACTATGAGTTAATTAGTAAGATTTATATTCTTAAAACTAAATCATTATTATCTCAAAAAAATAAATATTTAAATCTTACATTCTAAATATATTTTCTGCATCTAAATATCCTGCAAAGGATTGATAAACCATAGACATAATAAATAATTTTGAGCAAAATACTACAACCACTAAAATTTCATGTACACCACAGTATGTTGGGATATAGTTAGTAATTACTCAGTATGTTGGGATATAGTTAGTAATTACTCAGTATGTTGGGATATAGTTAGTAATTACTCAGTATGTTGGGATATAGTTAGTAATTACTCAGTATGTTGGGATATAGTTAGTAATTACTCAGTATGTTGGGATATAGTTAGTAATTACTCAGTATGTTGGGATATAGTTAGTAATTACTCAGTATGTTGGGATATAGTTAGTAATTACTCAGTATGTTGGGATATAGTTAGTAATTACTCAGTATGTTGGGATATAGTTAGTAATTACTCAGTAATGAGATCATGTTCCATAGATTTTTTTTATAATAATAATGTTCACCATATCCAAAAGCCACTAGAGGTAAAGAGTTACAGAGTAAGAGATAAGAGGTGCAGTTTATAAGGAAATGTTAACCGTAGACTTAAACAGGTTAAGATTGTAGAGATCGGGGAAGCATCCTCTTAGGAGTCGGTTCCACAAAATAACGGTGCGTGAGAAGCTGTTCGAGTGAAATTTACATATCACCAATGGTATACGAAGGCAATGTGTTTGGTTCGCTATAATCTACGTGGCATGGCAGGTCTTAGCTGTCAAGGTTAGAACTTGTGGAATTAAATATGGCCTTGTGCCAATCTAAGTTAACCTGAGTAACAATCAACAAATTTCCATCGCCATTATGTCTTAATCGTAATGATAGGCTATATAAAAAAAAATAACAAAAAACAAAAAAAAACAAAGAAAAAACAGGCAAATGGCATTTTGAAGCTTCTTATTCTATGAGTCATGTCTTTTCAGGGCGTGGGCGATCATGGCTCTCCACACCCTACTATCCTTTCTAGTTCTTAGCAATTTTGTCTTTTTACTAATTTCTCCTTTGTTTTTATCAGACATTTTACACAAGCTCGTTAGGTAGGTTACTCACTGCTTTTTTCTCCCTTGTTTTAAATATGTCAAATTTTCCAAGCCTACTTTCCTCATTATGTGTCCCAGAAATTTTAACTCTCTTTCTCATTTTGAACAATTCAACACATAAAATATTGCTTTTTATACGTTTACCAGAATCAAGTCAAAGTTGTTTTTTTAAATCTTAGCGTGGAGTTATAGTGACGTTAATTAGACATAGCTATATTTAATAGAGTAAGTATTAAAGTAAACATCGAATAAATGTGGTAAAATTTTAAACTGCGGTTATTTACCTATTTACAATTAAAGTTGTATGTAAAGGTGTGTGTACGATTTTTCTTATTGTATCTTTTCACTGTAAACAGTTTTAATATTATTTGAAATGTTCTTAGAAATGGACGTTTTTGAAATAGGCAAAGTTCATACCTTTAATAAACGCCATGATTCACATTCTACAGACAAAAAGGTTATTTAAGCGTATTGACTTAGAGGAGCTAGAATGCAGCATTAATTATTGGTGAGTTTTTGCTGTCGAACCGCTTCGCTTATCTGTTGGGGGGGGGGTCGCTTATCGGTGTTCAGGAAATGCAAATTTGAATTTTTTTTTTTTTTTTTTTTTTTTAATTCCAGCCGCTTTGGTTGAAAATTCTCTTTTGGCACCTCTTATATATCGTTTTCTGTTTCCTACTACGTCTGCAATTTTTTTAAAATCTTAGATTTGGCGTAATTTTATGGAGTTTGCTGTTTTTAGATCTCTCTCTCTCTCTCTCTCTCTCTCTCTCTCTATATATATATATATATATATATATATATATATATATGTGTGTGTGTGTGTGTGTGTGTTGATTTTCGATATGCTTTTGACATCTTTACACACTTCTTCTTCTATGTGCCTCGTCCCTTCAGGACATAGGTGAACATGTCTCACCACAACTTTCTGTCTCATTTGGCTCCTAGCAGTTTTTCTCTCTTTGCTAAAGCTCCCTATCCTCCATCTATTCACACAAACTCATCAAGTAAGTGGCTCGCTGCCTTCCCTTATTTCTGTATACCCCGTGAGGGTTAAGTTTTCAAAGCCCTCCTTCCTCATTATGCGTCTTTTCCTGATTTTGAGTATAAGTGTTCTTTCTGTTACCATTTTTTTTAAGACTTCCTTATTGCTTACTCGTTCCGTCCATGGAATTCTAACTATCCTTTTACAGAACCACGTTTCCGCTACATCTAGCTTTCGCCTCATCCGTGAGGAGATTGTCCAAAATTGAGTGCCATATAAGAAGATGGATACCACATACCAATCCAGCCCCCTTTGCTTTGTTTCTAACGAAATCTTTCCGTTTCTCAACACCTTGATTAGTTTTTGGAATGCCTCTTTCGTTAGTCCAATGCGTGTTCGGATCACGGTGTCGCATTTTCCATCCTCTATTAAAACGCTTCCCAGATATTTGAATTTCTGAAACTGGTTGATGTTTATGTCTCCGATTCGTAACTCACATTTTGGGCTTGCTAATCTATTTATTAAATTTTGAATATTGCTATTATTACTCTTAGACATCTTATAGATTCTGATTAAAACTATTGACCTTTATAAGCGCGCTTTAAAATTAGAATAAAGCATATAATAATGGATTTTTAACTTCATTGTACAGTGTAACCCGGATATAAGAGAGTTGTCAGGACCGGAGAAGAAGTCTCTTATATCCGGGTTTGGTTTATTATATATACATTAACACAGGCTCTAATGTGGGACCAGACATAATCTCTTATATCCGGGTCACACTGTATATTCACATTGCAACGGGCAGGCTCAATAAGGAAACTCGAGACAGAGCAAAACTGAATACGGCTTATTGGCAAGCAAAGACCTTTACAAAAGTGACTTTTCTTCTTTCTCCTCTAAATACAAATTTTCTATTCGTTCCTATAAACTCTCTCTCTCTTTTAAAACAATTTATGTTTCTCAAATCCATTAGCTATTATCGCGCTTTCTCCTATTGATGTGATGTTTCCTTCCTAGCCTTTTGTTTGAAGCAGTGTGGAATATCAACATTATGATTATGTCATCATTTTCTCCGAGTTACATGTGATATCCATTTTAGCTGATGTTGTTGTTGAAAACCCGTAAGTTGTCGTTTCAATTATCTGCCATATTTTTTGTTCGTGATTCTATAACGCCAGTCCACAAGAGTCAAGTGTGGTCCTCGTCAACAACCATAGATTTCACTCGCTCAAAGCAATTTTTAATCATTGATCTTAGAAAGCAGTTGCATACAGTCGACAGTTTAAACATTTCTGAACGGGTTTGGCGCCATGCATGACATCCATATTGCTGTGGATTCCGGGGATGGAATCCTGCAAAAATAAATAAACAACGCCAATAATTGAAATAGAAAATATGTGTATTAAACGTAAGAATACAAAGTTGAAAAGAAGATTAGTAGATCAGGAATGCGGGTTAGTAGAAAAGTATATGTACAAGTCTCTGTAATTGAAGCCGTAATTATCTCTCTTTCCGGACTCTCGTATAACTTTGGGTGAACACCCCGACTCGACGTTTTCGTCACGCTATCTCTCCGTAGCATAAGTATACTTTGGACGAGTCCATCTTGTGTACAAGGGGCGAGCCCCACAATACATATGAAAGTCTCTATTTGACGAGGCTATTTAAGAATACGACTCGAGTTTTCAAGTAAATATTTTGGTTTTGTAGCTATTTGCGGTTTTGTACGAAACTACCTCTAGCGCAGCCTATTCTATGTCCAGTTTCCTTTTCTCCTATACTAAATTTGTAATAACTTATATATATATATATATATATATATACATCGAAGTATTTAAAATGTTTAGTATTTACTAATTCTACATCCTGAAATTTTAGGTAGGTATTTTCAGGGTAGATGCTATCAATGCTTTCATTCCAATTCCAGATCATAGTTTCCGTTTTGGAAAGGTTTATCTTGAGAACTACTTCTCGGAAGACTTGGTAGAGGATGTTGATTTTTTTTTGTTCAAGATTATCCCAACTATGAATACGTATGTCATCAGCATATCCCACCCATCATTAGTACATTGGACGTGGACAGGATTGTTGTCTTCTACTAGTTGATTTGTTTGGCATGTGGTATTAAAGGATTATTGCCCATCCCGTCAAATGAATACTTATTAGAGAAGATGAAGTCTTTACACATACCTTCATTTCCCATTTCTATCAGTTTATTTACTGATCTCCCTAATTATCCCATCTGGCCATTTGATACTCTTGAGTTCTATCTATTGTAACAATTATAATTATTATTTGATATCAAATAATCTCCCATTATTTTATCTCACTGATTTTTATATTGTTTGCAAGCAGAAGTGACTGTCAATCAACAAACTAGTGCGTGGGTTCTCAAACACCATCTTACCGACTTTATTGCCATACCCTGTGAAATGAATTTGATATAAAACGTATAGATGCCATAGAATAGATAACAGACAAGTTATAGTTGTTTATAGCTTTATTTAATTTATTGTTACACATCTAATGTGGTGGTTGGGCTTTTTTTTCAACTAGTAAATCACTTCTGGGAAGCAATTTCAATATAAACCCAGGAAAAGATGGTTTCCAAGTCAGTTCTTTCTATCCTTTCGCCAAGGAGCGCTCTCATAGTCCCTCTCTCATAGTCTCTCTCTGTTCTAACGTAGCTACGAACTGTATCGAATTATACAATTTGCATTGATAAAGAAAAAATTAACCTTTATCACTCTGTATGTGAATTTATTTGCTGTACAAAAAGTTTATACTGACACTAACTTTTATCCCTGAAAAATAGCATGTTTAAATTTTATAGTTGTGTTGTCATATCCTGCTATGGCAACAGAAAACAACTTTGAGTGAAATTAACAATAAGGATACTGCAATTGAGAGGCCTTGAAAAAGAATGCAAGAGAAAGGGAAGTAATATTAATAATGCAATGTGTTAACGGTTAAACCTTCCAGAACAACGTTCGCTTAGCGTTCTTTCATTTTGAATAAGAAAACCAAAATTCTACGCTAACATCAGGTTTTTTCAACAAGTCACATCTCCCATCATTTGAGAATTGAAGAAATGCTTGACCACTTCTTCAATTTCTGATATCAATATTTTAGATGTTGAACACAGTTTTTTAACTTTAGAAAACCGGAATTACCATTATTAAGGAATTACCTTTTGGAATTACCATTGTTAAAGAATTACCTTTTGGAATTACTTTTTGGAATGACCATTATTAAGTTTATTACCTTTTGGTACAGGGAAACATAATGTAGAATAGAAACTAAGGAAGAGAATGTTTAGCCGTGAATGACTGTTCTCAGCAAAATCTACTGCTCCTCCTGATACTCCTCTTGATGTAGGAGTATCTTTATGTCTTTCGTCCGATGGCCGAGTTCAAACTTGTAGGAAAATATTCTCTTTCACAACATTATCACACAAAATTAATAATTATACGGTCGGTGGGGCTTAGAATACGTCGATTGTGCTCTAACAGAGAGATAAGACCCCCCCCCCGCCAAAAAAAAGAGGTTACCTTCCGGATAGATATTTGTAAACTCAAGTATAAATCTGGCCAATGTCTACTCTTTTCACAATTGTTTATCGTCTAAGATTGATATTTGACATTGAATAAACCGGCAAGAGTTAATATATCGATAAATTAATCACCCTAATCTAATCTAAAGAAAATTAATGAACAAGTTTTTGCCTGTGCATACTCTTCTTCTTTTATACGCTCTTTTCTTTCAGGATGTGGGGGATTATGATTACGGCTCTCCACAGTTTCCTGTCTTTTGTTGCTCTAAGTGATATCTGCTACGTGGTCATCCATTTTTGTTCTTGTTCTACCATCCATTCACGTGCATAATAGACATTTAAAGATAAAAGATCGTCAGTATTTTTGTACAAGTGCCTATATGTCTATTTTCAGTCGATAAAAGAGATAGAACAGGTGGACTAAAACTGTTAAATCCGAACCAATATGACAGAGGGAAAGACTGATAGAGAGACAAGCAGAGAAAGAGAGAGGGAGTGAGATATATTGTATAGATATATACAACTATACTATGAAGTTTCGACTTACATTTTGACAGTGAGCATCTTCAGATTGGGGTTGAGAAGACATTCGAAGAGAAGAGGCCCGAGACTCTGACTTTAACGTAGTCAAGTGGGCTAATCTGATAATGAGCTGTCTCCCTGAAATAAATGTCCTGGAATCGAAAGAAAAAGGCCTCGCTTATGTAAGAAATTGACGTTTATTGAATACATGTGAGTCTTTATTGAATTAAACATGTTTGGTAAACTTGTACTTGTTCGTGTCCAAAATAAAAAAAATAACAGAGTGTGAAAAGAACCGGTTTTTCCATTGACTTCCTTCACTCCTTCGGCAATGTTTTATTCTTTTACAAGTGATGATTAGAATTACAATAAAACCTAAATATATGAAAGTGAATTTATACATTTTCTTCGTTCTTGACAATTTATAATATAAATAATAAACATTTATTTAATTTATTTTTCATTGAAAGGGTTGACAAAATATCGGCTAATTACTAATTGATTCGAACTTAATAAAATGGTAAATAATAATGATATCTTCATAGTTGGTTTACATATTTTAATAATTTAGTAAATGTTTATAAATTTATGAATAAAAAATTGTTTTCATATGTATTTCTTTATAAATTGGGAAATAATAAATATTGCATTGCATTAGTTTCAATTGCATAAGTTTTTAGAATGTTGTAAATATAAAATTATTATTGTAAATAAACAATCTAATAAATAAATAGTGTTTAATGTAATTTGGTATTGTAAATTCTCAATGGCAAAATATGTTTAAATTCACTTTTATAATATGCTTAGGTTTTATTAAAATTTTAATCTTCGCATTTTAAGACAATAAAAATTGACGAGGAGTGAAGGCAGTTAAAATAATAGAAGAGTCAATGAAAAGGCAATAAGCGAACTTCTTGGGGCCATGTAGACATGAAGAGGTCAAGATTTAATTAGTGTATAATATTTCAGAGTTCAGTCCGAGACTTTAGAAGTATAGGGTGAATTCCAAAAACAGAAATTATTTGACTTAACCTAATAATTTAATTGTATTTATTCAGTCCATATTCTCCTGGTGTTAGTTTAAGCTGATATGTCCTTTTCCCATATTTTAAAACTATAATTATGGAAACTGAACATTTTACTGACATATGTCAAAAAAGTTAAGAACTTTAAACAAAATGGTCATAATATGTGGGGGGGGGAAGTGTTATTTTAATTCAGTATTTCTCAGCCCCCCTTTACTTTAGGAGCGCTATTCTAGAATAACTAAAACTCTGGGGCACACTTTAAATTTTAATAAGGAAAAATTTATAATGAAATTTGAAAATATGAAATTTTGGTTTAGCATTCCCAAAGAAGATTAGAGGTACATTTTTCATTTAAACGGATTTATGAAGAATTTGCGTTATATACTGTACCTATGAACACTAATCGGTATGTCTCAATCCTCATAAATACGTTGGAAACTATTGTAAGTGGGGTTAATATGCTGTTTAAGTAGTCCACCACCAGCAGTGGTTTACCTACTTCACACTGATGTCGAGTATTGTATTTTGTTGATGTTATAAAGATTACCATTTCATTTCCAACCTCCATTTTGGTTATTCTTCATTCAGTAACCCTTCCTTGGTTACAACAATTTGCTATTTTGTTTTTTTAGAGAGGCCGATAATGACTGATTAAAATCACTTGAGAAAGACAAAAGAGACATGCATGTTTTTACTGATAGTTCTCCCAATACAAGGTCCAAAGGCTATTCAATGTAGAATGTCACTGAGTGAGATTGTTGTAAGGTAGGGAAAAGGAAGCATTAAAGAATGAGGACGTGTAGGATAGATATCGATTGAACCTGGACTTGAAGCGACCAGGATTGTAGTTGTCAGGTAAGCATCCCATTGAGAATCTATTCCACAAAGCAATACTTCTGGGAAAGAAGCTGTCTGAGTGGAACTTGCTCTTTTATCAAAGGAACACGAAGGGAATTGACATGGTTTGCCACAGTGAACAAGGCACGGTGGGTCCTAGCAGTGAAGGTCTGAGCTGGTGAAACTAAGGACTGTAATTCGTCTGAACATCTAATATACAGTGTAACCCGGATATAAGAGAGTTGTCGGGACCGGAAAAGAAGTCTCTTATATCCGGGTTTGGTCTATTTTATATACATTAACACAGGCTCTAATTTGGGACCAGAGAAAATCTCTCTTATATCCGGGTCTCTTATATCTGGGTTACACTGTAGTAACCTTTCATGTTAAATGTTTAACAATGTAGTGAATAAAATTATAAACAAATTACTAGTAGTCTGTTAGTATCCATACATTTCATAACAAATTCTTCTTAAAAGGGTACGCCAATATAGTCAGGTCGGACGAAAGAGTACGCAAAAGGAAAAAGGTTTCAGAGCCCCCTACTCTAGTTTGTTGATTGGTTTGAAGCTTCTGGAAGCGTCTGCTTACAAACATTATAAAATTCAGCGACTTTATTCCGTTTGTGGATATCGATGCAGTGAAAAGTGTCTATTTGACAATTTCTTGCTAAAACTATCACAACTGCAATAAGCTTGAAGCTCATTGGCTTTTATGATTGTACAAAGTGCTTGAAATTTATATGCAACACTGAGAACCCCCTTAAAACTCTCTCTTTCTATATGCCGTGTCTTTCCATGGCGTCGGTAATTATGATTGTTCACAGCTTCTAGACTTTTCGTTGCTTTCAATCATACTTTATTCTTTCCGGTCCCTCGTTCTATTGGTGATACTTGTTTTTCCATCCATTAGATTATTCATTGTTTTCTTGTTTCTCTTGCCTTAGATTTGTCTTCTGAGTATTACATTCTCTAAGCTGTCTTTCCTCATTATGCACCCTGTTTCATATTTCAGCTATTTCTGATTCTTAGCCCCAGTTTCTTTGTGCTTCTTCTTCTCCTTAGAACTTCCCCATTTCTCGCGTGCTCTGTCTATATTGTCGCTATTGTCAACATTCGTTGGTAAAGTCACACCTCTGTTGCCTAACGTCCATTTTTTTTTACAATTGTGACGAAATCGTTCATCTTTCACTGCTACGTGACATTACATTGCACTTCCAAATTCTGTTTCTTTATTTCTAATATTTTTGGCTCTCTTAGTACCTTATTCAATTTCTGAAAAGTATCCTTTGCGCATTCGAATTTTTCTGTCACACTTTCTGTCATCAGTTATTTGCACTGCCACACTTCTTTAATTTTGACATCCACATCTGCCCCTTTTGCTTACTACCATACATTTGATTCTCCTACAGTTACTGGTCTGCTCTTTATCATTTATTTAAAAAGAAACGGTTAAGATTAGGTTAAGACAAAGAATGTATTTTTGTAGAAATTTCTAATGTATTTCTACGTATTTTGAGTGCATGTGTCTTTGATGTCTTCGAAGAAATTAATTTTTTTTAAAGAGATGATTGATTTACTATATAATTAAAATTCTAACGTGAACCCTTACTTTGTGTCCAGTTTTATGTAAAAGATGCATTTTTTTCCTAACTGCAACTATAATACTAAACCATTATTAAACCATTCATGCCCACTGTTTCCTTTTTAGCGACGGTGGACATTAATGGGTTAGGTAAATGAAATCTATTGTTAATATAAGATTTCCATTTTTGTAATTAATATCGGATTTTATGGTAGGTACTAAAACTCTCATTTTTCTCTTTGCGTTTGTACTTTAATCTTTAACTGTAGATATTTTTATTGTAACAAAAAAAAAAAAAAAAAGAACATTCAACATCATGTCAGGCAAAAAGTCAAAATCCAGTTGGGTATCATACATTTATTTGTGAATTTAACTTTAGGGCCATTTTTGTTCGCTTCCACTTTAGAACTTAATTATTTTTGAAAATAAAAAAAAGAAATCCAAATAATAATAGCATCATTTTCAATTTTCATAATGAACAAAACAAGCTACATCGAAAAAGTACATTTCCCAACAAAATTATACAGTTTTTTTAACCGAATCTTAACAAAATCTGTATCCTCTTGGTATCAGTTTTTGAAACTAATAACTTCATTTTTTTTTGTTTTTGTTTTTTTTTTTTTACACATTGTGACCCCTTTGCGGAAAGTTGCTATTTTCTTGATTACAGATGGAAACTTGAATATTCTCTCTTCAAAATTATAGTTTATATACGAAACAAAAAAATGACGTCAAATTAAACTGGCGCCGGCAGGATATGGGTGAACATTTTTCGAGTTTTATTTAGCGGAGGCAAACACGTCAGTATATATCTCACGTTTCTTTCTTAATACTGCTTTGTACATTATTTATCTTACTTACTTAACTATACCAAAACGTCAACTACAGAATAAACACTGTGCACAAAAAGAAATTTGATCTCTGTCTGTCTGTCTCACTCCACCAATATATCTATCTCTCTCTCTCTCTCTCTCTATATATATATATATATATATATATAAAATTTAATTACTTAAACGTTATTTTAGTGGATACTCGTATTTGAGTAAACGTTCCGTTTATTTGTTAAACATTATATTTATTTATTTTCGTCTACCTACCTGAATATTCAAAAAATCTTACTGACTGGTAGATGAACGTAAATAAATAAAAATATACTGTTTAACAAATAAACAGAGCGTCTATTCAAATACGAGTGTCCATTAAAAATAACGTTTAAGTAATAAAATCTGTTGGATTAATAAATAAAAAATGGACAGCACATGTGTTATATTCCATGCTAATAGGAATATATACTTGAAAAACAAGGTGGATAAGGTTTATTGTAAAAAAACAGTACAATAAAAATAAGAATAACAGTTATGCACATTGTCATCGCAAGTCAATGCAATAGTGAGTGCTACTTATAGGTAGTTACTACCTATAGTGTACTCACTCATGGGGGTGGGGGGGTGACAGGTTATTCCATTGCATCAATATGTAACTAGAATAAAAAATAATGACATAATCAAGTTGTTAACTTTCCACATTACCAAAAACAAGATTTTTGGAAAGGAACCCTCATTAGCACTAGAAAGTATCATAACAGTTTGTGGACTTGAAAAGGCTAATTTCTTTAAAAAAAAATATTAAGAAAATATTTTATAAATTTCAACCGGTAGTAATACTAATGGTTGGGTCAATGAAGGACAAATGCTTCCTGTATAGAAACGGCTGATTTTACCCTTACTGTTAAAATGAAAAAAAGAAAAAGAAAAAATATTTAAAAGTTTTAATCACAGACAAAAACCAATTAACATGATCTTCTGGCAGAAGTTTTGGAACAAATCAAAATCTGTTTGTCAAGTAAATCACTTCTTTTTTTTTTTGCTCTCATCTCATGTCAGACTTTATGCAAGTTATACTAAACAGAGATATATTAATTATCATTATTAATCATTAATTGATATGATTAATTACGTAATTGTATCTAACAAGATTGATTATGTCGTAATCTTTAATAACGTCTTTGAGGCGACTTTGTAATCTAAATGAGAATTATGTCTGATTAATATTGTTAATACTTTAAGGACTGGGAGAAGCTCTGATTTCTATCAATTGTCCTATCAATTGATTTAAGGGAATTATAGAATAGAGTAATCTTAAATTCTGTTGTAAACCAAAGATCTATCAGACAAAGTGACGTATTCCTTGATCTTCCTTCTGGTGACCGTTGTAATTATTTGAATTAGTTTATGTTGTCCTTAGAGAATAGCTTATTCGACTTGCAGAAATAAGTGGTCAATTGTGGTCATGCTGGCTTGTAAAGTCCAGTTGGCAGAAAAGCATAATGCTGATTATTATTTACCCACTGAAGGAAAATACTTGTAGTAGTATGTTCCATAGCCTTTCATGTGTGTTTGTAGGATGCATTAGTATCTGAAACAAAAGTGAAGATGCTGAGACAAAGTGGATAATTTTATTAAAGACGTGTTTTGATGGAGAAGCATATGCTGTCTTTGGTGTCTTAAGTTTAAATGAAAGAAAAACAAAACAGTAATTTTTATTTTTTTACTTTGTCTTATCATAGCCTTTCATTAAAAGTGAATTTGTAGCATTTTAATTAAAACCTTTAAAAGCTGTGTAATGACAAAAGTATGCAGGTGTAGGCTTTAAGAAAGCTTTATTCAACTGAGAATAAAAGGTTCACATATAGTGTCCTCTTATAGCCCCAGTAAACAGAAATAGCTCTCTCAAAGAGGAGAGTAATAAAACAAGGTGAGACCCCCCACTTGATTATTCATAACAAAGTGTTTTTGAAAACAAACTCGTTATGTCCTCCAACTGATAAATATGTAAAAAATAAAAAAAAAACTGAACTGTGTATAGCATTTATAATGTATTTTATAATTTATTATCTACTCCATTTTTACTGTTAGTTGATTATAACTGACTAGAAATCTGATGATTTAACTAAAAATCAATGGTAAGTAACAAACTCATTAATGGTTCTAACTCTTCTGAACAGAAATGCAGAATTAAAAATGGTGAAAGATAGTGAGATTAAGGAAGATTGTCAAAACATTTCAGCAGAGATGATGCTTAACTTATGGTTTACTTAAAAGAACAACACTACTTACATTATTCGAACTATTGTACTCATCTTTGTCGCCATATTTATTACAACAATCAAGGTCAGGCTTTGTTTCAACAAGACAATGCACGGCCACATACTGCCAGGTTGGCCAAGAAGTTCAAACAGATGGATGCTGTTGAGATTACTTCACATCTACCATTCAGTCCCAGTGACTATAGCCTATTCTACTCAATGGTACACAACCTCCATAATCAGCAATTCAACGCTTTTGTTGAAGTGAAGTTAGCTTGTTTACAGGTTTTTGATTCAAATCCAGCAGACTAGTATCTGGGACATGTTCAGATGCTGGTTGATCACTGGCAGAAGATCATTGAGAATGATGACCTTTATTTTGAAGAATAAATTTTGATGTTTTCTTCTAAGTGAGTCAGAACTTTTTGTCCCATCGTATTTGACGTATGAGGGTCAGCAACTCAGTTCCTAGGAACTAATGGCCAGACACTAGCACATATGATTTGATTATAGTGGTGATGACTTTGTGCAGAACCAACCACACTTTTTGAAGGGCAGAGTACAGAGACCTGGCGCACTATGTGCTACAAGGTCCCCAAACAACACTTTGCAGGTTTTGAATTCAAAATTTTCCTTCTCCTAGACCAGTTGCATACTCAAGGCTATAGAATCTAGTCTGTCTTACTAATTACCCATAGCTGGCATGAAATGAAAATGATTCATACCTTTCCCAAGGGTATTAGTATGAAAGTGAACGTAATGAATTCAACTTGAATTCGAACTCAGCTCTCCAAGCCCTCAGTCCAAACTGCTACTCGCTACTCCACCATTCCTCCTCTTTTATATATATATATATATATATATATATATATATATATATATATATATATATATATATATATATATATATATATATATATATATATATATATAAAAAAGAAATAGTATGGACATAGAAATCCACACTGCAGTTACCATGCTAGGCATCATGCAGAAATGTTGACTTGTGTGTCCATAGTTTATAGAATTTGATACTTCTGTATTTATACAGTTTATAATATAATATAGTTTATAATACTCCTATATTTATACAGTTTATAGAAGCTCTATCTCTGATATTGAAAACTCTTTCCTTATTAATACTACATTTAAAAAGACATTGATCTTCAAAAATTTAAATGCAATGTCAATTATGTACTGTCTTCTTAATTTCTGTTCTTTCAATTGTTCCCTCTCCTTGATAGTGTTTTTTTCTCATATTCTCTAACACTCAGTAACACCTTGTTTATTTGTGGCTTTATTGCTTTGCTTGGGGTGAAATGACTAAAAAACAAAGTTTAATAAAACAGATTTTTGGTTACTACTATATGATTTTTATCATGTGTGCATAATCTGAAAATTTATTTTTATTCAAACTCTGTTTAAGATTTGAAGACAAGAAATAAATGTTGCAAACTGTAGTGTGTAGGTTGAATGAGGTATACAAGCAAACCCCAAATTTTTTAAAATGTCTATTGTCTTGCAAGCTATGTGAACATGTGCATTGCCCTGTGAAAAGAGAACATATTTCCGTAGCTTTGTTTGTCATTTTTCTTTAAAAGCTTCTTTTAATCGCTGTAATAAGTTAAAAGTTAATATTCTGCATTAACTGTTTGGCTCTTCTGAAAGTAGCAATCAAAATATCAATTTACTTAAAAAAAAAATCCTACAAATTTTGGACTTTTCTTCAGCCATGATAACTCCAAGTGTTGTCACGGCAGGTTTTTTGGACTCTGGATCATATTGGTGCACTTATTTTTCACCAACAGTAACTAGGCATTCCAAAAAAATTATCACTGGATCACTGAAAATGCTGCAAATCCCATTTTAATATAATATCTCATCCTCATTCAAATGTTTTAGCACCCACTTTACTGACAACTTCTGCTGCTTATGGATTGCAAACCCATGTTCCATTGATATCATAGTAATTAATTTTTACATGATTCTTCAATAGGCTAAAATAAGTTTATGAAAAGTTTACACGATTGAAGGTCTTCCACACTGTGTTGCAATGTGGGTCTCAAAGTTTTCACACATGAAATTCGCACACCGCTTCTTCAGAGGCAATTATAACTTTGTTACCCAAAATTTATATCATAAATTGCCATTTGAGTTATTTTCTTGCAGAAAAAGCAATTTCATAACAGCCTAGAATTCAACACTTGAAAATTCTACACCTTCTTTAACATAGTTCAGTCAGTGATCTGAAACAAATTTAAAAAAAACACAAGCCTCCAGCAAATTGAAACTTTGCAATAGCGCTCTAGTGACAAAATAAGATTATGTTTTTCTGAAGTTGGTCAGGCTGAGAATTTTTCAGAATGTCTTGTGCTGGTAATTTCTTTCATCTTCTTAGTCACTGAAAAGAAATGTTGAACAGATTTCATTAACAAAAATCCAGTCTATTTCTGAAATGTAAATGTTTAGAATGCAGTGTGTATTTTCAAAACTTTTGCACCAAACTATAACCAACTATAATTTTAATCAAGTTTAGTTTTATACATTACTGGTACTATGAACTACTGCAGAAAAGTCTTTGGCTTGACAAAGAACGATTTTTTTAAATTTAGTCATTTGTCTAAATTTTTGGTAATTTTTCTGACTGGAAACTTTTCAGTACCTTCTAGTCATGTTGTTTTATCCAGTTCTGGCTTCATCTGGTTAAAAGATTATTGCTTTGTTCTTTGTTTTTGTAGTCAGTTATATGCCAAAAAGATGATGAGTGATTTTGTACACCATTTTTATTTTCTTGTGGGTAAGTAACTCAGTAATATAAACTCCTTGGTGAGAAGTTTGAACAGCATGTCTCCTACCAAGAGATGATTCCAAAAACTTGAATTTTTTCTGTGAAGATTATACATTCATTTGTGTGAATGGAGAATCCCAAATAACTTTAAAAGGCCATCTGCTGATTGGATAGGTATTTCTTCTGATTAATTAAAAAGACATGACTGTTAATTTTAGAATTATACTGTGTGGGGGCATAGTTTTGTACTTATAGAAAAAGTAAGATAAAACTGTCCTTCAAAATCAATACATTTTGTACATGCAAAATACAAATCATGTTATTGTAATTTTTTTTTCTGTCCAAAAAGGCAATATATCCTCTATGATTAAAAGTGGAATTTGGGCACTCATGGTTATAAATCTCCAAGTTTTCCTTCTTCATTATGTGTCATAACTTTAGTATCAATTTAACTCATACTCCTGACCTATAAACACTGGTGATATGCATTATTTAAGACATATTAGACATCTGAAAGTAAAGAAAATTATATCTAAGAGAAAATTTAACGGGTAGGATTTAAGGATGTCATACTTCAAGCAAGTCATTAGAACACTATAAATTATTACAAAAGTAATTTATCTTTAACAAAAATCATTACTATATATAAAACGTAAATTAGCAGAAGAGCTGACCATAAAGTAAAAAATCAAAAGGGTAAAAATATCTGACATCTGATATCTGTAATAAAACAGAATATTGCGAATTCTTTGTTACAGTAATTCATTTTACAGTATCAGAAGGAGTAGTAGTAATAATAACAAGTAATTTGTGGTTTGAGAAAATTAATAATAATGATAATATAGAGTTGGGTTAGATTAACTAATTATTTGAGGTAGAATTATAACCTATGATAGTGAGTGTTGGGAATAAAATTAGCCTAGAGAATGCCTCAACCTGACATAAAAGAAAGGCAATGTTTTTGATTCACTTTTTGCAAAAATATGCACATCTTTTATGCAATCAAATAAGGTAATAAATTAGCAGATCAATTGAGTATGGATATCAGGTGAATGGATGACTCAGATCTTTTTGTAATGTTGACACAATGTTTTGGCAGAAATATTGTACTAACATTAGCAAATATATTGCTCCTTAGCAAATATACAAAGAAGAGATTTCAATAATGTTGGATATGTTTACACTTTTCATATTTACACCACACAAAATAAAATGGACTGCAATTTCTCACAATCAAAAGTTGAGAAAAAAAGGAAGAATATAAAGAAATCAATGGCAAATGTCTAGCAAAATCTTTGTTCTTATTTATATATTTATATACTTATATATTGATTTACACATGTGAAAAAAAGTCGTTACTTAATTTGGGAAGCAACTTTTCCAAAAAGATAGAATCCATTTATCAATTAAATCATTGACAACAGTCCAAATTAGCTGTTCTTTATATTTGGATGTGTCATTGATTTTCAAACTTTCTCCCTACACATATTTGAATACATAAATAAATAAATAAATAAATATATATATATGGTACCAAAAAGTTCTAAGACAAATCCACTTCCCAAAATATGCCCAAATGACTAAACATCAGAATTTGTAATTTGTGGGTGGGAAAGGGCTGAAACATTTCTGCACTATATATATATATATATATATATATATATATATATATATGATAAAATATATATATATATATATATATATATATATATATATATATGAAAGTGAACATAGAAGTCAACACAGAGGCGACAGTCTGTTTCATGCTAGATGCAATCGCCTGACAATTGAATCTAGTATGAAACAGCCTGTCACCTCTAAGTGTTGACTTCTATGTTCACTTTTATATTTACACATGCTCTATCTCTAATATTGAGCACTTTATCCCATAAATACAGCACATTAAGACTATATTTCTTCATATATATATATATATATATATATATATAGTCATATATATATATATATATATATATATAGTCATAAGGTATGCTATATTTATGTTTTGAAGTGCTCAGTATCAGGGATAGAGTGTATGTATGTAGATATAAAAGTGGACATTGAGCTCAACACCCAAAGGCAACAAATTGTTTCATGCTAAACACAATCATCAAGTCATGTGTGATGTGTCTTAGTTCAGCTTTTTATATATGCAGGTCAGTAATGCATTTTGGGTAGTTTATTGCATTATTCTAAGTTATTTTGATGGGCGTGGTTTCTTAATTTGTTTATTATTTATTTAGTTAATATACTTATTTGTTTGTATTAATTTATTTTACATGTTTTTGTTTATTTGTTTTATTTTATTTATTTATTTTCATTTCTTCTTGTTTGGTTTCAATTTTTAAGTAATGTAGTAAAAACTTGTTTTGGGTTCTGCATTTTGAGTTCTGATTGTTTATTTAGTAGTTTGTTTTGGTCTGGGAAGGTAATTATAGCTATTTAATCCTCCCGGCAGTGTTTACAATTTTTGTGTTTTAGTCTGATGTTCTTTTCCTTATTTTCCATGATATTTTTGGTGTGATTTATTTTTAATCTTTAAATATATATGTGTGTGTTTATTTAATGCATAATAGATATTAATTTTTCAACATAATCCTTTTCCTTGTCAATGTGATCCAAAGTGGAAGTTAGAGTAAAGAAACAAATTAGACATGTATTTGGAGAAATGACCAAAGATTTATTTTCATTTACAAGATATGAAAATGTCACTTGTAAGTCGTATAGTGTAGCATTTGAAATGTATGGTATACAAGGTGTGAAGTGCAAGCATTAAAAAGGAGTATGCTTAAATCCAGCTGATTTTTTGTTGGCTATTGATTTGGGATGGTCGTGTTGATAGTAATGTACATTCTCTTTCTGTGTTCACAGAAGATTGTTTTGACAGCCTAATGGTTGGATGGACAGTCAGCTGTGCTTTTGGGTAGCCTATATAGAAATCTTTCTCTGTTCTCTTGCCACTGGCCAGCTTCTCTTATCTAAGGGAAACGCACAGATGTATTTGTAGACACATATAAATAAATATATATAGATAAATGTGGCTCTAATTTGTTATCTCTGACTATGTGTAAATTGTGTTTTTCTGCTACAAACGCACTTCATTTGGTGGTAAATATTGACCACATTCAAACATTATGCATTGAAAATTTTAGATCAAAATTCAGCTCATAAACACATGTCAGGCAACTGATCAGCTCTCACATATCCATATTTTAAAGTAATTAATGGATGATTAAAAATCTGACATTATTTCTTATTACTACAAAAGTTATATTTGATGGGTGGTTGCAAGTATTTGAATAGACATCCCTGAGAGTTTGTTTTTTTTTTTAAGAGAGAAATTGATATCTTTTAGCCAAAAGACAGGACAAGACAGGAATTGAACCTGTATTCCTTTTTTCAATGTGGTTTCTCTGATTGAAAAAGGGAATACAGATTCAGGAGGCCTATTTTCTTCAGGAGAAGTTCTCAATGTCTAAGCCAGATCTTAAAGACTTCTACTTTTCCTTCTTCCTTTCTTTAATTTACTCATTGAAACTGAGTATAATCGCTGATAAATCTTTCCATGCCATCAAATAGTTTATTATTTATGAGATATAGGCAGCATTTAATGGTTGTGCTTACTAAGAGAGGGACAGTTGGAATTATAAGAAATATAAAATACATTATGTTTTTATATATATATATATATATATATGTATGTATGTATGTATGTATGTATGTATGTATATATATATATATATATATATATATATATATATATATATATATATATATATCCCAGTTATTTAATTATTAAAAATAATATTTCTCATATTTTTTAATCAAATTTATCCCAAGCAAGGCAGTAAAGCCACTAAGACACAAGGTGTTACTGGGTGTGAAAATGAATTAGAATACAGAAACATTTTGAAGGAGGGAGAACAATAAAAGAGTAATCAGGAAGACAGTAGATAATGATTGGCATTGCAATTAAATTTTTGAAGATCAAAGTTGGCTGGAAAGTATAGAGTTGGAAGAGAGTTCCACAAGCAAGATGTGTGAGAGAAGAAACTTTTAGCATAGAACTTATAGTGACATCTAGCAGCCAATTCAACTGTAAATTGATGAGACCTTGTTGTTAATTTAGTACTGGTCTTAAATTCATAAAGTCTTGGTACCATAGTGAAGAGGCCATCCAAATAATTACCATGAAATTATTTATAGAAAAGCATCAGGGCAGCAACTGTATGGCAGTGGGAAAGTGACTGAAGCAGAAATGGTAGGTCAAGACCAATAATATTGCTGATTCTTCTTTGGATTTGATCAAGAATCTCTAAATATATAGCAGGAGCAACAATGGCAAATAGTAGACATAGATATACATAAGATAGATTCTGGAGAGAAAAATTGTGATATTGATAGTTAACTGTTAGAATTAAATACTTTTCTTACAACTGTTTGGTGCTAATTTATGAAAATCAAAGAAAATTATACAAATGTTAAGAATTTCAATGAAATTGATGTCATGTAATATTGAGTGATCTTTCTAATTAATATATATAAATGTCATCATACAGCATCCATCTGATTCTTTGAGGCAAACAAAATATTTTGTTTTCAGTATTATAAATACAGATAAACAAAATTTGCATTTGACCAACGCATTCAAAGAGGTGATTCTTCAATAAGTGCTATTAATATAAAAATAATTAATTGAACTCAAAGTGCATGTATATAAGTTCTGGAGAAACTTTTTCCTATACCATGCCTTCTGTAATCAGTTTGATTTCTTTTATGGCATTCTATTGAATATCAGAAAAAACAACAAAGAATCATGACTTTATAGACTCTCAGTCTATCCAACTGTTTCTAAAATGTCATTAAACCAAAAAAATTATAATGTTTAGCTTCTCATATCAGACTTTGGTAAGTCGGAGAAAAAGAATAGAATTTACATGCATTCATTTTAGAAATCTCTGGTATTCAAGGGTATGAATAATAAGCATCTCTGACAGGGAAAGATGGTAGTGGGGATTGTAGTGTACTGGATTTTAGCATGGAAATGGGAATTGGCATGTCAGGTTCAAATACAACCCAAAGCCATTGTATTTGCTTTCAGACAAATACAGTGACATGTTGGTAGAGGCAAATGTGACACACTTGGGTGCTCATGTCTCTTTTTGATTCATTATCATGCAGTGATAATTGCATGTATGGGAAGGTAACAAACCTGATTGGAATTTGAACATGGCTTTCCAATTTCTTATGTAAGCCATTATCGATAACATTACTCAAATATCCACAATAAACTGCACCTTGTATTCCTATTCAGTCAACCATCTAGGAACTGACCAGGCTCAACATTGCTTAACAAGTAATTGTTTGAGAACTGGTTTCAACATGATATGCTGTAAGGCTTCCTTCTGTATATAAGAGTGCTCTATTTTAAATTCCTTTGAAAGAGCTGTTTAATAGATATAAAAAATAATATTTTTCTTTTATTTCAGTATTTACAACAAAATTAATGGTTAAATAAAACAAAGCTGTTATCTTGATGTGTATATAGTTAATATTTTCTAGGCTTTTTACTCATTTTTTCTAGTTTTCTATTTTTTTTCATTTTTGACTATATATATATATATATATATATATATATATATATGGCCTGACGATTGCATATAGCATGAAACAGACTGTCACCTCTAAGTGTTGATTTCTATGTTCACTTTTATATTTATATATATATATATATATATATATATATATATATATTCAGTCATTAATTACAGAAAAAAGCACTTGTTTGCAAACAATAAGAATATTTAAAAGAATTTTCAATTTTGTTCAACAAAACATGTATTAAAGAGTGATTGCTACCCAAATACACAACTCTCTCTCTCTCATATATATATATTAAAGAATAACCAATATATATGTGTGTATATATATATATATATATTTATTTATATATAGATATTAAAGAATAACCAATATATATATATATTAAAGAATAACCAATATATATATGTATATATATTAAAGAATAACCAATATATATATATATATATATATTTATATATAGATATTAAAGTATAACCAATATATATATATATATATATATATATATATATATTAAAGAATAACCAATATATATATATAAACAATATTAAAGCAAAACAATATATATGTATAAGTATTAAAGAAAAACAAAATGCAAAATATACATATGTATAGATATATACATATGTGTGTGTATGTATATATATATATATATATATATATATATATATATATATATATGCACATAGTTTTATATATATATATAATGTATACACACATACACACACACACATCTATCTATCTATCTATCTATCTATATATATATATATATATATATATATATATATATATATATATTAGAACTCTAGAATGTAAATGATGAACTTAAAGAACAATTGTTTCCTGGTCATTTGATTCATCAAAAGAGGAGAAAAAAAAAAGGATAAAAAATTGGTAAACTAATTATGGTTATCAGCAGAAGCACCAACAAAAAGCCAACATTAATTTACGCGTAGATGTTCAGACACTAATGTATGGAAACCAATTTGGTCTTATGCAATATTCATACACGTTTCTTTTCTTTTTTTTTTATTTTGCCATTTACTTTTGGTATGCAGGATAAAAAGAAATCCATAGCTAAAGCACAAACGGTTGTTCACACAGAGCCTGTATAGATAATTCTTTTGAACTTAACAGATTAGGAATGGTGGGCTGGGGGATAGAAGTGATTCTGATAACTTTCCCCTATGCCTTTTGTCCACGTAAAATATTATCGTGCATTACTGTAGATGTAGCATTGAGTTATATTTGTGGACGTGTGTAGAGACAATCAAAGCAGCTTCATTATCAAATTGATCAGAACAATCTGAAGCAAAGAGAGAATGAAAACAAAAGTCAAAATAGTTCATTCTTGGCTAGATAGGAAAAACATTTACAAAAGCTCACAAGGAAAACTTTAACTTCTGCCATTAGCAATAAAAAAAAACAATTTAGATCAGTGCCATAAGTAAATTGTCTGTTTGAAAGATTAATTATAATAGGAATAATTACAGAAGAAAGTTAAACTGAAAGATATTTTGGGTAAAATATTAGTTCTTTTAATAATCTTGAATAATATATATATATATATATATATATATATATATATATATATATACTGGCCTAAAAGCTGCCCTATCAGGCAGCATTTTCACTAGCTCCTCTGGAGGATTCATGACAATAGGTAGGGAAGAGTAGATGTGATAGGCAACAATTAATTAGAGAAGAACTCAAAACAGATTGCTGCCATTAAATATTGCATTAATATTTAAGCTTACTTTTTAAAAGTTCAGTGATAATTTTTCTGCCACCATTTAATTTAAATACAATTAGATGTATGTTGGTCCTCATTTTCAATACAAACAATTATTTTTTATTTCATGGGTGACTTTTGCTGGACTTCACAATTAATTTTGATTATTCCCAAATTTATTTCCAAGTTACAAAAATTATTGTTGTACAAAAGAGATTCATCGTAAAATATCACATAAAAAAATAACTGAAAAACAATCGCAGTAATGAAAATTTGGGAGTTCAAAATTTCAGGAATACAGGTTTGGATCCGGCCCAAAATTTTTTTAATTTGCTCAAGGAGTGAGCCTGATTCCAAAATGGTATATGTTGGGCTATATCCTCTAGGAGTAAAGTTGAAAAAGTCTGACACAGTGACATTTGCATTTATTATATATATATATATATATATATATATATATATGTATGTAAGTATGTATGTGTGTGTGTGTGTATATGTATTTAGGCAGCAATCCTTTCGTGCACATTTCATTGAATACAACAGACAAGGTGCTTTGCTTTAGTTTTTTATACAATTTCTTATGTGATCTTATAATTTTTTTTCTTTTCACATGATAAATTATATAAAAACTGTCCAATTGTTCTTTCTTTCCAAGCACTTCCATCTATACATTTAGCCATTTTCAAGGTTGAGATATATTAACTGTTAACAAGAAATAGATTGTTGTATGTATGTATTTATATAATGTTTTCATTTTCAACATACAATCAACATATTGGTGTCGATGTTCATAGTTGATATTATTGAATGTTGTTTTTTTTGTTTTTATTAATAAGGCTTCCATTATTTTTAGCCTTTTTTACATGTCATTGATGCTTTTATATTGTGTTGTCAACAAATATGTTACATATAGAGTCTGAGAGGTCTCCATGAATATTTAAATTATGGTCAGAAAGATGTAGTGTGAGTCTTCTTGTTAAACATGTTGTAGTATGGCCTATATAATTGTTTACGGATTTTGATTGATCAGGAATATAATTCCTTAATGGACATTGAAATTCGTAAATAATATTTGTTCTATTTAATTTTGTTCTAAGAGGTGAATTATTATTTTTAACTATGAGGTTGGAGGTTTTAAATTTTTTGTAATAGTCTATTTTTTTTGCTATTGTCAACTAGTGTTGTGCCTTTTTTTATAATATTCTTAATTCAGTTTTTATATAATTTATCTTCCAAAAAGAAAAAAATTATAAGAAATTGTACAAAAAACCAATCAAAGCACCTTGTCTGTCATATTCAAAATGAAATTCGCAAACACACACACACACACACACATATATAAACGTGCGTATTTAGGCAGTAATCCCTCTTTTATACAAGTTTCATTAAAAATGACAGACAAGGTACAGCAGTTAAGTTTTTTATTTAATTTTTCTTGTGTTCTTATAATTTTCTTCTTTCCTGGACATAAACTGTGTAGAAATTGTCCAAATGTTCTGTATTTACAAATGCTTTCTGCTATACTTTTAGCTATTATCAAGTATGATTTTATGATTTTATTTTTACTTTTAACTGAATATATGGATTTTTATGTATGTAGAGTATGTAGGAATGTTTAATTTTCACATTCAGCACATTGTAGCCATGTTCTATTATTATATTATTGAGTATTGGCTTTTTCTTTTTTTTTATTAATAATGGATTCATTATTTTTAGCATTATTTTTTTTTTACATATGAAGGTGCTCAGACATCCAGAACATTTGGACAATTTGGTCAAATTATGTCCAGAAAAGAAGAAAATTATAAGAACACAAGGAAAATTAAAAAAAAACATAATTGCAATACCTTGTCAGTCATTTTTAATGAAACTAGTGTATATATATATATATATATATATATATACTCCGCTACCAATAACGGATACAATAATACAGACATAATGAACACCCAGACACCCCTTGTCCAGTTGAAGTTGATTTATCTGTAACCTTGGAAACGTGATTTTAGCTGTGTCTTTAAAATCCAGTAATTTTAAAAGTTACTCCAAAATTCGCTTGAGGATGAAATGGAACTAATGTCTTTAATTTAATTACAAAATTAAATTTGTAGCATTTGGCTTCCATTTTTGAAACATGGTTAGAACTGTGTAGTGAAAAAACATTTTTAAATAAATTGAGATATATATATATATATATATATATATATATATATATATATATATATATATATATATACTTCAGCTCTTTATTCCTAACATCTGTGCCTGAACTCTTGAATTTTATTCACAATTTATTTCATTTTATTTTTTCTCTCCTCTACCAGTAGGAATAGATAGATTCTCCAATTCACACTCCTCCTTGGTATTTTTAAAAGAAGTAAAAGTTTATCCCTTGTTTTACATATTCTAGTAAACTGTACCTCGAGTGGCTCTTGGGCTTTTCACATGATGGACATTAATGTAAAATAAAAAATATGCTTCTCAATTTAGGATGGTTGTTGTTAATTTCACGGTTTAAGAAAATAAAAACAGGGATAGCAAATTAAACACATGTACCTAATAAAATTACATTTATAGTAATATATATATATATATATATATATATATATATATATATATATATACACATACATAGAAAAGAGAAGGAAAGAGAGTTAGAATCTCTACCCAGCAACTGAAAATTGTGCTGTGCATGAAACTCCAGTGAGGGATAATATGTATATTTATTAATATATGCTTAACAGCTCTGTTATAGTACATCGAGCACTGTTTTATTAGCACTAACACTCTTTGTGCAATATCGTATATTATTATTAGCTGGGTCGTTAGAATATTTTGTGAATGTTTATTTCGTCTAGCAAATTTTACAGTGGCTTGTCATAAAAGGGCTGTATGTATATGTGTGTACATATACACAGATATACAGGCTTTGTTTATATGGTCTAAACAGTCATAAATAATATATAAATGGGCAGCCTTTGTCATAGATAATAAATCTACTTATTTATAATATTTTCACTGATCTTATTTGATGACCTGCAAAATTGTCCATTTTGGGACAAAAATTGTTTAAATATTTACCAGGTTTTATCTGTAAAGCTGAAGTATCTGATAGACTAATTCAAACCATTACAAACGGCCATTTGATATTCTTCCTTTAATTATTATTTTAATTTTTTTTAATTGAATTATTTCTTTTTATATATATTACATATTTGGCTTGGCTAACAGAACTTAAGCAATGTCGCAAAAGTTACTTTTTAAAAAATAAATTATGTGTCCTGAGGAGGCATGGTGGAGTAATGTATATCAGCTGGGATTGAGGAATCATAGAGCTGAGTTCGAATTTCAGTCAAGTCTATTACATTCACTTACATACCAATACCCTTGGGAAAGGTATGAATCCTCTTCTTCACCCTCCAGCTCTGAGTAAATAGCAGGACAGACCAGGTTCTCTAGTCTTGGATGGCAACTGGTCTACCACAGAAAGAAATGGCAACCTACTGTGGGAAAAAAATCTGCCTCGTCAGTCATGTATCGAAAGATACATGATCGCCTAAGCGTATATCACGCATGGCAGATAACTGACTGACTGATGTGTCCTGAAGGCAAAATTTTGAAAAACTGAAAATTTTCAGTTCTTGTACTTAGTCTAACATATAAAAAGTATTAGCTGTGCATGTATTTCTATTCACTGGTACAATCATAGCATGTACAATCTGAGAATGTTGCAATATATACATACATACAAAGGGTTTAAAAAAGTTCAATTTTACATACATCTGTATTTACACTCATGGAAAATAAAACTGTACCACCCTAAACAAGTTTCAATTTATTCAATATTAAATATATAAATAAGGCCAGATTACAATAAATTAGCACAAATCTGAATACATAGAATAAAAATAGCGAAAGGGGAACTTCCTGAAAATCAGCAAAGTATTAACACATGAGAAGATTTCCTTAGAAACAAAGAAAAAAGTACTAAACAACTACATAATATTTATCCTCCTATATGGCAGCGAATGCTGACAATCATTACTGAGGGGACTCTAAATTTGCTCCAGTCCTGATGAGCAGTCATGCCTTCAATAGCATCAAGCATATTTTTGCCAACAGTAAAGATGTTCTAAGAATAGTCAGTAGCTTATATTATGCCAGTAAATACCTAACTCCTTCTACCATGCTCTATCTTTACAAGAGTCAAATCAGATGAAGAATGGAGTATTGCCTACCCACTTCTCACTGACCAGCCTTAACAGAGTTCAAAAGTTTTTATAAGGCCTTGTGGCGGATGAATTATTCCCCCCTTACAACCCCTTTCCCCTCAGACGAAACATTGCTTCTCTCTCACTACTCTATTGCTCTTCCTATGGTAAATGTTCTTACAAGTTATTTTCCTTAGTCCTACCAGCTCAGAACTTCAGAGTTTGGACTTAAAACATGAGAAGATATGTTGGGAAACTGATTCAGTTGGATGAGTAGCAAAGAAAGTTAACTAAACATGCATTTCTATTTAGTGGTACAATCATAGCATGTTCCAATATTAAGACATATATGCAAATGGTTTTCATATATTCCATTTGTTGTAACCTATGGAAGGTTACTGAATAGAATAATCACACAAAGGTTGGTAATGAACGATAATACTTAGGACAAGAACAACACATATAAGTTTCATCAGTGGCACATAGAAGAGGTAGTCAACTGCTAGAAGTGAGTCAAATGAATTCCACAATGAATCTCCAACTACAGGATATCTACCAACCGCCCCACATGGTCAGATGGGACACAAGGCCGAATTTAATGTAGGGTATCTGAGCCTGTATAAAATGGGGTCAGGTAGCTTTTTCCTAAGACAAGACTCTGCCCTTTGACATAGCCTTGTCTGAGTATCCTCTCTGTGCTGAGGCAGAGAGTTTGACTAGCACAACTGGAGGCAACTCTCTAACTGCAGACCAACATACAGTATTTACTACTGTATTTATGTGAATGGGGAAATGCTCATTATCGTCCATAGGTATGCTACAGAACCATTTAACATACATACATACATATCTACATTGATGTAAAATAAAACTGCAACAGTCCGAATAAGTGTTTGAATTTATACAGGATTAAATTGATTTATTTGTTTTGTTTTTTATTCCTTATCAAACTTTTGCAGGTTATTTAATGGCAGAAAATATTTTTTTTAGATTTTAAGAATTTTTTGGAGATAATAATGATTTACTGATTCATGTCCTACTAATTAACCCATAGCTGGATAAGAAGTGAGTTCATACTTTTCCCAAGGTTATTTGCATGTAAGTGAATATAATGAACCCAACTGGAATTGGAACTTGGCTCCCCGATTATCAACTCTGAACCATTATCAATTACACTACCTTGCACATCCATGTTTGCAGCCCCTGATATTCCCAAGAGGTAACCTGTCTAAGTTCTAACCTGTCTTTATTTCAATGATCATACAAGAACCAATGTTTCAACATGATATGGCCATAAGCCACTCAGGATTAAATGTCTAAACAATGTAATTGGATTACAGTAAATGATCATATATATGGATCAATATATGCACAGCTTCCAAAATAACTGATATAGTGATAATCATCAAATTCACTATTAATAAACTGCATATCTTCCTTGAGCATTAAGACAGACCTTATATGCTTGCATGTACATGATTGTGCAATACAGATTATAAATACCATCCAGCAGTATGCAATTCCACATCTCTTATATCTATTGAACAACAGTTGTAGGTGAGAAAACTGAATGAGTCAGTTATAGTTCCACCATGTCCTATACATTTTCAATAGAGAACATATTAATCAGTTAAGTTGTTAAACATTTTTCAGAGCATTTTGTGTTGACCAGGCACCATGTGCGGGGGGATATTATTCTGCTGGAATAGCATAATGCCCTTCCTGTTGCAGGGATGACAACTGAATGGGTTGAAAAATATTTGGAATGTAATTGGCACTTTTCAATGTTTCTTCCACTAATGGGAGTGAGAGTTGTAACTTATGAAACTCTGCACCATGATGCCAGAGTTTGGGTTTGTGTGTTGTGGGTTGGTTGGTTGTTTTTTTTTTTTTGGGGGGGGTATGCTAAAATCTAATTATTATGTATGCATTTTTTTTTGAGATAATGGTTTTAGTGATATGCCCCACCAACCAACCCATAGCTGGAGGGAGAAGAGGTGGATTCATACCCTTCTCAATCACACCCACATGTAAGTGAAAATAATGAACCCAACTGAAATTGGAACTTAACTCATTGATTAACAATTCCAAGACATTATCCATTACACTACCTCTACATCCAAGCTTGCAGCACCTTGTTTTACCAATTGGTCACCCATTTTATTGATGAGACACAACATTGCTTAACTTCAGTGATCATATGGGAACCAGTGTTTCAACTTGATGTGGCTGTAAGCCCTGTGTGTTGTGGAGGATACTCTCTGGAAGATATTGTGCTTCCATCTACAATGCACATACAAACAACCAACACTTACCTGTAAGCAGAACCTGCTCTCATCAGTGGTCATTAGAGTATTATTTGATCCTACAGGCATCCCTCAGATGACTTCATTGGGGACAGGTACAAAAATGTTGTGACAGAACTGAATATCTCTCATGAATCCCACATGTAACTATAGACCTGCTGCTAGTAAGTGATTTTCAATGGTCTGTGTTGACACTCATGAAGCCACATTTACCCTGGCCTATGCTATAAATACCAAGCAGTCTGGTGATCATTTTGTATTAAATGACCATCCAGAACCTGGTCTACAGCTGTAGGAATGTTGCTATTATCAAAGTACCACTAATGCAACATGTTCCACCTGCCCAGCAATTCTCCAAAGTGACCATCCAGCATTTCAAAGATCCACAATCTGATCCCTCCCAAATAAATCTAACTGAACAAAAGGAGCATCGGTGTACCTTCACAGCATGACATCTGCTTGTGATGGAAATATTTCATCACATTGAAGTTTACTGTAGCATGCAAACCTCAAACACAGATGATGCACCAGTATGAGAGTTACTATATCAGACAACTATGAAAACTTTGAAAGTTTTATCAGAATACTTGCAACACACTAATATGCACATACTGCATTCAGGTCAAAATTTACATCATCCTTCAGGTTGTTGCAATTTTATTTTACATCACTGGAAATAAATGAATAATTTTATTTTCCATTACAATAATATTAAGTTTAAATAATAAGTAGTTTTATATGACATCAGATCTGATAATTCTTTGGTTAATATCCAAATCATATATATAATTTTATATATATATATATATATATATATATATATATATAGGGTGTCCATAAAGTTCGTGTGCACTTTAAAAATTATAACTTTAAAGTGCATACAATTTTATGGACACCCTATATATATAAATCATTTTAACTGAAGGAAAGCAATGAAGCTATTAAGACACAAGGGGTTACTGAGTGTGAAAGTATACAAGAAAAAAGAGGACAATAAAAGAACAGGTATTATTAAGTAGACAGAAGCTGACAATTGACATTGCATTTAAATTTTTGAAGATCAAACTTGACTGGAAAGAAAGAAGCTGGAAGAGAGTTCCATAAGTGAGAAATGTGAGAAAAGAAACTGTTAGCATAGAATTTATGGTTACATCTAACAATTTCAGCTGTAAAATGATGAGACCTAGCTGCCAATCTAGTACTGTAATTAAATTCATAATGTGGAGGTACCAAAGAAGAAAACTCATCAGAACAATTACCATGAAAATATTTATAGAAAAAGCAGAGGTAAGCTACATTATGGCAGTGGGAAACTGACTGAAGCCAAGATGCTAGGTCAGGACTGGTAATACTGCAGATTATCCTTTGAATTTTATCAAGAATCTCTAAATATACAGCAGAAGCATCAAACTATATGTGACAGCAATATTCAAAATATTTCTTATAATTTGTTTATTGATTTTAATATTAGCATCTTTATCACTTTTAATATTAATCATATTTTCACAAGAGCAGATTTTGATTTTTCTATTACTATTAATAAATTCTGTTCTTGTCACTTGATTTTATCCCTTTGCTTCATTTCTGATTGTATCGCTCTGAAATCTTAGTTTTGTCCTTTGACCAGACATCTCGATAAGTTGGAGAGGTTGGTATGCCCGTGGCTAATATTTCTTTGATCTTCTGACAAAAAAAGGCATAAAATGCAGAATCATGAGAGCAATTCTGATTAGCATCAACCATAAAGTGTTTCCCAAGAGTTATGTAACTGAATAAATTAGTCAGAATAATGTTGGTTAGAGTATTGGACACACACATATCTTTTAGAATGGGGTGGGGCTAGGATTCCAAGATGAAATTGCTGTTTTTGTAATACATGCAGATCTTGAATTAAAAAAATTGAACAGTCATCACCAGTTAATAAAGATATGCTTTACTTTCTGTCAGTGGCACAGATCGTGCAGAAAGTGAATTTGATGTACCAAGTTCAATTCCCACTCAAATCTGTTTTGTTCACTTCACACAATTGCCACTGAAAAAAAAACATGAATCCATCTATGGTTAAATATTAATATTATTTCTTGCTTTGATATGGTAACTAGCCGAGGAGAAGGAAAGCCCTGAATTCAATACCAGCCTGAAGAGAGCTGAGCTCCCTCACAGCCTTTCCAAGTCACATCATCTTTTTTATGTGCCATTTCCCCTCAGAACATAGTTGATCATGACTCTCCACAACTTCCTTGTAGCCCTTAATAAATTTTGTCTTTCTATTATTTCTCCTTAACCCCGTTCTGCCATCCATTTACTCAAGCTTGTTATGTCATGTGTTGTTTTCCCCTGTCCTTTTTACCCTCTATTTTTCTCATGGGTATCAAATTTTCCAAGCCCTCTTTTCTCATTATGTGACCAAGAAACCTCAACTGTCTCTTCCTAATATTAAGTATACATTTCCTTAATGTTGCTTTATTAGATGCAGCTATTACAAGCCTAATGGGTTACGGCACTCATGACATGGTGTGATATGATGTCATGTAGCTTTTGTCTACTATTTTCAGATTTAAATATATGTCCATTTACAAGTTTTTAAAAACAAAAGAAATCATTATCTTTCATTTTGTTTTTTCATCATTTCACCCCAAGCAAGGCGATAATGCCACTAACATTCAATGGGTTACTGGGGGTGCAAGAGGATGGGAAGAGTTTAGTGAGCAGGAAGGACAATAAAAGAACTGGTTTCAGGAAGACAGAAGATTGTGATTGATGTTGCATTTATATTTTTAATGATTGTAGGTGTCAGAGTAGCAAGTAACCAGAAGAGAGTTCCACAGATGAGAAGTGCGAGAAAAACTATTAGAATAGAAGTTATGATTACATCTAGCTGTTTTCAACAGAAAAATTATGAGACCTAGTTGACAATTTAGTACTATGCTTAAATTCATAAAGTTGAGGTACCAAAGTGGAAAGCTGATCAGAACAATTGCTGTGGAAATATTTATAGAAAAGACAGAGGGAAGCCATGTCATGGCAGTGAGAAAGTGACTGAAGTCGAAATACCAGGTCAGTACAAAATTTGGAACGGTGTTTGTAGCATAAAATTTGGAGCTGTTTGTATATCATAACATCTAGAGTAGTGTTTATATCATGAAATTTGGAAATTTTTATATCATAAAATTTAGAATATTGTTTATATGAGGACTTTCTAGATTGTTTTGAAAAGTGGAAAGGACACTAAGATAAGCATGTGAGATTCCATAGGGAGTACTTTGAAGGGGAATAAGGCCCTAGGTAGGTAACTTTTTCATTAATATTGAATTGCTAAATACTTTCCTGGCAGACCTAATGTAATAAGCTTTTGGAGATGCAGGGGAAGGGGTGATGATTTTTTGGATATTCATTTCTCTTCTCAATGGACATAAGCTGAGGAAGTTAACTGATAGTAAAAATCTTAAACCTTTTGCTTTCAATTCAGCATCCAGATTTCAAAATCTTTGTGCTACAACTAATGAAAAAGATTAAAATTATCCATCTTGTCAGGTCTCTCTCTCTCTCTTTCACACACTGTATCTTTCTTTTCATGTCTTTTCATTCTTGGGCTCTCTTCATTTTCACTGCCATCTTGCCAGCAGCCTGATCAAAGAACTATGCCAATGTCAACTCTGAGTTGACATCAGACTCTTCAGTGCTGCTCCTTTCTACAAGAATCTGCCAAATTCAGATTGAAGACACCAAGGCACAATAATACTTCAAAAGGGCCATTCATTGCTCCAAACTCATCTTGTGATTCTTTCCTCATTTCTTACAATCCTTGTCTTTTCCAAAGTTTTCTGACTGCAATCTTTTCTTTTATTCTCTTTGTTTGTTATCCTTCAAAGTAAATATGAATTTGAAAACTAATGTTACTTTTATATTTGCAGTTTTAGTCAGTAGAGAATGTGGAAGGTATCATACAAAAATTACAGAAATTATTCTGTTCCTTTTTGTCAGCAGTGAAGATATTTTTAACAAGAAATTTTTAATTTAAACTGAGTTCATTGAAATTAAATAAAATCACAAAACACTATTTATCATCAACAAAACCATATTACCTCTATCCCATAATATTTGTTACATTTAGTGAATGAAATGTGGATGCTAATGTAACAGATTAAGGAACAGTGCAGTAATAGATATACTACTTCTGTCCCATAATAGTTGTTACATTTATTGTATAGAATGTGTAACTAAATGTAACAAATATTACAGGACAGAGTAGTAATAGATAATACTACCTTTGTTTCATAATATATGCCATATTTAATGTAAATGGATGCAAATGTAACAAATATTATGGGATAGAGCAGTATCAGATAACACTACATCTGTCCCATAATAGTTAGGACATTTAGTGTATGAAATCTGTAAGAAAATGTAACTATTATAACTATTATAGAATAGAAGTAGCAAAATCTTTTATTGATTATTAAATAGAAAATGAATTAATAAATAATCACTGGTAAAAAAAAAATCACCATTTTCTTTGTGACAGAATTAGTGAAAATCTCATGCTAAAAATAAAACTTAGAAATTAAGACAAACATTTTACTATGAACAATCATTTTCTATTTTTTAAATGACCTGTCCCTTCAAGATGCAGGTAATCATGGGCAAGAACTTTTTGGCCCTCCTTTATGCATATATATATATATATATATATATATATATATATATATAAGGAGTGAATAAATTTTAATCTCTCTGGAACCAGAGTAATGGCAAATTTGGTTATCTTATCAGGTATCAGAGTACAAGAGAGATTACATCATATGCATCACAAGGCAAAGGTTAGAGTATGCTGTATTAGTTCAATGAAACACTTTTGATCCATTTATTATACACATACCCTATCTCTTAAGTGTGAAATAAAGAAACACAAATAGTGAAAAAGTAAATGTGAACAAAGCTTTCTAATCAAATTATGGTCAGTTTAAAAGAGGGAATTGAAGCAGTTTTCATTTTCTCCATCAGGGAAATCAAAAACCTACCATACCATGTACATTTATAGCAAACCACCCTCATTCCTTTTGTATTCTATTGGTGAGATGTAAGTTCCATTTGAACAGCTTCTTCCCACAAACCACTGATTTGTAGAATCAACTCCCAAGAGGATGCTTCACCAACCGTTACAATCTTAACCTAGGGTTAACCATTATCTTTTCCCAGATATCCCCATCAGCTCTCACTTCTTACTCTGTAAACTTCTAACTCTAGTGGCTCTTGGGCCTTGTACAGAGTGAAAATTATTGCAAAAAAACAAAACTTCTTTAGCCAAAATGTATCCTACCACAGTTCCCTATGGTTTAATTTGTAGGGCACACTGGCTAAAGAAGTGGTTTCCTTGATTGAAAAAGGGAATACAGGTTCAATTCTTGCTTGGAGTTATTCTGTTCTTAAGTAGAACTACCTGACCCCTAAGCTGGTTGACATTAATTAGACTGTTTAAAATAACATGGATGTCAAATGAAACTTGTGTACCAACTAAAAGTAATGTTTGTAGTAGTAGTAATAATATATATATATATATATATATATATTTTCTGTTTATATGTTATTTTTATAGATACAAATATTTAAGTAAATGTTCTGTTTATAATTAACATTTCCTGGCTTGAATGTCAGAAATTTCATAGAAAATGTGTCCTCTGACAGAAATTAAACCTGTATCCTACACAAAACTGTCATATAGCTTGATGTGCTGTACCATTTAGCTACAGAGGAAGAGTCTGGTTAACAACATCGAATTACTGTTTTTAAACTACAATGGTGATTCCTGTCAAAGGACACATATTTTCTATGAAATTTCTTGGACATTCAAACTGGTAAATGTTGTTAATACTGTTTATTATAAACAGAGCATTTACTTAAATATTTGTAGCTATAAAAATAACATATAAACAGAAAATATATTAAAATAATTGTCAGACTTGATCCATTTTATAATATATATATATATATATATATATATATATATATATATATTATATATATATATATATATATATATATATATATATATATATATATAAAATGGTGTACCTGTATATCTCTATTTCATTACATTTTTCAACTATCAATATAGAGAGTACCCTTTAGAAAATAGTAAATGACCACCTAAAATATTTGATCATGTTTGTTTTAATGCAAGTTACATTTAGTCACCAAATATTATACAAACTTTACAGACAGAATTACCCATTATAATTCCTATTGTTTGTCAAATATCTGAAATAGAACTACCTTTCACTTCCTGACTTTTCATGCCACATACACCACGTGCTTTCATCTCTGCATGTTCTTTGCTTACTTTGCCAGGAATTCATACATAATTCAGGGTTTTTGAAGTGGCCCTAATTAAAAAGATAGTTAATTACTGAAGCAAACCATTCTATTACATTTACCAATACTCTGGAATCCATTAGGTCTATGTTTAGTTCATATCTGCTCACTTTTAGTGCACAGTTTTAGCCTGCACATTTGGTTAATAACATTCATGGGTAACCTGTGGCCTGCAGGCTAATATGGCCCTCAGGCTAGAAATGGCCTGTGGCCTTGTTTCAGAGTTCAAGTTCTTCATTATTCCCCATCTTTTCCATGTAGTTTTATAAATATCAGATAAATGTGGTTGTGCTTTATAAGAGAATATAGTGCTACTAATTTTTAAAAACAAGCCTCATTTGGCAAAAATTAAAAAGTAAAGAAAGTCCTGTTTTATCTGACAGCATACTGGACACTATATTATCCCCGCCACAAAAAAAATAACTTGAAAATATCTCCCACTTTTTATATGTGAAATTGAGATATCTGGTCAACTCATGTTTACCCTGATGCAGTAGACTGGTAGAACTTTTACTGGGTATGACATCATAATATTCTGACATTAAATATAGGTAGGAGGCAGGGTCTTGTTTGCCATCAAATACAATACTTCTGTATATTAGTGATTCAAGCAATTAAAATGTTGCATATAAGAAAAGAAAGGATTTACTAAGTGTAAAAATCAGTATTTCTTTGCTTATTATCATGATCATGATTAACCATGCTAGACTGGTTTTATTTTGTCTTGTACATCTATGATGTCAGAAATAGTTGTGTGATGTCATCAATTTCAACAACCTTAACCCTAACCCTACCAGTCTGAGGTGAGAAAATTTGAGAGATGTCTTTAATTTATGATACTTTTTCTTTTTAATATTTATTATTAAGATATTATATATATATATATAGATAGATAGATAGATAGATAATATTAGTGGTAAATATACACATACATATGCAAAATATATAAATATATATATATATTACGATGGAATAAATTATGACCATGGAATATTAGTGTTTAAGCCTTTTTATTATATATATATATATATATATATATATATATATATATATATAGTGTGTATGTATGTATATATATATATGTATGTGTATGTATATGTATGTGCATGTGTGTATATATATATATATATATATATATATATACTTCCTTTGCGTTAGTGAATGTGCTTCTTGATTCAGTCTAAAGGCAGAATACAGTGGCCACTCTTATTTTTGTGGGTTGGCTGGGTCATACTAACATCTGTTATGTTTAGTTTGAACGTTTTGTTATACTTTAGTTTCGCTTTCTGGATTCATCCTCTCCCCTCTCATTTCATGAGCATATATTTAAAAACATGGAAAAAAGTGATATTTGAACTATTTGTACATATTGAAATTTTGTATCATGGGTTTTTTTCCCTGTGAATTTGTGGTGTATGTAGTATTGAATGGTGAGGGATGAGTTTTTGTGGTGAATTGTAATGAAATGAATGGGTCGTGAAGCTGATTAGGTAGGTCTATGGTAGAAAGTGCCAACCAACCTTTCGCCACCTCACTCTTGGCCTTGTACCACAATTGTTTTAATTAAAACAATAAATATATATTTTATTTCATTCACCAAATTCAGTGTTTAACGTGTTATCTACTATCTTCCTGGTTACTCTTCTATTGTTCCCACTCCTTAATAATGTTTTCTGTTTTCTAATTCTTTCACACCCAGTAACCCCTTGTGGCTTTACTGCCTTAATCGGGCTGAATTCGATAAAAAAAAAAACAATAGTATTTATCAAGAATGAAGATTTACAAATTCTTTCTTGGACTGGTGGGAAAAGGGCAAAATATATTCTGGGTAATCTTGAGGCACATGGCTGAAGTTTTAATATAAATTTCCCAACTGAACACAAATATTAAATAGTCATTTTTTTTTAATTAATACTTACTATTTCTGTTTATTAACTAAAGGCACTATGGAAATTTTGACATCTGTTAACACACATCTGTACCCTCAAATTCAGATAACAAATGCCATGTGACAATCTGTTGATGTAATACAGCAAGAGTTGTAGGTGGGCTGAGTCAAGCTTCACTCCATCATGTTCTGTGAATATTCAATGATGGCAGTTCTGGCTAGGGAAGGTGAGTATGTTGGTTGGCATTATCTTGATGGAATATTACATTACCTTGCTGTTACAGGAATTGCTGTTGAATGCTGACTGTTCTGTTGAGAAAGCAGAGAGCATAAGACTCCTGTTGAAAGTTTTGACATATTTTTTTAATAAATCCTATATAATATATATGTATAAAAACCCTATTCCACTTTCTGACTGTATTTCTGAGATGAGGTATGGTAACTATTTACAATGTTAACATCATTCAAATTGCTGTCCTCATCTTTATTGCTATATTAATGTCTTTGCTATTGTACGCTCAAGCTTTCTTCAGCTGATATACGTCAGAATTTTAAGCAACCCTCTTATTTATTCCATGGGGGTAAATTGTTCTCATTCCATGTGCCAGTTTCAGTTAATTCCCTTTAGTAACTCAATGCTCCAAGTTTTTGTTCCTTCTGCTGTAACCAGATATTGAACTCAGAACTCTTTGAGTCAAGTCACTTTTTGGATTACTTCAACCAACTCTTTTATCCACTGGGCCATGTGTCCCCAAGACTAAATAAAGTGTTTGTTTTGAAATTCCAACATATATCACCTGAAGAAGAACAGTGCATACAATGGTTGAAACATCATGAATAAGGCAATAAAGATAAGGATAACAGTCTGAACGATGTAAATAGTGTAAATACCTATTCCACTTGTAATAATTGCTTTAATTCCTGATCAATGAGTCCTTTCATTTCTGATTTTCAATGTACAGTATACAGACAGTAGAGTAGCAGTGTAGTCAATGGACAGTATGCATGCATATATATATATATATATATACATATATATATATATATATATAACTCTCTTGTCAGCTCAGTTCTTATAACCAAACAGCCAGATTACCTGCATCTATAATTTGATTATAGTATTGAAGGCTAGTGCAGAATCATTCACACTTTTTGGAATAACAGAATACAGAGAACTCGTGCACAGGTCCCCAAACGACTCTCCTCAAGTTTTGAATTCAGGGTTGTTCTTCTATGAGACCCTGTCTATCCTGCTATTTTGTCCATCTCTTCTGGGAAAGAGTGTATAATATGGTCTTATCAACAATTTGAATAAGGCCAGTACATTCAATCTCTCAGTCTCGATGACTTGTGACCTTGTGTGAATATAACCATAGGCAGCTTCCAAACAGTTTAATCTACCCAATTTCAATCACAAGGCTTGGGTCAACCGATGGTATGGTTTTCAGACACTTTCTAATAATGCTGCATATTGGGATTGTCTCCTCAGGTTAATATTATAAAGAAGTCACCTGCCTAGCAGACTGACAATGACGATATTCAAACTTAGAAACATGGTCAGAACACAGTTGAGTGAGAGACCAACAAAACTCTGTATAAGATCAAGGATGAACTGAAGACAAGGATTATGGAAGCATTCACCAACTTAAACAAGGAGACCGTCCAGAAGAGATGCAGGATATTACCAAAGTCGTATGGACGTCATGATTGAAGCCAATGGTGATTTTATTGAATAAATTCACACTTTAGTATTTCAAGATATTTTTGTCTAATTTTAATAACTATAACTGTTAAAGTATTATTTTATTTTTGCGTAATTTAGAAGACAATTTATCTATCGTGCCAATATATATATATATATATATATATATATATATATATATATAATATATATATATAGGAAAAATATATACAAAAAACAAAAACAAAAAATCCTTATATACGATTATGCTGTTTTAATGTTAATATGTCAACGTCTGACGTTTCGGTCTAATAAACCATCTTCAGGACATATTCATAAATATAACATTATCAATACAACATGACAAAGATGATGTACATTAGAACAAGACTTATCCAAACAAATAACTGAAAGTTTTATAATATCAGCGCTCCGTTTAAAACATGGTCACGTTGTCGTCACGTGGGCGACGCTGTGAAAACATATTCCTACAATTTTGAGTATTTTGAATGAAAAATGAAAAGAATTCTATTTTGAACTAAAATTTATATGTACGTTTGTCGAGCATTAATCTCGTTAGACAAGGGGAAATATTAAAGAAGCCAGGTCTAGTATTCACCGTGTGTGAGATGGATATTATGCATGCTTCATAAGATTTTTATTATGAAAATATTTTAAAATCTTCACGGTTGAAATTTGTGGATAAACTGAATTTCACATTGTGTTGTTTTTTGTTCAAGTACTTTTGATCATCTCAATCATTTTCAAGAACCAATGTGGCCCCTGTGTGGTAGGTATCCTGATATTTTGGCTATTGAAATTGGTGTGGATGAACCATTTAAACCAATAAGAAAACACCTTCGATACATAACATACTTGTTAAAAATACAAATATAACACTAACAATAAAAGAACAAAAACAACCCTTAACAACATCAATTACAACTGCAGTCATAATGTACTTAGATAATTAAAAAAATGCTTACATTTCAGCAACTTACACACTGTTATAATTGTATAAGTAAGCTCCTTGAAAATATCCAATTGATTAATGGTCAAAATAATCATTTGGACAACTTCTATACACACAAGTCCAAAAAAAGAAATCTCTTGTAAACACACTTGAAAAACACAAAATTTAACTGAAATACCTTGTCAGTCATTTCTAATAAAACATATATATTTTTTCTTTTGCCTGGTTTTCTCTTATTTTTTACTAATTTTATCTCCTTCCTTCCTTTCCCTCTCTTTCATTTTTCACAATTCCTTCATTATTAATATTATTAAGCATTCCAGTTAGAAAATTATGTAAATGTTTCCAACTCAGAAGAGCTGACAACTAAATATATCAATTCAGTTATTTGCCATACATGAAACACACTTAGGCGATCATGTATCTTTCGATACATGACTGACAAAGCAGATTTTTTTTTATTGCTGCAGTTAATTGCCATTTCTTTCTGCAGTAGACCAGTTGCCATTCAAGGCTATACAACCTGGTCTTTCCTGCTATTTACCTATATATGGCAGGAAAAGATGTGGATTGATAACTTTTCCAAGGGTATTAGCACATAAGTGAATGTAATGGATTCGACTGGAATTTAAACTCTGCTCTCCATTTCCTCAACCTCAGCCACTATCTATTACTCCACTGTATGAATTTATGGTGAAAAAGAAAAGTGTAATGGTCATACATAAAAATAAACAGAATAATATAATTACTTATTGGGAACAAATGGTTAGTAGACTAGTTTCACAGACAGTTACTGCTTTTGATCCTGACTGGATGTTCTATATTTATGACATTGTAACATACTAGGCTAAACTAATCTGAAAAGTATCAAGAATAGACTAGCAGTTACAAAGTTGGTCTTTGCAATCATAACTACTGTAGTGATTTTGATTTTTATCTTGTGTGCCATCTTTGTGGCCTTGTGCCAGACTTAGTTAAGTCTTACTAAATATGAAGAGTAGCATACATAGTGGTGAGAAAATTAGACTCACAAACCATTGCTTGTGTCCTACACTTACTGAATTACGGCAGATGTTTTTTCATACCATATCCCTTCAGGATGTAGGCAGTCATGACTCTCCACAGCTGCCATTATCTGTGAATTGCCACAAATTCTTTGGTAAGATAGTGGAATGGTTTCCTGTTGACTTCTTCACAGTTTAGAATTCAGTATTTTCCTTCTCTTAGACTGGTTGCCACATCAGGCTGCAGAGCCTAGTTGACCTTCAGTCAGTTATGTGCCATGCATGATACATGCTTAGGCGATCATGTATCTTTCGATATATGACTGATGAGGCAGATTTTTTCCCGCAGTATGTTACCATTTCTTTCTGCAGTAGACCAGCTGCCATCCAAGGCTATAGAACCTGGTCTGTCCTGCTATTTACCCATAGCTGGGGAGAGAAAAAGAGGATTCATACCTTTCCCAAGGGTGAATGTAATGGATTTGACTGGAATTCGAACTCGGCTCTCCCAGTTTAGCTTGCTATTTATTTAACCCATAGCTGGATGGGATTAATCATTAAGTATAATAAATGTCTCCATTACTGATATTTGATGCATTGTTATTGTGTAGTGTTTAGTGAGTTTAATCTTCACCAGATAACCCCTCCTTTTAGCCTTGTACCTGACTAAACATAGCAAGTACCTATAATGATAACATACTATTTACTCTATATGTTGATTATTCTACAGCCAATATTCAGAAAGAATATTATTTATGCCCTACCCTACCCAATTCAAGGAAAAACACGTTAAAATTTTGAATGTGACCCCCACCCACTGCAAAAATGTGTTTCCAATATCTGTTTTACAAGACCTTTGACCTTCATGTTTCTTGCACCTTCTCTTTGATCCTTTTAATGAGTATTTGATCAAATTTATTTCATTTGCACCTGGTTTTGTCCATGGTGTTCAAATTTGCACTAAACGCAAAAGTTGGTATGCACAAAAGTACTGCAAGTCAAGGAAATAACGTAAAGGTCTTCTCCCTCTCCCCTGTACCTACTTGTAGTGTCAAATATAGCTCGAAGCAAAGCAAGTCTCAGGAGAAGTGGTAATGAGGCAAACACGCGTAGACATTCAAGTGAAGCCTGCCATGCTGACCTTCTGCCCACCGCCCTCCTCTCGGACCAATAACTTGCGTTATCTCCATTCACCATTCAGGAATTTGTTGGCCATTTTGCCCATCATATTGCCCACTTACTGGTCAGCTCAAGATGTTCAGTGGTGATGGTGAAGATGATCATTATGTCAGATGATACACAAGATTTCTTTCTTTCGTTCTCTCTCTTCCCTTAAGTGAAAAAGAAAAAGATCATTTTAAAAGAAAATGTACATTTCAGAATTTGAAGAAATCATTGAAATCTTAAGATGGATTTTAATTTCTTTTTTTTATAAACCTGATTTTTATCTGTGTTTTTTTTTTTTTGTTTTGTTTTATTTTGTTTAATGAAGAATTTGTGAGAGGTAATCTATGTAAGGGGGATAACCCATCAAATTTAATGAGAAGGTCAATAAATCAGAGCAGTTTCTGTTTTATCTGTCTCTACATGTCTCTTTATATATATTTTTTTTTTTTTTTCAATGAATGATGTTCATCCTGTACAAGGTCCGCGAGCTACTTGAAGTAGAGGATTACTTGAGTAAGAGGCACAGTTTATGCAGATATGTGGAGAAGATAACAGTTAACTCTAGACAAGGTTAAGATTGTAGTGATCAGGGAAAGCTTCCTCTTGGGAATTGGTTTCATGAAGCAACAGTTCATGGGAAAAGCTGCTTGAGTGGAACTTATATCTCACTAATAGAATACAAAGGCAATAAGGATGGTTTGCTGCAAAGTGCATAGAATTTACCCATGAAGGTTAAAACTGGTGGAACTAAAGAATGTAATTTGTCTGAACACTTTCCATGGAAATAGCAACAGAGCAATGAGAGGCTGGTAATGTTTCATCTATAAAGAAAGTGGCTGTAGAGTGGAAAATGACTTGTTACCCACAAGGACTTGGAGACAATTTTGAACTCTATTAAAACTGAAAAATGAAAATAAGGCAGCTCTTGCCCATATGTAATCATTCGAAATATTTTCATATTAATTGTTCTGATGAACTTTCCTCTAAGGTGCCTAGACTTTATGAATTTAAGTGCAGTACTAGATTGGCAGCTAGGTCTCATCATTTTACAGTTGAATTGACTAAATGTAACAAAGTTCTATGCTAATATGGAACTTTCTTCCGGCTTCTTTCTTTCCAGTCAACTTTGATCTTCAAAAGTTTAACTGCAATGTCAATCATTATCTACTGTCATCTTGTTTCCTCTTTTTTTATTGTTCTTTCTCCTAAATAATTTTTTTCTTATTCTTTCACACTCAGTAATCCCTTGTGCCTTAATGGCTTTATTGCCTTGCTTGAGGGTAAATTATTTAAAAAAAAAAAAAAGCTTGTTGATTAGGAAAGTAATAGAAATTAATCCGTTATGATTTTTTGTAAAATAGGATCCATACACATGCAGGAAAAAACACATAACGACCAAAGACAATAATAAATTCTAGGTTTTAACTTTAATTTATGATTCTTTTTCTATGTTCCATGTCCTTTTAAAATGTGGGCAGTCATGGCTCTCCAAAACTTCCTGTTCTTTGTAGCTCTTAGTAAGGTTTATCTTTTAATAATCTCTCTCAGTACCTTTTTTGCCATCCATTTACACAAGCTCATTAGGTAGGTTATTTGTTACTTTCTTCTGTCTTTATTGCTTTCAGTATGTCCTGTGAGTGTCAGATTTCCCAAGCCCTCTTTTCTCAATCTATGCCCTAGAAATTTCAACTCTCTTTCTGATTCTTTAAGTATAAGCATTTTTCTTGTTTCCATTTTCCTTAAAACTTTGTTGTTACTCACATATTCAGTGCATGGTATACTCAGCATCCTTCTGTAGAACCACATTTCTCTTACCTCAAGTCTCTTCTTCATCTGTGAGCAGATTGTTTAGCATTCACTGCTATATAGAAGGCCCAATATTACATAACAATTCAGTAGCCTTTTGTAATGAAATTTTCTTGTTTCTTTTTTAATGCATCTTTGACTATTCTCATGCACCTTAAGATTTCAATGTTTTATTTTCCATCCTTTGCTAAAACACTTCCTAGACAAAAATTTATTTAAACATCAGATTCCATTAAGCAACGTTGAACCTGGTCAGTACCTAGATGAGTGACTGCTTGGGAATACCAGGTGCTGTAAGCTTGGATGTGCAGGTGGTCTAATGGATAATGGCTTGGTGTTCCAATTTCTGTTGGGTTTGTTATATTCACTTATGCCCAAATATTCTTGGGAAAGATATGAATCCACATATTCTTCCCCCAGCTATGGGTTAATTAATAAAACTTGTATCAATAAACCAATATTTTCTCAAAAAAAAAAATTTTGTAATCTAAAAAGTATTTTGTGTCTTTAAATAACCTGCACAGAATTGATAAGCCATAGAAAAGCAATCAATCAATCAATCAATCAATCAATCAATCTTAAAAAATATTATTATAGAATAGAAAATATATTCAATAACAACATGTTTATAAATGTAAGAGAACAAAGTAAGGGTTTTCCATATATATAAAATAGAAATATGTATCAAAAGATCCAGCCTCGGGAGTTATAGAACCTAATTAGAAACATATTCATAAATTTCCAGATTCACAGCCAACTTCTTTGTTAAAGCTGTGGCACATATAATCACATATTTGTTTGTTTGTTTTTTTTTAACTCCTTTTAATAAAAGTCTTTAAAATGTTTTATAATTAATTAAGATATTTAATTCAAGTAAATTTTAAATTTTTAAAAAATATAAAGCAGGAACAACGGTTGACTTTTAAGTATTCAGAAAGTAATTAAAATCATTGGTCTTACATGAAAAACTTCATAATGTGATGTTAGATATATATTACAGTGTGTTGTATGTATCTGTTTAACAAGACTAGAATAGATCCTGTGATATATAATAAGGAAAGAGAGCTTGGAAAAGTTGACATTCACAAGACATATTAACAGAATCAAGGCAGAGGGGTAAAATCAATTCACCTACCTTATGGTAGCTAGGCTTAAGCACTAACTTCTAGCACTGTCAATGAATATACAACTAGCTCAGCTATTAAACAAGCACAAAAGATGTTGTTTGTATCACTAGATATTTATGAAATCCCTGATATCATTGGTAAGATACATTAGAAAAAAGAATATCAAAACTTTAATGCATTTTAATGATTGCAGTAAATACGAAAAGTATATACTAGAAGCAAGACAGTCAAATTTCCATTGTATATTTAATATGTGAACAGATAGAATGACTATCATATTAAGAATTCAACAAGTTCATCATTTAATATTTATTTATGTTTTGCTAGGAAACTTATATAAATTAATACCACAACGTATGAAGAATACTAATTTTGTTCCCCTCACAGAAGAATTTGTAATAGCCCATTCTTGGTGAGTATTGGCTTTTGTGCCAGAAGGTGAAACTCATTCACAAGGCTATGAATGTATGAAAATTACTGCAATAATATTATTGCTTAAAAGTAAAAATTAATGATGAACCAGCAAATTTTGTAATTATTAACTGAAAATCTTAGCAGATTTCAGCACTCACTATGTATGTTGTTCATGAGGGAGAAGAGAATTTTCAATAGTCATAATTTAATACAAGTGTTACTGATAGAATAAGGCTATTAGATGTATAATTTCATTTCATTGTTACTTTTACAAAGACTTTCACTCACACAAAGTATTTTATTTCAATAATTTCATATTTATTTATTTTAACTTAATTGACTATTAACTAATGTCTCCATCTTCAGATTCTTTAGAAATACAAAAAAATCTCTTTGCAGAACTGTGAGAATAATTCAGGAGACATGCAGCACAGAGAGACAGAACAATAAGAGTTTCTTATGATGAAGATATATCCCTTATGGAAAACCAAAGTGTGATTGTCAAAAGGGTGCCACTCTGAAATTAACATCAACTCACCCAATTTGTTTGAATTCAGAGTTTTTCTTCTCTCAGACTGGCTACCATCAAAGGCTTTAGTGCACACCCTACCCTATTATTTAATCCATAACTTTGGGGACAAGGGATCTACATATGCCTTTCCTAAGAATCTTAGATAGATAGATAGATAGATAGATAGATAGATAGATAGATAGATAGATAGATAGATAATGGTATGGCATCCATTGGTCTTGAGAGATGATGGATCTGCACCCAAAGAGTTATGTCCTCTCCAGGGTGCAGGCTTGGGCAGGGTTTTTTTTTATGAGTGATCAGCAGTTGCCAATGGAGTACATCTCTCCTCAACATACCATCAATGTTGTCCAAGGGAAAGGCAGAGGCCAATACAGCTTCACACTGGTGTCATTGCAGGAGTTGCCAGAATGATTTGAATATAACATATGAGATGTATATAAACATTAATAGAGCCAAAAAGTTTTGTCAAATTCAACTGACAAAGTCTCTCTATTTGGTTTCCAAATAAGATGTACTATATTGAGATCCAACCTGTTGCATACTACCCCTGAACATGCCCGATTGGGAGCCCTGGGCATTGCTTTATGACCCTTGCTATCTTAGCAACATTGCTTTTTTTTTACCTACATTTATATACATTACAAATTAAAGTAAGTACAACTGACTGTTAAAGGATGAAAATATTTTGCATATTTTGATGTCATTCTGGGGGTCATTTTTTTTTTGTCCAAATCTCTGAATTTGCTTTACTCATGCTAAGTCTTGAAAAAACACTATATAAAATTCACTATTTTTATATCTCTAATGTAGAATGTTTTAAAATTCTTCAACTTTTTAACAAGAAAAAAAATCTCAAGTTGATACTAAAAAATTGCCGCAAAAACCTCGATTTATTTAAGATGGATCGCTCTATTATGACATGTCTGTAATTTGTATTTACATTGTATTCATTTTCAATCTTTCTACTTGAATTGTTCACTTATATTGCATATGATCCATTATTATAGATAATTAGGTTACAATAAAATTTGTATTTTATATGAATACTACCTTATGAAAATTGAGATGTAGTAGAGTGGGGAGGTTCCAGTATCTTAAATTTGGTCGGGGGCAAGAGATTGGGATTGAAATTAGGAATAAACTGTCCAAAATTCATGTTTATTAATAATTTAAATTCTGGTATGTAACTGCTCATTTGGAAATTGGAAATATATAATAAATAATTAGATAGTTGAATTAAAAGAATTTGTTTGGATAAATTCTTGCAGCCTAAATATGCCTTAATGAACAGTTATTAATTTTTCACTCATATTTATTTAATTTTTTAAATTTTTATTATTAGTGTTTTATCACAACTCTCAAACAGTTATTCTGCAGATGCAAGCATATGACCTGGAGTGGAAAGGAATATGGCATATTGTTATTACTATAAAAAAGTATTTTTAGTGGATACCTGTATTTGAGTAGAAAGCCAAGTTTTAAACAGTGTTTATCCAGTTTTTTGAAAATATTTTATATATATATATATATATATATATATATATATATATATATATATATATATATGTGTTGTGTGTATATGTATATATATATATATATATAAGAGAGAGAGATGTAAAGACTCTAGGGACTGATATAAAAAATAGATATAAACAAAGCTATATATATATACTAAAGATAGGTTTATATATACATATATATCCATTATATATATATATATATATATATATATATATATATATGTGTGTGTGTGTGTGTGAAAAAATATAGAGAATAGGAAAGAACTCATTAGGTTAATAATCCAAAGTTCTCTAGTATTTTTTAAAAATCAGTGCTCGATACAAAAGTAGAGCCTAAATATACTTATTATTTAAAAATATGATTATATATATATATATATATATATATATATATATATATATATATATTATACTTTCATGAGCGTTTTTTCCCAATTGTCATTTAATGTATAACTCTGTTAGGATCATTTATCTAAATTCTTATCATAACAGAGAGAGAGAGAGACAAAAAATATATATATATATATATATATATATATATATATATATATATATATATATATATATAAAAGAGAGAGACAGTTGTAAAGCCTGTGGCAGCTAAGTTGAACAGATTTTTTTTTTTAATTCTGAATCACCCCAAGCAAGCCAGCAAAGCCACTAAAACACAAGGCATCAGAGATGCAAAAATTAAATGTGAATCGAAATTTTTTTTTTTCTCCGATTCGCATTTAATTTTTTCGTCTCTGATGCTACCTGGATTTTACTAAAAACAAAATAAGTTCCATGCCTGAGGATGACTGGATGTACAGTTGAAAGTACTTGCAGATTAAAAAAAGACCTTATACAACTTGTAGTTATTAAAAACAAGGATCATAACATTCATTGAGTGGTTCGTAGGTTAATACAAATTTAAAATTTTGTTTGCGGAAGGATTTCGCCATTTTATATCATTAACTTTACTAATCTACTTTTTGTATGAATGATTCATTGTAATATATATATATATATATATATATATATATATATATATAGAGAGAGAGAGAGAGAGAACGACAGAGACATGTAAAGACTGAGGGCAGATATAAAAATAAATAGATAGATAAATAGAATTGTCTCAAGCATTTCATCATCACTAACACAATTTGATGCAGGTTCAAATTCTTTCTTTGACTCTTGTTCAAATCCCTGCTCATCTCTTCTCTTGTTGAATTGTTCGTGTGGAATAATGACAATATCTGAGTTAAGCATTATGTGGATGTTGGCAGCTGGCATGTCATTTACTGGCCACAGATGCCATCATTATCGTGTTTGCTACAAAAACAAGTTCAGCCAACAAGGCAAAACAACCAAGTGGGTACAGGTTTGGAGGGGAGGCAATCAGAGATGGATGGCAAGTGCATGATGATGGTATTATCCCTTTCTCATCCCCCTTAGATGACACAGGACCCTGATAGAAGACAAATAAATAAAATATTTTCAACCTTTGGTT